>CAVLJG010000008.1:53101343-53181979 GCA_963669975.1 Acanthoscelides obtectus
CTTTGCTTCATGTTTCAGGTAAAATTCGAAAAGAAAGATTTACTACCTCCAAAATTTGCCATAATTTATGTTTTCATATTTCCGTCAAGCATTACAGTTAACATAATTTTACGATCTGATATCGAGGACGGACTTTTTTCCAATCTCAGAATAGAAACAATCTAAGGTTGATTGATGGTGAGAGAGTCGTCTGGCCATAATACGTTGAGAGACCAACTACGAGTACATAGATAGATATACATTTATTTTCAAAAGGCACATACTCTTACGCATAAAATAGGTGGAAATACTTGAAACCAATAGAACATTGGAAGCCGAAAATTTACCAACGTTATGTAAAAGTAAACAATGTGATCTGCAAAATTGATATGTAAACAGCCATAGAGACGAGAGATTAGTGCCAGAAATGTTACCTATTAAGATAAAATCGTTACAAATGATTTAAACAGGTGACTTAGTTAAAATATGGTTCTAGCACGTTGACACTAAAACACTCTCGAACTTCTATTGTTACGTTTGGGGGCAATAAAGTGAATTTTACCTTACAAAAATTGACATACTATATTCCCATAAACCAGTTTGTATAAACCACATGTGATGGAATGGTTAAACTCCCATGTGGTGTACGCAAGGGTGCATTAAATACAGTCATAATCCTCGGTATGCATTCTCTCTGTCTCCACGAGGATGTGGTGGTACCACAGACATACCATGCTTGAGTCCGACATGTTTGAGCGTTAACGAGATGGAACCAATTCCATACTTAACTGCGCTAAGACCTAACGCATTTGTAAGTGCAAAGAGGTTGATCATTTTTTGACCCCTCCTTCCTAAGATATCTTGAGATTTGTCTCGACCTCCTCCCCCGTTCCCAATCTCATATGAGATTTTTCAAAATTTCTATTTCTACTGTAAACGGAGTCAATTTATTTAAGGAACACAATTTCCTCATTTGTACTTACCACGCCTACTTTTTGTAGGGGTTGAGAATCGGGGGTGGGGCATGGTATATATCAGTTTTTGGCAGCTTTGAAGCCCAATAATTTTACACATCTATTAGTACATATACTAAGTGACATATAAATCCGAACACCCAGTTTAAATGGTTTTATTTTAATAAAAGCTGGTGAATGTATTTATCTTACTGTAAATAACAAGTGAAAAATGTTCAGCTTTATCAGTTGGACATTCCGGTTTTTTATACTGCTTTTTTTTAATTCACTAACGCTCTAAAAATGAATATTTCAGCCGCAGTAAAGAATCAGCGTTGGCGGATTTTGGTTCTTGACATCCTTTACGATCGGTTACGATGCCTAGAGTACGGAGACCTGTACGATTTCGTCAAACTTAGTGAGTTTGATAGGGGCCGTATAGTGGGACTTCGGGAAGCTGGACTTTCTTTTCGGGCAATTGCAGTTAGAGTGCAAAGAAGTGTAGACACTGTGGTTAGGTGTTGTCAGGCATGGCTTCGAGAAGGCCGTACGCAAAGAGCAAGGCGCACTGGACGCCGCCGTAGAACAACAGACCGTGAAGATCGCCGCCTAAGATTATTGGCCTTAAGGGACCGTTTCTCCACTACCAGGCCCATTGCAAATGAATGGTTTGCAGAACACGGAAGACCTATTGGGATGCGAAGTGTTTACCGACGAATGAGAAGTTTTGGCTTGTTTTCATACCGGCCACACTGGGTCCTCCCTTTAACTCGAGAACACCGACGTAATCGCCTTGAGTGGTGCAGACAACGGTCACTCTGGGATCAGGAATGGAACAGTATTGTCTTTAGTGACGAGTCTCGATTTTGTTTAGGCATGCACGATGGTCGTGCCCGGGTTAGAAGGCGACGTGGTGAAAGGAGGAATCCACAGTTTTTTGTTTAAAGACATGTTCATCACACTGTTGGAGTTATGGTTTGGGGTGCTATAGCTTATGGTTCCAGGTCACCTTTAATCTTCATCAGAGGTAACATGAACGCGCAGCGTTATATCCACGAAGTTCTAGAACCCCATCTTTTACCATATCTTGACACCCTGGCAGATCCAACTTCCAACAAGATAATGCCCGACCACATGTTGCAAGAGTCACAATAGACTTCTTTCAACATAATGATGTCACATTGTTACCATGGCCACCAAGATCTCCCGACTTATCCCCAATTGAGCACGTGTGGGATATGATGGGTAGGAGATTGCTCAATTTGCAACGTCCTCCTCAGACTCTAGAAGCACTTCGACAGGAGTTGGTGGTTGCCTGGAATGAGATACCACAGGAGGACATTGACCACCTGATCAGAAGCATGCCTAGGCGCGTTGGAGAATGCGTAGCACATTAGGGTGCATCCACACATTATTAAAGGTCAAAGGGCTTTAAAGCAGTGCAATCATTTTGAAATTTTTATCATTTACTTATTATGCTTCATTAAGTACTTTTACAAAATTTTATTAAAATAAAACCATTTAAACTGGGTGTTAGTTTAGTATATTTCGCACATCATACGTACAATTGCCCTTAAACCTTAGACATGTGTTTATAGAAGCGACATGTGCTGAGCACTGTCTGCGTCTGATTGACTCTGACTGCATCGCCGGTTCTTTTCAGTTACTATGCTAGTGTGATTCAGCATCGTTGCCAGATGGTGGATACTTAGGGCAGGGGAGAAACTAGTGTTAACTTAATCAAATTGGTGGGGCCTGTTTGGCTGACTTAATCCATTTATTTTTTTATACATGCTTGTATCTAGTTCAGAGGGACTAACTTGTGCCGATCATCCCGCGACACTGGACATTCCGAAAAACTGACTTTCAGCTGTATTCATATATTTTAATACTTCACATCTTAAAATGGCAAAAGGTAATCAACGAATCACATAAATAAGTGCAAGAGCACAAACCGTTTGTGAACATCAACATTAAATTAATAATGTCTCACTAACCAAAACATCGGCGTCAGAGCACGACCTGGGAGCCGAAGGCGGAATCGTGGAGATAATAGAGGCAACAGAACGAACATGATGGAGGCAACGAAGCGTTTAGAGCGCGGAGAGCGGGGATACATTGTCACGGGGGTGCCTGGCTGCCACCCTCTGTTCTGAAATATGAATTATGATTTTATGGGCCGATAGAGACCCGCTAACGTGCAAGGGTAATTAGCTCAGCCTTCCGGGGGATGAACACGGATATTAGGCTTTATTTACCGCGATCTCGACACCACGTTGCGGAGTCGCGGTGATTGCGGGGATAAAGGGGATTAGGTGCGGCAAGTTTGGAGTTTGAAAGAGTAGACAACAGGGTAATGAAGAGGATTGTGATATCGTTTTGATTATTAATAAGGAAAATTTGCAGTTAGAATCAATATTGTTTCTCACTCTATAAAAGTGTTTAAGTGCGGCGTGCGAGCAGGCCACAAGCTTGTCCTATCTCTGGATTCTCCTAAAAACCTACAAGCAACCTAGCAACCATTCTGAACTTTCTAGAGAGTAATGGTTTTCTCTTTGGAGAGTTGTTGAAACTGAAGGTGTGAAGTATTAGGGATTCTGCCATTACGGACAATGCCTTTAACGACGTTCAATAATCTGTATATCACCTCATCATATAAAGAGACATGCCGAGTCGCGAGATTAGAAATAATAAACCTTCAAAATGAGGCAAGTACCGATTGCATTTCTTCTGTTATTACTATTTATTGTAAAAAGTTGTAAAAATGTTCAATATATAGGTAAATATGTCGATGTATTGATGTTCGCCAAAAAATGTACTCTAAAATATTTGCGGAAGCTCAAAGTTACGAACATTGTCTATTATTGGCGGCTTCCCTCAATATTTTTTATATTTTCAGAACATATTAGATGTAACATAATGAGAAGAACATAGTACAAATTGAGAATTGTTCCACACCTAAAAAAAGAAGGTGAAGAGAACCGATATGGCAGACAGTGGGCATCAATATTATACAATAACTATGCATAATCCACTATGACTGATTAATAATAAGCATTTGATATCTTTCCAGAATTGGTTTAACGAGAGTTAGCATATGTGATAAATACTAGCAGTATTGAACGTGGAACTGCGCTGATGTATTCTAGTGGGTAATAATGATTGTTCTATACTTCGACAGGTTTTGAGGTAAATATTGAAATTCCAGCTAGAAGTATCTAGTCATTTTAATTAATTTTCATGGAGTAAAAATCTTTAGATACTTACAGTCTTGCTAAAAAGGTATCCCGAAGTTATCATTATTCACTGCTTGGTATAGAATATTATGGGATCACACTGTAATCATTACTCTATTGGTTTATTGTCATAAGAAATTCAAACTGTGATCGTAGTAATTATTGTTAATTGTTACGCAACGCGGCAGCAGTATTAACTATAAATCATATCGCACCCAGTTTGTATAAACGCCTTTGATGTATTGTGATAAACAGTCCTATAAACCAAGACTTTGCGACCACCTATGTAAACAAAACCGCCTGGTGATCTGGAAAAATAATATATCATTCATTATTTTCGTATTGTCTAATAAATCAATTCTTTTGTAAATATAATTTTAACGTTTCCGTTTCAACTTTGGATTGTTTCATATCACGGATGAATGCAATACTGCCAAAACATTGTTGTTAATATTTATTACCCCACCATAGGCGGAGGTGTCAATACTATTTTCCAAAGACGGCTTCTGCTGGTAGATTGACATCTAGACTGGAAAATTCAAATCGACACTGCTCGCAAAAAGCTGAATGCTGTGATGGTTTTGTCATAAACAGTCTAAAAAATTACGTGTCGTGAAATTTCAATTGGTGTCTACTATGCGTTTATACTCGGCCTTATAATATAATATCGTTGTCACAGGAGAGGACACAACCATCGACAGAGTCTTATCAGACAAAAAGGATCTTTAGAAATATGTTCAATTTATCGTTCAGAACGTCATGTAGGGACTATTTCAAGAGATAGCCACTCTTGTCCGTTCTCTCATTCTATTTGCTAAAACTGCTAACTTATACCCATAAAAAATGTACTCTTCGAAAAGTTGCGGTTTCATGATTATAATACTAGGAACAAAAATTAGGTTTGCTTAACTGTTCATGAAAAGTCGCACGCTGGTATACGAATAGACAATAATAATAATAATAATAATAATAATAATAATAATAATAATAATAATAATAATAATAATAATGGCGTGTCCTTACTTTTGGATTAAAAAAACTCATTTGCTCTTCCATGCAAGCCCCGTAAATTATCCTATAAGGAGAACCTAACAATTACAGATTGATGATAATAGTTATAATTAATACAAACAGCAAAAATAAAACTATTGTAGTCTTTACACATGGGATTTGACTCTATTTTGGAAGCTACTAAGTGAGAGCGAGTTTTTTACTATATCTATATAATATATATTACTTTTTAAACTGTTCAATACTATGGAACGGAACACCATAGAGATTACAAGTACGAGTTTGTCTATACCTAATTTGACATAGATTTAAAGTGGTAGCTTGGTTTTGTGAATATTGTAAGTTAAGCAAGCAAGATGATATCAAAAAGCGCTCATGCATTTAGAACCAGCCTGAGGCTACTTTACCAGAATCGATTAAACAAGTCGGTAACATACTTTAAAAAGCTCTTATCTAACACCTGAAATAATATGAGTATCAGAAGGCACATTAACTTCTTAATCACATGTATGTTTTAATTTTTCAGTACTCACTTTGTCGTTTCTTTAGGTTGACTTCTATTTCGTCTGCATTCTTTAGAAATATTGTATGTCGTACATATGACGTGTTCCTGTTTATACCTACGTACAGCGTTCGGACCTCATAAAGGAATTTGAATTTGAAACAAAAAGTAAAAGCTCGTGGTATTGGGCTTACAAAGGAGTGCGTGTACACGACAAAGGATCATTTTGATACACTCATAACCGCAGCTTATTTGCCAGCTAATATTTACAAATGCTCTATTTGCTTTCCGGTCCCCTTTGATGTCAAGTAGCAACCCTCGCTGTGCATCTAAAATAATACGCTATGTATACAATATGTTGGCACAATCCAAAAAAGGGGTGAGTGGACCAAGACAACCCCAATGTCATTTTGGTATGTCTAAACAAACGTTTGGGATTTGTATTGTGTACAGAATATAATCTGGTGTAGAACCACGAATCATTCGTTTCTATGATACATTGAGGTGCGCTTACGTAAAATTTTTATAACAGTCGCTCCCCCGAGAATCTGGCTGCCTCCTAAAATTTGCATAAATAGCAATGTTTTGTGTACCATTTGGCCACTCCAAGGAAATTTGCTGCTACTCATGCTCACGCAAAAATTTGAGGGTATGATGCAAAAACTCCCTTCTCGATATCTAATTGGCCACCATTCGGGCGTCCATAATATACAAATCCGCGAGCCTTCGGGAAGATGCGCTAGCGGTCGACATCGTAACACACCGGGCTAGCTAGACCCAGTCCTCTTCGCGACAGGTATATTTCCTCTTTTCGTTGCGTTTGATGTGGATATTGAAAGTATTCGCAACATCCTGAGTCTTAGAAAGGGCAAACGTACGGAGCAATCCAAGTATTCAATATGTCCAATAGGTATGTAGAATTAACGGGCCTAGAAGCGTCTAAGTCTACTAGTGTCAACCCCCATCACCTACAACCCCCATCAAAGACTTGGCCCCATCTTCCCCATCTTCTTTGTCCTTACCAGGGAAAATCAAGTGACAGCTATAGGTATAAAAATAATATGTTTAAATAACTAAAATCTTTTAACTATAAAACCAGAGACGCAATCAATCTACTTTAATATAAAATAAGCACTATTCATGGGCAAAAAAAAATGTTGTCCGGCTCTGGATTTTGAAACCGTCCGACTAGACTTTCGTTACTCCTAGATAATTTTTTTAATGTGCAAAATTTCATCAAAATCGGCTAAACAGTATCTGAGATATGTGATCGTGAATATTTGACGTGTTTAAGTAAATCACGCCGTATATCCAAAACCGAAACTTCATTCATTTTCAGGTACGAAAAGGCCTCGGTCGATACTACCTATAATTTCACTATATCCATTTAAACCCGGAAGACCCTGTATACTAAATAACTCCTACGATCAGCATTTAATTCATAACTGAAGCATGCGCTAAATTCCTTTTTTGGCCTAATTAAAACGCTTCCATACTATTTTGGATGTTTGGTACTAAAACCATCCGGAGCAAAATACTGCACTTCCACCATTATCTAACGTTACTTGTAATATTGGTGTATGTTCATATACTTTATAAGCTTTGTGTACATAATTTAGAGATCTATTTTTACACACGTTTAAAGTGAAAGGCATTATTTTAGCAATCCTTTACATCAACAGCAGCTGTCGTTGAGCACTTACAAATCCATGCATTCCATAAATCCGTGAAAAATAAAGAATAAGCAGGAGACCATAATTCATAAAAATCGTGTACACACAGATATTAAAAATGATTTAAATGGTTCTTCAAACAGCATTCATGTTTTTTTCTTAGAACGGCTTATGAAATGTGTTTGTATGAATGTTCAAGCAAGGAATTTAAGTGATTGGTATGTATAGACTCTGTCGCGTAATTTTCTACATAGCATGTTCGTACGACTTAGACGGTTTCAATGTGGCAAAGTTGGAGAAAGTAGTATCTAGATTTGCTGTATTTTTTTCAAGAACGTCTAATTTTGTCAGCACTGAATCACCTAGGTTCGAACGGAACCTAACTTACTTTAATCTAATTTAACTTAACCTACAGAAACACTCTTGGGCCAAAATTTCTGGTGAAAGAGTGGCTTAATTTTTGAAAAATCGATTCGATTTAAGGAGAAGGAGCTAGCGTAATTTTCGAAAATACGGCTTTGCTACCAAAAAAGTTACATGTGACCCTTTTAACCTAGAAAAACTACTCCACGTGGCTACCTTTAGAATGCCAAACTTATTAAGTGAAATTTCTGGCTAAGTCATATACAGCAATTATAATATTGTACAATGGATCCCTCCACAGTTTCTACCTTGTGTGTTTCCGGAAAAAACCTCCGATAAATAAGTGATGACCCAGAACTCTTTCAAAAAGCTGGGTGACAAGATCTTGCATTCTGGCTGGATGTACCTCGATGACAGGCTCTATGAGCACGTTTATATTCTTGATTAAAGAACTGCATTTTCTAAATTGTTGTCCTTCCTGTATCCCCATTAGCTAGAAAAAAAAATTTCTAAACTTTTATTCTTCCTGTATCTCCAACCCATGGTATGGTGGTCTTACGACAATTTCCAAAAGAACTTAGTAGTCTTAAAATATACCAAAGGATCAATCACTCCCTGAATGGTTGGTATTAACATTCACAAAAATGGTGGAGGCATATACAAACATAAAAATAATGGTCTTTATTTATAATGCATATAATGTCAATATGGTCGTGAAGTTTCCTACCATGACAAAGCGTTTTATTTTCGCCTTGTATATATTATTATAATATATATTTATATATATATAAATATATATATATATATATATATATATATAAATTATATTATTAGTGAATGTCAGCCCAATACTATATAATAAAGCAAAGACAAATGGATTTGGATTTATAGGCTTATTGCTGTAATTTATTCCATAATATTCTTCATAAAATAAGCTACTCCGCCTCTGGTTTCCATTTCATCCCGTTCAGTGCTCACAAACACACTTACAGTCTCTCACACACATACACACAAACAGACACACAGAGAAATTATCTGCCATTCTCTCATCAGCGACGTCATTCTGTGACGCTTGCTTTGCTCTGCTCTCTAAAAAGCGATAATCAGATATTCTGATAACGCTACAAAAGCGTACACAAAGCTACCGAAATAATGCGCTTAGAAGGTGAGCGGGGGTTGGCAGGGCAAATTACGACGGCATCAAGCGTGCTTTGAAGGCGTTCCGCTTGGCGTGGCGCATAGAGGGCGTTGATAGGGCGTCGCCAGCGACACTCTATTGTTTGAGTACACTCAATTAGCGACGTAGTATAAGGCGGAACGTCGAATGTGAGTATGATTATAGGTACCGGGGCATTGACGTTGGTTTGGGGATCAGACGCTATAGGCAATATTGTAGCATGTTACTATAACTCGAGATGATAGATTCACTGTCGTACGCAGTTGCGCATTGCGTCACTCGGTGACAAATGTTCGGCACGGGTGGTGACATTAACATTAACGCAACACAATCTGATGTATACTTGTGAACTCGTTTTGTAGCTGTACGTGTTGTTTAAACGTCAGCAAACATCGATCATAGCGAGCAAACGTGGGTTAAACTATTTGCACACTAAAAACTACCTCCTCGGTAGGTAACGCAAAACACCTTTTGACAGCATCCGCTCAAGGACCGCCACACGTGGTACGTAATATGAACGGAGGGCGCATTTTGTCCTTTGCCTTGGAGCGGCCAAAACCCTGAAGTCGGACGTGCATTCACCATTAGGAACGACAACAGGTTCTTCCTTTGGAGGCCCTTGAACTAACATTTACTTGAACTACTCTACAAGTAGTGGTTGGAGCGAGCAAACTAATATTTTTGTCGACTTGACTGTTAAAAGATAATGGTATCCCAAATTAATAAGAATGTTTCTCCACATAAGTTAGATTCCTAACTTTGAATGTCCATGTTTTGAAAATCTCAAGTGAACTATCCAGAGTGGCAATAAACAATAAAGTAACCATTATAAAAGACGAAGAAATCTATTTTAAAGGAGCAGACTGATCGGATAAACATTTTGATTTAGCTGACGTGCTCTCAAGGTATAAATACGCATTATTTATAAACTGTTTATATTGACTTACTCGATGATATCGGCTTTATTACAAACAAACACAGACAGGCAGTCGACATTGTTACTTAATTATTAAGCGCAGTACTTGGAAGCCACTTAGTTGGTATGTGAATGATGTTTATTCGATGATCAAAAAGGAGCGTAGAAAGATCAATAATACCAACTCCAACATACTCCAGAAGATATTGTCAAAGTAGCAAAAATGGTGTGCAATAGGTGCACAAACTAAAAGGTTACTTGGAAAGAACACCGTCACACCACAACTAATCGGCCCACTCGGCATAAAATCCTCAGAAATGTCAAAGAGTTTTGACTTTTCCGGCGGTATGTCAGCAACCATTGGACCAAAATCTATGAGGCATTTTTTCCGTATCGGCAAAACATAAAAACAATAAAAGTTCACAATTTCATCGGAATAAAAATACTTTTTGATGTATACAGAAATATGCGCTATTCTATTCGCACTTCCCGGGGCAATAACAGTTCAGATGTACTTTTTTCGTCAATTGGCATTGAAAATAAAGTGATTGATCATAAAATATAGTTTATATATATTTTTGGACTGCTTTGACCTCTTATAAGCCTCTGTGGCGAACCAAAATATTTCTTCAAAACTCACCCCAATACACTTGTCATCGTATCATATCAGACATATCGAATGCTTTGTGATAGATTTGCAATTCATACGAAGCTTTCCATGTATATATACACACGAGTGACACACGTCAGCACACAGCAGAAACTTCAAAAACAAATGATGAACGATATTACTTGGGGAACAAAGTTAGAATAGACGCAGTGACTGTCATCCGTGAAATTCTTAACGACAGACGACGGCGTTCCCAATAATCCCACAGGCTCCTGTGGGACTGCTTCCCAATGTCGGCATGGATAAGCTTTCACAATATCTTTGGTTGACAGTAAACACGGTTGTTTTCATGGTAATAAGCTAGATTGTATCTGCGATAATCAAAGACCACATATGGCTTTACATTGCTAATACGTTGATCAAGGTTGGTGGTCTGGTTAACTTTCTGAAACTATAATCAAAAGTATGGATATTTTGAAGCTAAAGTAAGCACCTGATATATACATATATAACCGATAGCAGTTTATTGAAATTTGTCTAAAGACGACTTAAATACAACTATCACACCATGTGGGTTGTTGACGAGTTTATAGAAATAATTTTTCCACAGCTCGGTAGACCAAAATGTTCACAACAAAATTGTGATGTCGAATTTTGCAAAAGAAGTATATTTTTGAAGATAAATTATCCTTTAGGGACACACAAAATTTTGCTGAGAAACTTTTGATTCACCGTCAAAGTTGAGAAAAATATAATGTTCTCACATATTAAAAAAAAGCCAGCAACTATTAATAAAACTGGTTCAGAGGAAAGTTGTAGAACTTGAAAACTAGACCATTTATGACCAATTTGCAGAACGGTAAAATTTTAATCCAAGAAATCACCAATTCCCACATTCACTTTTTACCAAAAGGTGCTAAGAAAAAGCGTGCAATAATTGCTAAAATTTAAAGCCCCTTCGTAATAACTAACATCTGAAAAAACTCTCATTTTCTGAAAATCTTATTTCGATCTTTTGTAGATGGAGCACATTGCATATAAAGTCACGCCTTAAAGGTATTTTCACCCTCTACATCTCTTATTACAGTTCATTTTTTTGAACAGGCATGGAAAGTGAGTTTTCCAACTTTGACATTGAGTAAAAAAGTTACCCAGCAATATCGTTTCTATCGTAGGACGGAAGATAACTTCATTTACATTTAGGAATATAATTCGGTTGCTTATAATTCTTTTCTATGACGGGGTCCATTTTTGACTAGTTAGCCTGACCTACAGTAGCACTACGTTGTTTGCTCCTCCTACTCTCCTTAATGTTTCACCTACAAAAAAATGATAATACGTAAGACAGAAAAATAATGTATAAAGCTCAAGTTCAACAAACACAAAACTTGTTGCTTGAAGAACACATATTCTTCTGATCGGTCTTGATCGGAGATCGTGGAATTGAAGTAATATCATTCTTGTTTCTGGAAATAGGATTAGGAAATTTATGTTTTAGAAATACACTGTAACAATAAGGAGATTGCTTTGTTTTGAAGATTACTATTATACTCTTATGTACTCCAAACAAACAAAATAGTGACCATGGCCTCCTTTAATTCAAACAAATTGATTAGTTTTTTGTATTAAGTTCATTACTACTCCAAAACAGAGACTTTATAAAGATTCAAATAAAAATTTTCCTAGAACTAACCAAAGCTGGAAGTTTCCCTTAATTCAAGATCACCTTTTGTGTGTACCAATTGCCTTTTCAACACCTCAATTAATTGATTCTTGTGCACTTTTCTTAGGACTGTTAAAATAACGATCTGATATCCTCCAAAAGTCCAAGTTGACCAAAAGACATTATTTTGCTTCGATTTTTGGATCCCAACTACTGTTGTATCTGAAACCAATTTTTCTTAATGGAAATAGCATGTGCTTCCCATTTCAGATACATGAACAATGCATATTCGGCATTCATCATTAAATCTGCATTTAAAACAAAACAACTGTCACCTAAAGAGGAGTCAATTTAACAACAAAATAAGCCATAAGTCATTAATATTTTTATATCGCTAACCAGATAGAAATAAATGTCGATCAAGAACAACCAGAAAATTTGGTTCAAAGGTTCAAAATGTTCAAGGAAACGTCTCATTTAATCAGACATCAAATGTGCTCCAACTTCTTAACTGACGTTAGTTATTTTCTAAAAGCTGTAGTTTATAAATCTTGCCAAGACAAAGACTGCAGAAGTACATTAACAGACCGATTAATGGCCCCAAAGCGGCGTGTTGTAAACTAAGTCAAACAAACAAAGGGAAACACGGGCATTGTGTATCAAGCGTACTCGTGAAAGTCAAGAGTCAACTGTGAAAAGATACGGAACAGGTTTATGCGACGGATATACTTCAAATAAATAAAAAATCTGATGACGTGTTGAAATATCAAAGTCAATAGACGACGGAATATACGGTATTTTTTCTGCTACATGCCTATGTATCCTCTGTTTTTAATTTAAACTCTTACCCCCGCTTTGCTAATGTGAAGACTTGAGGTTACGGTTCTTACGTTATCAATAACCGCTAAGAAACCCAGGTCACATAACACTTTCAAAGTCTGAATAACTCCTGTAATCTAATCACTTGGTTTACAAAGTGGGGTTGCCAGGAAAGTTTTGGCGACGTTATCAAAAATTATTATTTTCATACACTTTCATTTGTTCTTTTCACGTTGATGCCTCACATCTTCTGTGCTCGCGCAAGATGGCGGAAAAAGACTAAAAAGCACCTCATTGAAATATAATTATAAACAGTTGGTTGCTGATTGTAATTTGTTGAGAAGATGATATTCAAGTTTGAGTTTGCATGTTATACGAGTTGGCTCCTAAAATGATTAGTGAAGAGCAGCAAAGAAACTATGTGGTCATACGAGGGATGTCTTTTAAGTTTTGCATATGAAAATAAAACAACACGGTAGGTAGTTTTAAATGACTTCATTGTTTTTCGAAGTATTCTCCATGAAGATTAATACACATACTTATACTTATTCCACTCGTTTTCTGCCAGATCCAAAACGACATTTTTGAACGCGTCAACTGCTTCTTCTGGTGACAGGAACCTTTGACCACACAGTCTGTTTTTAATTTTCGTGAAAGTGAAGAAATCGTTAGGACTTGGATCGGGACTATATGGAGGATGGTTCAATAATTCCACGTTTTCTTCCGTTAAATACTGCCTTGTTTTTTGGGCTGTGTGCGAGCTTGCATTGTCTTGGTGGAGGATGATTCTTCCTTCGGGGTTGATTTTTCGAAGCTCGGTGATGACTTTTGGCAAACAAATGGTGGTACACCATTCCGCAGTAACAGTTCTCTGCTCATTAAGGGGAATTGTTGCAATATGACCCGCTTTGGACACAAATGTCGCGACCATCTTTTAAGAAACACTTCGAGAACGGATGACTTTTGTTGGCTTTTCTTCACCTTTTAACACCCAAACACCCGACTGTCGTTTATTTTCTGGTTCATAACAGTAAATCCACGATTCATCACCACTAACAATGCTGTACACATTTTTTGAGTTTCCGGAATTCAAACGGTCAAGCGTTTTTTGACACCAATTAACCCTGGCTGGTTTCTGCTCGTCAGCAACAGGTGGGGTATCCAACGGGAAACTAATTTTCTGACTCCTAATTCTTCATATAAAATTTTTTGAATTGAGGTCTTTGAGATCTTCAAGGACGCCTCAATCTCGCAATATGTCACATGTCTATCTTCAATTATGAGTTTGCGCACAGCATCGACGTTTTCCTGGGTGACTGCCGTTTTTGGTGCACCCACCCTGTGATCGTCGCTAAGACTCACCCGCCCACGTTTGAATTCTTCATACCAACGGGAAATTGTCGACTGATGTGGCGCTTCGTTGCCGAAAACAGATAGTAACTCAGCAAGGCATTCTTGTTGCGATAATTGTCTCTGAAAGTTTTAATAAATTATGGCGCGAAAATGTTCTGGGTTGAGTTTCATTCTTCTAATGACTTGGTGACACTTAAAAATTCACTGTAGTGAGAACACTGCACGTATTGTTGTGAAACTTTGAATTTAAGTTTACTAAAGAGTGAGGTTAATATTCAGTACTGACGCGCGGACTTCTATGTTTCTATATGCAAAACTTAAAAGACATCCCTCGTAAAGTGAACCTGATGAGGGAGAACACTGCTGAGACTGATGTGCAGTCAGGTAATATTGAACAAGACGCGGCTAAAAAGTTATTAAATAGTTGAGAAGATATAGAAATGGAGCCAACATCGTGTTTTGGCATGAGATTTGCAGCATCTTGATTTCGAGTAAGAGGTAAGGGTTAAGTCACCTGGCAGGAATGCATACCAAAATCAGTACTCGCTGGTGTGGGAGAGTGAAGCAGTTGGTCCCTGGAAGTCCAATATGATTGAGGGCCAGGCTCACTTTCTCTTCGTGATTCTAATCCCTTGTTCAAAAATAGGACTATAGGTCAAGGATAAGGTTTTACAGTAGCATAACTTCAACATTTAAACCTACAATGATGATTGTTTTTAATATTTAGAACTGAAATTAAAGGTCTTTTTTAGCTAGATGCAACCCTACTATAAACTTTTGATGTGGCATCTCGGTCTATACTACCCTTTACATCAAATTTCAGTCACTTAGCACAAGTTCTGCATGATGAATAATCGCTATTTTAGGGATACCACTCCTTGTATTTAACCATTAAGGCCCGGTTTTTCAGTCGTAGGTTAACTACGACCTTGATCCTAACTTATAGTTATCTATGAAAAAGCGTTTTTCAATATCATGTTTATAGTAAAATGGCACACCCTCTATGCGTTAACTAGATATAGTTAAATAGTCATACTTAACGTTTGTTGACACATTTTGGTGTTTAACCATAAATTCACAAGTTCATATCAATTTATCGATCAATACAAATTAAAGCTGAAACACATTTATTTATTGCGGCGTAAATGCGCATAGCCGAGACCAAGAGGCAAGAAGGCCAGAAATAATCCGTCATCGTCCGAATTCGGCGAATTTTCGCCCTAGATTTCTCTCACCAGAAAACTGTACATTTCCTCATCTTTTGAGAAATGTTGAGCTCTTTTTTATGTTCTTACTCTTTCTCCATGCAACATCTTTTGTTTGATTTTAGCAACAGAAATAGCCGTATTTTTTTCTCTGCTGCTGAGGACTTTTATTTTTGAATATAGAAGTGTTGCTAAAAAAAGATGACAAACACATATTTAACAGATATTTACCGACATTTCTGTAATCCCGTCTATAGGTCTACTACTAAACATTTACCGTACAAGCAATGTTTGAAACCTTACCTTGCTTGACGAAGGCTTTATTCAAATTTCGACTATTATATGAAATTATATGAGGGTAAGACATAAGACACAGACGTCGAGAGTACAAAAAGCATAGAACATGATATCTAGAACCACAAATGCAGGATTGCACCATAAATATATCAGTTAAGTTAACTTGCGCTGCCAAAATACTTGAAAAACACAATTGCAGGCACCTACAAGTAAACTTTTAGGTTATAGTTAACTAACCAGAAAGTTAACCTTAGATTGAAGAACCGTACCGAAGTCATTAAGGTTATTGTAGGTATTCAAATCAAAAATCAATAATTTGGCTTAACATCATAACTTCCCAGCAGTTTACGTCCACCGCTTAACACATTTATCTGAAAAATGAGTCCATTAAAAGTTGTAAGCCAGCGAGGAAGTAATAATCTTCCATTTCGGCGAAAGCAGGTCTTTCTACGCGCATTATATGGTGCTGTATTGTGTCCTGACGTGACAAATCCCCCAGGAGTCTACTCACCAGGGCTTATATTCCTCCTTCTTGTCACATCCACACTCACATATATACACTGGCCCGGATTATTTCTTTTTGTAGCTTATAGAGAGGATCTTTCTGTGACGTCAGTGGATGTATTAGTTGTTGCAAAGGGAGGGTTAGGCCAAGAGCAAGCCGAACTAGTGACCATTCCAACTTGCGCAGCATTGTATGTTGCAAGAGCTTTAGCAAACCGCTCTTAGAACAGCTATACAAGCAGAAATGGCACACCTAATAGAACACTTTAGTCACTTGATAGGTTGTATAAGGCAACATGTAATAATTAAACAACAAAAGTGTAGAAATTCTTGCAGCCACGAAAGACTCCAAGGTTCAGTTTTTGTCAACTATCTAAACATTTTGTTACATGATTCTACTGTATCACGATCAGACTTTTTCTTACTGATTGTCTAAATTGTTGTTTACTGACTATCGGCCATTGTGAATTTCACACACAGGTATATATGACAAGCTCCTAGACTGTGATATAGGCCTATTAAATAACTTGAGTAGCAAATTTTACTGTAATTATCGTACAAAGTGGAGCCCCATCTAGATGAAAATCTGAACTTACCCGCGTTAAATCTTCCACAAATTCTATATTTGGACACAATTACATTAATGTGCATCATTCTCTATCTGTAATGCTGGACTGAAACATAACTATTTGATTTTCAATGGAGGAATATTATGTTTTACCCAATATAATGGATGGTTATGTATGATCATGGCATCTTTCATATTGTCTTTGTTTTATTAGAACATTTGGTGTTAACAACAATTTGGCAAATCTCTGAAACGAAATATGGACAGAGTCGAATGCTTTACTCAGAGTGTGTTCCAAATCCATACCTTTTTTAAAAACAAAAACTCATGCATTGCTTGTCTTGAATAAGAAAGATATTCGTTAGTCCTTTTGCAACAGGATTGACTTCATACGAATACGTGTATCCCTTACGCTGTATAACCTTCTATCTCTAGTATTCACGCCCCTGATATACGAAACCATTACAAATACGAGAAAGAAATGTTGTAAGTCAATGACTTGCGTTTATGATTTTTTGCGCAAAATGTAATACCACTAGTCCTAGGTATGGCATAAAATACGCAGAGTATATTTAGAATCACACGTAAACTCCTAAGAGTTAATAACATATATAGGCTATTTAAAATAACCGAGTTGATATTTACTTCCGGTACAACCAGAAGAACCACCATTTTGCTAAATTAGTCGCATCAGTTGTGAAATAAGCCCAAATTTTGATAAACTTACGCAGACTTGTAGAGTAATCGGTAGCTGGAGTTCTACGCTGCATTCCTGTTCACATAGCTATAACCAATAAGTAGATTTTTTTATCACAACACTAAACGCAAGGAAATATTGCATCAAGTTTCAGGCAGTTCGAGACAAGCTTTTTGGATGCATCCCGAAAACCAGGCATGGCAAGTAATACGTATAAGAGATCCAACTTTCGATCAGGATTCCAGTAACCAGTCTCCACATCATTCACTTCAATTCGCTAACGGATACGGCGCAAGCCTTGTAGACAAAAAACCATGCCATACCACACAGCCTTACTCGGCAACATCAATCACAATGGACTGTATCGCGTAAAGTATGTGATGAAGATGCAGCAGCATTTCTTCCATTAAGTCCGGATGATATACTCATCCGCTAATTGCTCTTAGCAGGTACCAAAATGGCATCTGCAACGACACTCAAATTGTGCGTTTGACTTGCACGGAATTCGTAAACACGAGGACAGCACGTCCGGTATTCCAGAAGAATCGCCATCTGTTAGTTGCGAGTGCGTGTCCCGAGATGATCGAGATGCTCTTCTTTCTTTTTCCTGTTGCACAGTTGCCAAACCGCCTACAGTTCCTAAATATACCCTACCGGGCACTCAGCCAAATTCAGGTCTTCCATTCACATGCGGAGAAGTCACGAACACGAGGGACAATCAGCAAGTAGAATATTCCGACCATTGTAAACTAATTCCTTCTAAAGATTTAGTAGATTGAAATGGCTGGTTACTAAGACTTACTAACTAAAATAATCGATATAGCTAAGATACTACGGTTCTGTCTAAGAAACATCAATAATTATATGAAAAATTCGTTATAATGTCAGAGTCACAGTCAGCGATACGCGCATTACAAAATGTTCCAGTTGACATACAGGGTTTGTCGGGAAAGTAATAGAACTCCTTTTCTTCCGCCATGACTGTACTTCGAAGAGTGCGCGCAAAGACTGGATTCGGTAAAGGGCGTTCCTAGCTAACGAATGAGCGGCTGGTCAGTTGTCTCCGAGCACTTGGAGAGTCAGGACAGGCATTTTCGTGCGACGTGTTTCTGTGAGTGGTGCAAGCCGAAAATGCAGCGTTCGTTAGAGCAGATGTACGCGATTAAATTCTGTGTAAAACTCGGTAAATCTGCGACAGAGACGTTTGGTATGATCAAGCAGGCTTACCCAGGTGTTGCTTTAGTAAGAAGTGGTGTGTTTCGGTGGCACCAGGTCTTTTTGGAGGGCCGGGAACAGGTCGCTGATGAAGACCGTGCTGGGAGACCTTCGACTTCGACAAACACCGATAATGTGACTCGTGTGCGCAAAGTTTTGAACTCAGACCATCGACTAAGTATTCGTTTAATTGCCCAGATGTTAAATTTACCAAAATCTGGGTCCGACAAGACATCGCAGCCGACTGGAAGTTGCACCACGACAACGCCACGGCTCACACCGCCTTTCTTGTGAACAGCTACCTGACCAAGGCCGGCATCCCAACGCTTCTGCAGCCGCTCTACAGCCCAGATGTGCCCCCCACCCCGGACTTTTTTTGTTTCCTCGCCTGAAAAGGCCGATAAAAGGCAAGCATTTTGAGACGACAGAGCAGCATGCACCGCGGCTCTCAAGGCTATTCCGGAGAATGCCTTCCGTGACGGCTACAATGCTTGGAAATCGCGCTGGCAGCGCTGCATCCACGCAGAAGGAGCCTATTTTGAAAGTTTTTAAAGAATTGTAACGATTGGCTCAATAATTTTTTTTAAATCGACTCAGTCCTATTACTTTCCGGACAAACCCTGTATATCACAACAGAATCATCGTCTCGGTCTCGATACTGGAGAAGGAGTATCATTTAAGATAACTAGGCAAATATGTAGCAGTCGTATGGATCGGCGGAGGTCATGCAACAATTGAAAGGAATGAAATGGCAAATGGAAACAGAGCTGGCAATCAAAATGGGTTCATTTCTGTTCCCCCAGTAATAACCAATACTGCAAGATTTATACAAGCCTCCCTCTCACCCCTATAGAGCTCAGAAGCCACACGAACAGAAGAGTACATTCTATGCGCTAGTAGGATATGCTACAATGAAAACTTACACTATTTTGGTCTCGAAGAATCTGATACATGATGATGGGAGTATGGATCATATTAATGATTTGTTGTTCCAATGCAAATTCAACTCAACTGCTCTAGTTCCTGTGATGAGTGAGCTTGGGATACTTGGCGTTCCATTCCCACAAAGTCAAACGTCCTTTCTGTACCTCACCACTCGAAATTCAGCAGTTCGAAAAATTCTATGTAACTTTTCCAAGATATCCAGATGTAAAATCTAATCAACGACTGTCAAGTATTTATAACCCGTCATCCGAAGCTACAGTGAGGTTGTTGTGTGTTTGGAGTCATTTTCTACCTGTGTCATTAGCTATTTCTTATTATTCCTACTACCCGTTGCTTGTGTTGTCTGTTTAAAAAAAAGTCCTCATGGCTACCAGCAACGGATAATACAAACTTTAGAAGTTATTAGTAATGTGAGCAGGTTTATACCATTTTCGTGACTCAATAGGTTAGCACATGTAAAGCCATTAAAAAAACTTGAATAACTACAAGTCTAAAGTTCTGCTGTAGGTGAGAAGTAGTATCTAGTAACATTGTTGTCGAAGGGCTCACAAAGCTTAATATCGTCGATTGCCACAAAATCAATAATGTGGGTTTCATGTTGAAATCCCCCATGTTTGTGTGGGAAACCACATGAGTTTAAAATTCTTCTTTAATATATACGTTTTGATCTCAACGGTGATCTTTTTCATTACAAAATAAAATATATTGAAAAAGGCCGCCGTTGGAACCAACACGTTTTCTGTGACGAAGGAAATCACGTGTGGTTTGATTGACCTGAGAAACATGGGGAATTATCAAGCCAGGGGTTCTGCTTTAATTGGTTAACACCAATGTCGCTTTTGCTCTATATTGATTTCCGCCGCTTCATTTTCTGTTAACGAAATCTATTTCAGAGGTGCACATTTCTGATGCAAGACTAAAGGCTATCATGGAAAAGTAGGGATATGAAGCAGTTCAATACACAATATATCATGTTAAGAACTCCTCTGAGAACACAGTTTTTAACCCTTCTGACCCATTGATCTCCAGGGATGACCACCAGCTTATAGTAAATTTACTTTGCTTCTGATGATCTTCTGACGTTATGACGTTAATTACTGGTTAACTATGATTTAAGCTTCTTTAACATCTTATAAGCAATGGAATGGTAGCCAACAAAACAGCTCACATGATGGGAACAGTGGATATGATCAAACGCACCTTATGGAGATGTTCAACTTGCAGAATCCAAAAAAATAACGGGACGTTTTAGCTCTCACTCTTTGGAAGCTAATTATCTTGTCACATTTCAGTTGCATGTCGCTTTTCAAAAACAAGTCCTTTTATTTTTGCCATATATTGGTTTGTCGTAATGCTCACTACTTTCCTAGAAATAATAACCAATATATACAGTATTACATAGCTACTTGGTGGGGATACTTTAATCAACGGTCTGAATGCTGTATGATTTATATGATTTTAAACCAGAGGATATAGAATGAAGTTGCTGGTCTCTTCATTAAACTTCATCAAGCCAGTGTTGCCATTTATACTCCTTATTGTATCTGGCTGTGAAATACTGGTGATAACAAACAGTATCATAGTTAAATGATCATTTTATATAGGATGTATCTATAATATAAAATGTAGAGTCCCAAAAATAAAATTAAATTGAGCCGCAAGGGGCTAATGGACGACTGACCTTTCCAAGAAGTCACTTGTACAGGCTTGTCGCAGTTCCATGCTTTGGTATCGTCATTTCTTGTTAGATGTCTGAGCCGCTAGGTATAAGCGGGATTGTCAATTCAGAACTAGTAAAACATTTCACCGGGAAACTTTCTCATTCTCTACAACTTGCTGTCACAACTATACAATTTTTCGTTTCTTCTCTTTCCCATGGCAGTGACTCGCACTATCTTTTCTGAAACAACTCGCCTGATTTTCGAAATTCGTTCAAAAAAGTTGCGTATTGAACCCTTACCCCCACATGAAAAGCCTATTTATGAGAACTCACGTATCTATACTTCTGAAACAATTAATACTGGTAACACTGCTTAAGCAAAGGCATACAACGAAAGTCAATTACTGAAAGCTCATACAAAAGCAACCAAAACATTTCACACTGTTTTTTATCGTTCCAAAAACAACATTTCCTCTTCCTGGCCGATGATGCAGCGCAGTAACGGCGGCATCGGCTGTTAAACAATACGGCATTGTGCCCGAGATCTGTTTTAAATCTAGGAGGCCGACCCTAATGGCCAACATGTGTTCTCCAGATGCATAAATGCGCCAGCCGCCGCATTCGTTTTGCGAAACAATATAGTCAGTTTCATGAAAACATTGTCCTGGCATGACAGCTCATTCTGTGGCGTTCGGTTGGGGCAAACTTGTTTAGATGAGCTCTTCAGTAAATGCTCAAAAACCTTATCATTTTACGGGATAGGGATTAACGGCCCGTTAGATTTATGACCAATTACCTGCCTGGCCGCGATTCAGATATCCATCTGGATTTCTCTATTAACCCTTAGTGTGAACCGACTTTATTAGTTTCAAACTTTACTACATTACTAACTTGTACAATGGGAAGTACGAGTAGGCCGTATCTACTATAGCACCAGAATCGGCGGCATCTAGCGGCCAGAGTGGTAACCCGGCTGACAATGCGAACTGGGATATAGTTCCAACAGACAGCTTGCTGTATTCTCTTTCGCAGTGGTCGATTCTGGTAACAGATGGCACTTTGTGCTGTCTTATTTCGATAAGGTTCTAGTCCCACAATATAGCACCGCGACGTCCTAAAATACTAAATACTACTTAACCTCTAAAATTTATGCTGCTTTATGGTCCTAAGCAGTACTTAGACTGAGATGTCTTGCTGACAGTTAACATCTATTTTTTTCAGTTATGAAAATCTTTGCAAGCTTTGTTCATACGTTCACCCTTTTATATTTGTTCATCATTCATATTCTGAGTAGTAGTAGAACAAAATCATTTAGGCCTATTTTTCAGAAACTTTGCTACATATTTGAATAACCAAACCAGAATATCGATTTACGAGGGCTCATTTCATTCAAAACGTTTTGATAGTCAAATGAGTCCTTATGACGCCCCAACACAGAGATCATGGCCTTATAGATAGGTTTACTTCGATTTTTTGCTTTCCCTTGTATGTCTCCAGTCACTGACCTACACCCCACTGATTATTGCTAGAAGGCATAAAACGTCGTTGTATACTGTTTGTTATCGTCCCAGCGATGAAAAGCAAAACGATACTATTCAGCATGCCTTCATGCAACTTGTGACACATGTTCACATGAGAAGACGGGAGCTCGCGATTGTAAGTATATAAAAAACTTCACAAGCATTTGAACCCAACTTAACAAAATTCGTTTTTATTGGGATTACAAAGATGTTGTCTCTAGTGTGAACAAAGTGAAAATATATCTACAATTCAAAATAATGGAGTCTTGTTTAACAAAAAAATCTGTTTTTTTTCTTGATACCTCAGCATTTCCATTTCCAAAAAGAGTTTATAAACGCTTTGCCGCAAATTTGAACCTAGCAAATTATGCAAGAAAATCCGAATCGAAATATTTTTTCCATTCTATGCAAAGATGTTGCCCAGACTATGGATGTCTGAACAATAGATACAACGTAACAAAATTCGTTTTTATGCGATGGCTAACATTAAAAGCAATATCGTCTAAATATAATACGTCTATCCTGATAGTGATTACTCACTTATATGTTTCCCCTTTTAAATAAAATATTAAGACGTCTATGACTTTCCGTCTGGGCCAACAATAAAATCTGGCTGAATATGTTTCAAAGCATCAGGAAAGACAAAAGCAGCTACTGTGTCAGCGTTGGACCCATTGACGGATCGTTAAGTGTATTTGATGCAATACCACGAGAATTTGGAATTTGGAGCTGCGGGCAGTAAATTCCTGATTTATGATGCTTCTGAAATAAATGAATAACTGGACGTTATGCCTGCAACTATATTGTAACAATGTTTTTTAACCAACTGAATTTTTTTTTCGGACAGAAAGCATTTATAGCCACTTTAAGGCAGAAAAGCTCCACTGCATTGGCCTATCGGCTTTTCCTACACGAAGTGTGAGATTCTACGTATACATATACATACATATTTCGAAGTTGTTTTACAACTGTATAAAAATGTCGGGGTACCTTGGAAACTAACTTAAAGCTTATTTATTTCATATTATTCGTATTCAAAATAACCGTCAGCAATCTATAGATATAATATATTGCCATCCTTAATGAAATACGTCACGCAATACACCTCCATCTCAGACAAACAATAGATAGATATATTATGATAATTTAGAGAAAAGCGCATTTACCTAGATGTGCAGAATGTTGATTTGGATCTTCGAAATTATGTTTTTCGGAAAATATTTCTGATGTAGCCTAAATGCAAGTAAAACCAATGTTTCTTCTCTATTCTCTCTTCTTACAAACAGACAGCGTGAAGCTTGTACAAAATCGAGCATAACATGAAGGAGACATTACGAAATATTATTTTTTCAAGAAGGTGGTTTTACAAAACGAATTTTTTGGCAATACCCCTTTGTTTCAGCTAAAATGTGGGGGTGCCAAGAGCTAACATAAGGGAACCTTAAATCAGAACCGATTTCTACACATTATATATGAATATTTGCTGATTTATCGAGGTTTGTACTTTTCGGCATCTACCTTTCGACATTTTGCTCGATATGTCTGAAATAAAATGGTCTACTCATAATTTCTGCGTAATTAAATAAAGATAATGTCAACCATTTCAAGACACCGAACATGCAGCAATGGTTAGATATGATTTCATATATGGAACATAAATTTTGTCCTTGAAAACTCTAAGCAGAAGCTTTATGGGAAATCGCTGTCAGCTATTATTTTTTAAATGTAGATTAAAAGTTTTCATGATCCCAAAAGTTTTCCCGAGTAGTTTCCCAGATATAAGACCTCCAAGTAGTCTATTATGGCATATTGTGAGCTTGGTACACGATATATAATACTACCTACCTATTAGCATCCCTATTAGCCGGTTGACCAATATTGCAATTTCCATCACATGTACAGGGTGGCCCAAACTTGCATAGATGGAGTAATGCTTCTAGAAACAAACCTTTTGAGAAACTTTTTATGCTCATCCTGCACCATTTCTGTAGCAATACATCACAACAATATTCTGGGTTATGTATGGTGAAACCCTAATGATCTAGATGTCAGAGTTGTATTTTATAAATAATATTATCCCTTAAAGAGGTCCAAGTATTGGCTGCAATACTTCCATTTTCACATTAATACTACCTCAACAACTGCTCGACAAAATTCAAAATGTATGGACATCTGTCAAAATATACTTTGTTGTCCAGATCATTAGTCGAACACCATATATTGAATCGTGAACAGTTTTTTAAGAAGTTGTATGTAAGTTGTAAATATACATGTGACAGAATTGCAATATTGCTAAGCTGCCAGTAGTGATGATGACAAGGACGTAAACAAGTATCAAACAGCTCTTACTTATCAGATGCCAAACTTACAATGCGGAGCCCCAGCTCGTAGAAACAGTTTGGTCCCATCGATATTTTTATTCTTCGTGTTAGGATCTACAACATACTAAATTTTCCAAAAACCATCTCATTAGGTTTCGGTGTGGTCAGTTATCCGGCCGGCATCATGCCTCCAATCAAGATGGCACATTCACCATTTTTGAAAATATTTGTAAAATGTTGCTATATACAAGTATTCCACTTGTCTTTTAAGAATTCACAAAAAAGTTAATAATAAGACATTAACAGTATAATATTTATTGTTGCAGCCTCCAACGTCGACCTCTAGCCCCCACCTGAACGTTCCAGGGGACTCTCAGCATAAGCACCATCAACAACAGCTGGAGCTGCAACGACGGCAACAGGAACAGGCAGTTCTGCAACAGCAGCAACAGAAACTGCAGGAACTTCAAGGTCAGATTAACGCGCAGTATGCCGCTGGAGTGGGGCCTCAAGGGCTCATGTTTCTGCCCTTCCTTGAACAACTTAGGCACGGCTTGCAACCGCAGCCGTCGTTACCTTCAGGACATGGAGGGAAACCCAATTTGGGCAACCATGTAAGTTGCTTCGATTTTTATTCTTAATTGTGCAGTTGTATCTTATTAGCCATCAAATACCGCCTTCCTCTAATTTTTAAGAAAATAATCTTCTAGTGGATAAGTAAATGATTGGAAATTGATATTCATCTCCTGGAACCGGACGGAGTTCATATGGAACGCTAAAAAATAAGTAGATTGCATCATTACTGAAATATAGGATATTGCATACGTTATATTTTCAATCCACCAAGATTTTACAATGCCGAAAGGCATTCATACCTCTTTATAATTTAATCTTATTATCTTGCATTAGAAATACAAAATCATAATTGCCAAATAGGTGATCGTTTTTATGTTTTAGAGATATTATTCAGGTGGTATTAAATGCATTATTCACTTGTGATTCACTTTTCGAAAATTGCGATGTAAATCACAAATCATTCTTTTTCCTGGGTCTGTTTCTTTGTCTGTCCATTTGCTTTCTTCTGATATCTATGGGTATTCCTAACATTTTATTGAAATTTTGATATTAGGTTACTAGATTGCCTCGCCCTATAGATTTTGACAGCTGATTCAGTGCTGAAATGAAAAAATTACGGAACAAACTTTTTCGAGTTTCTGGTCATTTTTCGACGTGTTCAAAAATTGTGGGGGCTCGGCAATCATAAAATAAGACTACCTTATATTTCACTTATCACTAATAATGATTTTACCATATAGCTAGAATACTGACTAGATTGATATCAACGCATTTCGAGTACTGAGCTAATCTACTTGATTCTCTCCAACTTTTTGTAGATTCAGTAATTACATAAATACCTGATTTTTGTTGGTATCCAAAACCAGAAGCCACTTTCCACTGATTGAAAAAACCTTGTATCATTATTATTTGCTTTGCTAGCTATGAAAATCATTGTACCCTGGCATAAAGCCATAAAGTAAACTCGTGTAGAATGAATATCAATGAGAAAAATCATTGCTCATCTGGCAAAAATTGAAATTATGGGCCTGGAATACGCATGATGAATCTGAATCTTCTTCCTTACTTTCTGATAAGTTTTCTGTTGATCGGCTATGGAAACTCTTACAGCTGGCCATGTAATATAATGAATATTAATGGTGAGAAAATCTTATGAGATTATTCCTTTTCAAATAAACTAGGACAACTTTCGTAAGCCCAGGTATCATTTTCTTGAGCAGCAGGTACTAAAAATAGATAAGATTCTTCATTCCACATAATATCCATCTATATTAAATAAACCAGCAGCAGCGATGCGATGTACCTATGTTGATCTTGCATTGATCGGGTGCGTGATGTAGGCAACACACAACACAACATCCCTAGCTCGGAATTATCTTCTGAGGCGGAGAGTCGAACTCGCGAGCCTTCGTGTCAAGCGTTTAGTAGCTCGAAGCGCTACTTCTTGGCCACCAATCCCCCACGATACCGATAGAGATAGATACCTAAGCTACTATTGACACTTGGAAGAGAGGTCCGGCTTAGGACAATTTCCGTTATCAAAGATGCTATGTAAATTATGTTTACAGATCAAGAAGAAAATATTCATTCGGATAATTAATAATGGCATTCACATTCAAAAGATCTCAGAAAAAAAAACAATAGCAACCTTAAAAGCATTCTCAATATATAATTTGTGCAGTGTTATTAGACGTGAGTAGATCAGATAAGAAGTATGTTGCGCATAGTCATGCGCACAAATGAAACTATTATTAAAATAATAGCATTATGTAATTGTACAGAAAAACGGTACATGGAACATCATGATTAATTGTGCATAAATTAAACCATTTATTGACAACAGGGGCAACTGCAGCGGCGTAACCAAGCTGAGCAACCTGAAGGTTTTAATCTTCCGCATTTGTACGACCACTTATTGAGCAAATTTGACGCATATCCTACGCACTTTTACATAAAACGTCATTTTTGCATGCAAGGAACAAAAGTACTATAGCTCTTTGTGCCAGCGTCTGTTTGAATCGAAAGAACACTGACATTTTAGCGCTGCACTCGCTGAATGGGTCCATTAAGACATTGAGTAAATCACCGGCACGAGTATGAGCAATTTTTTACAAGCTTTTCTTTAACTCGGCCTGTTTGTATGAGAGTATGTATAGGACAAACTTTGGAACTGAATTTTGAACTAGTTAACCTTAACCAATTGAGTTGAATGTTTTGGCTTACCTGACAGTACAAAATTAATCAACTGCCACCATTTCCTTAGTAATTCCTATAACATGAATATCAAATGAAAGGGCTTTATGAAAGAAACACAACAAAAATTACCGCCATTCTAAATCCAATATGGCGGCCTCCGCAAGGCGCCGATATACATTATTCATAGTTACCCCTAAGACACAGGTATCAAATTAAAAAGCTTTATGAGATAAACATAACAAGCAACGTGACGGTATTCTAAACCTCTATAGTCATCGCTATGATGTGGATATCAAATGAACTCACAATAATCTAATAATGTCATTCTAAATTCCATATGGCGATCGCCGCAAAATATCGATTTATGGTTATATGATTTATATCTGTCGAAATCTTATAACACAAATGAAGTATAAGTTTTACGTAGTCCTATTAATAAAATATATGAAAATTATATAAAAGTTACCAAACTAGTAATTTGACATCATAAATACTAGGAAGTAAAGAATAAATAAAATAAGAAAATACATTTTCAAAATAAGCTTTTATTTAGCTGTTAATAAATTGAACTACGAATTTAAAAATGATTTTTTTCAATTGGAAGTATTTAGATGAAAATGAAGCTTCTTCATCTCAAGTTTTCAAATAAAGCATGTTATATTTTGACAGCAGGTTATGACAAAACGTAACACGCTTTTATTTGAAAAAATCAGATAAATGAGTTTCATTATCGTTTAAATATTTCCATTCGGGAGAAAATATTTTAAAATTTTTACTTCATTTTAAAAGCTAAATAAAAGTTTGTTTTTCATAGAAAAAAATATTTTTTATTCAATATCCATCAATATGAAGGGGAAGTCAATGATAACCCTTACTAAAAGAAGTGTAAAACAAGATATGTACTGACGGCTGCCGAGCTACAGTAATGAGAATACAGGATGAAGCCAATGTAAGTGCACACATTATACGTGTCGACCCAAGTGAGAAAATTAGTTTATGCGGTTCTAGCGTATGGAGTTCCGCCACTGATTTCAATGTCCCTGCCACGAGTCTTGATGATGAGCCGGAGTGTTTCTGATTAGGATATTAAACTAACCGTAAGATTCATTCTACAGTCGTGGAAATTATAGTTTTTATATCAAAGATGATGGATGGATTTATGCAAAGCAACAGATGAAAAAGTGCCATTACCTACATGCATTGTTTCACAGAATTAGCCTCCCAACTCTCAACTAAACTATAAGACATAAATCGTTTCAATGCATTTTTTTCAAAGACAGTGTGGTACATATATTTTTTTGTAAATTTTTCCCTGAACAGGCAGGAAAAAGTAAATTTAACCACTCGCAATTAGTCTCATAGGGTCAGCGTTTGTCGAGGGCTCATTGATGACTTTGCCGCCCTAGAGCAGGCTAACATGAGTCGTTCAAAAAATAAGTAGTGATGAACCTTCACGAAAAGCATTGTACATGTATATTTTATGACAGCTCATAAAATAGATGGACATAAACGCATTTTACTTCAAAATGGTAAAATAAGTCTTTGGAGATTTTGCTAGTGAGATCCGTGCTTATTTAAAAAAAAAAACCTCAATATTTTATGAATCATCGTGCACCTCAAAAATAACAAGAAATTATTTTTCCGTTGCAAAAGTGAAATATACATTCTTTTGTCACGCGTTTTTCTATAAACAAAATGAAATAGTGGTGTGTTTTGACCTTCCTATTTTTCTAATTAGTTAATAAATCAATAAAACACGATATATAGAATCAAATGGTGAGTCAATGCAAAACAGCTGTCTTTTGACGTGCAAATTTAGGCTCTAGCTCAATAAAGCCGGGAGTAGGGGGGTTAAGAGCGCTATTAACTCAAGACGGATTAAGCCACAAATACCCGAGAGGTTAGACGGAACTTGTTTTGCTTGACCACCCAAGAAAAGAATCTAATAGCAATGACGTAAACTAATTAATTGAACCGAGAGCCAAATAAAACGAGATATTTTAAAAAATCACAGTATATTAACTGATGAAAGAAGTCATATGTTCCATGTAGTTCACTACTGCAGTGTAAATAAAAAAAATATGTTATTTAAAATGGCAGCAAGAGAACAACCCCGCTAAACGTCTACCACAATATACGAAAGAAGATCTTACAAATTAATATTATAGCGCCTAAACCTAAACTTATCTGGATGGTGGACTTCTTCTAGATGCAGCCGAGATGACCTCAGCTCACAGAAGCTTAGGCTCCTTGGTTAAAACTAGTAGGCAGTAGTGGACAAGGTCGAAAGGAACTTCACAAAGTATGAGCTGCTTGCGACTCCCTCAAAATTTACGGTGCAAAAAACCATAGAACGAGAAAAAGACTGCTTAAAAGTCTACCCTCTATTCTCTTTGTGATACAAAACTACTCAACAAAACACTCGGACTTGAAAAGCCATGCACATTTTTACAAGAAAAAAAAAGGAACTAAAGTAATACACCCTAAAAAAGTTATCCCTTGTTAAATATCTATAAAAGGGTTAATGAAAATGATATTTTACCTGTTTAATTGGCTACAAAACAGCTACAAGGCAGCTACAAATCTGGAGGAGTGCAAATGGCGGTTTGCCTCAATGCCTTCCAACGCTGAACAGGTTAAAATCCCATAAAAATGGAGAGCACCCAAACCAAAACAAACAAATAAATGTAAGGTAGATAAAAAAAATTGTGCTATTCGATAAAGTGGTGATTGGGGCCCAATATCCCAAAATCTGGAAATCAAATAAAGGACCTATAATACACCTTCTCATCCAAGGATTCAGCAGAAAAAAATGACCGACACCAAATTTCCGGTCTTCTGTCAGTCAATCAGCGAACTTTCAAATCAAATGTCAAAAGTAGGAGGGCGCTGGTTGCCTTTGGGCGGACTACAGAAAAACCAACTTCCAGCTTTACGTGGAACCAACGATATTTTATGAGAAAATTTCTGAGATAGTAATTAATAAAATATTATAACATTAGTGTCCAAAACATTTCAACACAATACCGAGCCGCTAAGAAAGAAAGATATAATATGTGTGAAATTATACTTTTAAGATTAGGTAATTTCGAGCTCAATAGATCAATAAATTATGAAATTTGCTAAAAGAAAATCTTTGAAGAGGGTTCGGCCTAGGAATCATTACTCTACCGTTAATAAAGGAAAATTCAAATTACTGGTAAGATATCAAAATAGTAAACAAAAGGTTATGATATTTTGGCACGTTACATTTTCTTAACAACATTTTTTGCACTATTTAAGTTCATCATTTCTAAAAGTCTAAAAATATCCATCAAAACTTTTTCAGATATAAAATAAGATTCTTTTCAATATTGACCTGCCACTCAAAAATTTAAAAAAAAATCTTGAAGATAAAACCAAAATGTTATGTTGAACCCTCGTAACGTTGCCTAATTGAAGGTTCAATTTTTTCACGTTATGACGATCGCCATCGTGTCGGCAAAGCTATATGTTAGAGGAAAGAATGAACGCTACTGATTTCGCAAAACTAATACAGATATCTTAGAGCCGGATAGATTCTACTCAAAAGCTGCTTCTTGGAGTTTTGTTTGTTCTAGAGCACCAAAAAATACTAATTGAACTGGCGCTTTGGCGGTATGGCTTTGAGAGGACGACATTTATATTTGTAAGAAACAGTGGCGTTGAGTAACTTACTGAACAGGAAGCATTTAAATATCCCGTATCTTAGTTTTAAAAATGAAAACGGTTTGAGTTATCTACATTTTCTGATAAATAAACGTTGTTATTACCATTTCCAGATGTTGCCGCCCCACCACCCAGCGCAGGTCTCCAACTGGATGTCAGCGGCGGCAGCCGGTACCGCCTCCTTACTTCCGCCTCAGTCTGCCCCATCCCCTGCCCCTGAAAAACGAACGCCACCCCCTCAGCAACCAACCCCTTCCCCTACGCCCCCGCAGCTACCCACGGACCCTGATGCGCCGCTGAACCTCACCAAGCCCAAATCGTCGAGTTCAGGATCAGCGGGTTCGAGTCCGCATTCAACTCCTCATTCGGAACAGCCAGTCATCGCGGCCACTGCCCCTAAGTTGCTACCCCCCAACCTGATGATGTCCAGAGCGTTCCTGCCGTATGCTGGACTTCCGCCACAGTTCCCACTAGGTAAATATAAACTCCTTTTCATAGCGTTATCCTGGAATTGACACAATGATTGGAGACGGAGAAGCTCTGCGATTTTTTTCAATTTATGTGTGTAACTATTATAACATGTATCGACAAATAAATATTTTAATCTTCCAAACCGCCTACGCCAATTGACGAGGAAGTATTGTATTCATAATAAATCCGGAATCGGGATATTGTGTTTTTGAAAAGCCAAGTCACTTGTTTCTGTCGGTCTGTTTTACTGTCTGTCGTTTGCTATTGGATTGGTCTATTCACTCAGCGAAAGGCCCACATTGTCCTTGTAGACATTAGGCAAATATAAAGGCTATATCACAAAATTACAACTTAGTTAATGTAGTAACTATAAACAGATATCCTAATCTTTTTATATAATTAATTATATCAGGAGTCGCATGAGTCAGTCATTTGGGTTTTCATCATACCCCCTCAAGATACCCTCAGTTGTTATGTGGTGTATGGTTTTGTTACTAGCTGAAGATGGAATTAGACTCCATTTACAGATAAAGACCATATTGTGCCCTAATTCTGTCAGGACTTGGTCATACATTTCGAGGGAGGTCAAAACCAGGTGGCCTTTCCAAAATACAAGGCAGTGAGTGACATCGAGACTTTTCTGGCCATTCCTGCTTCCAGAAGTTTAATAAATCAAAGCCGTTACCGTATAGGTGTTCTAAGAGGAGATTTCCTAGAACGTAGTATGTTGCTGTCTAAAACTCCAATACCTTCATGTATTGGTAGCCTCTGATTTTGAATAACTCTAGTGTATTCTATCAGTGACTCTTTGGATTTACGCAGAAGTGGTGGTGGAACATCACTGAGTAGGTCGGGGTAGACTTGATGGTCCCTGATGTGAGTCTCGTTGCTTGGTTTAATTACGTATCTATCATTCTTGTTAAAAGCTGTTTTTCTAGGCGTAGTATTCAGTAGCTGACTAAACCAGTCCAAGAGTCGAAGTTCGTAAAGTGGTAGCCACACAACTTCTAAATATATTTGTCCTCGTTTTAAGTTTGTCAGCTGTCTTCGGTAGGTGTGGCTTGAATGACAATTTTCTATCAAGTATAACTCCCAGTAATCGACATATCCAAACTTTCTACATTGTGTTTCAGGCATATCGGAGATATATAAACTGAATAATCGAAGGGCCAGTTCCAAGCCTGCACGGTATTGCACAAATAAATGTGTATAACATTATTTGTCTTTACACCATGTCATATGTGACTGATAGGACGAGAATGCAGCAAATCTTTGGAACTATTTCTTATCTAGGTTGTCAAAGAGGGATCTTGGTCACTGCATCATCGATTTGGTCGATCCTAGATACTAAATAGTTCCAGGATCTTTGTGGATATTCTTTTGTAAAGAACCCTTTCTAGGAGACTGATCAAATTTTAATACATGGTTGCTCCTGAGTCAAGGACGAAGAAAAGCTTTGTAGGCTTTGATAATCGATCCAATGGCCTTATGAGAGAGAGAAACCAAAAATTTTAGAACGTTACCAAAGCTCTTGTTCGCTAATTTTGAGTACTGTTAGAAAAGTAGAAAAACCGTAATTTATAAAATAATCCAGACTTCCTCTTCGGTGATTTTCAAATTTTTATAGGGTTCGGAAATTTTAAATTCAGGCTTGTCACATTTTGTTTACCAACTTAATAATGCTCAGACTGTTCGGTTAGTTTAGTATATTAAATAAATTTATATCAATAATACTTGAACCATTCAAAATCTAGAAATTTCGGCATATAATAAAGAAGCTTATTTGATTCGCATGCCTAAGCTTCTTGGTTGTGTCTAAAACCTATGCTTTAGGATGGAACTACGTACGTATGATTTCAAAGGAGCAGAAATCTCAAGTCATATGACGAGATGAAGAACACGACAGTAAATTAAATTAACAGAGAAAATATATGAAGACATTAAACTTCTGGATAGAGCGCCATACGTCTATACTGTGTATACATCACATCGCTTTATTATCAAGTATCCTGAAACAAACAATAACGGAGGAAACGCACTTAATTCTTTGAACATGCAGGACTGTCAACTTACTGTTTACTGTTTTAGCATTAGTTAGCAATATAGGCGTATGACTCTTTATGATTTAGTCATCAAAAGCGGTCACAGTATAACTGACACTTCGTTGTATATCATACATTCAGAAAACACGTCAGTCATACATACAGTCTTAATAATTGAAACAGGATAAATCTGTTACAATGCTGTTATAGAACATGCATTTATTCAGCCGTTTGCATCCCACAGTTCTGTTTAATTATACAGTTCCTATTCTGCCAAATAATTCAACTTAATCTGATGTTTTGTGTGCATTTAGCGGTACTACTTCGCATGTAAATAATATTATAAACTATAATCGTTTATTTATTATAAACAGGCAAAGGAAGTAAAGAATCAACCGCGAGCGGTCAGGAAAAACAACATCATTTCCCCCTACACGGATTATATGGACTTCCCACCCCACCCCATTTGGCAGCAGCGGGGAGACCCAAAGATGACAGTATCAAGGAAGAAGCAGATTTCATGGCTGCGTGTCACTGTAAGTATTCATTAAGGATTTTTGCTTGTTTTTACAACTTACCATCACAATCCAAGCAGGAATAAACATTATTTATATTTTAAGTATTTTTTGCTTCATATACCTGCGCGATATAAAATGCATGCATAAACCGTATACAGGGTGAGTTTAGTTATGCTTGCAAAAATCCTAGTAAAAGGCGAGAGAACAAAAAATCACGAATATAGTTTGTAGAGTAGCTTTTTTAAGTGCATGAGAAAGGGCAATGTCCATGGTGCACGCGTAACTTGGTGGACATAAATCTTAAAACGGACCATTTGAAAGAAGCACAAATCGTGGCAAATCGAAAACGAAAACGTTTATGATGTAGCCTCGAAATGGAACCAACGCTGCAATACAAGAACAAAGAAATTCAAGCCTTTTCAGATGACGGTTATTATGTTACACAGATTTGGCATCCAAGAAGTATATTTAGTATTAGATAAGATAAGAATTACTATATTATGTTCGACTATTAGTATGGCTGTACTTAACAGGCATTTTGAAAATGGTGCTGTATGGCCTTTTTCACATACAATTCCTACATGTTGTGCTACTTTCGCACATTTGCTTACTCTACTCGCAGCATGTTTCTCCAAGGGCGATAAACTCTCCCTTTCGTCAAATACACATTTTTTAGCTGTTTGACTTTATCTAATCACGTATATCAGCCACAGTACGATAAAAAGTATCCCCAAAAGGTCTGTTTCCAATTAGAAATAAGCTCATTTTATATAATAATTATTCCCAAATTCTTCCCGACAATGTGCTGCACTTCAAAGGAATCCCAACAATAATATTAATTGTTTTGCTGGCATCGATTCAAGCAATAAATTACTCAGCTCACTGTTCACCACAATAAAAAATATGAGCTTTATTGAGATCAAAGAGACAGTCCCGATCATTGATAGCTCAGTAGCCAGAATTTATTATTTATCGGTTTTATAAATATATTGTTTCCTGGTTTATGTGTCCGGCTTTTCATTCTTTGATGCAACCACATATTTTGCCAAGATTGTGTCAAAGCCGTTTATATTGAAGTCAATGTCGTCTCCAGGTGATCGGTGAGAGGTATGAGCGTAGATATTAAGATTGTGTCCTTTCAATTATGAAGCAGTGATTTGTGTAGGAATAGAGTTGGAATCTTGGCAGTGTATCATTTTACTTAACAGATAATTTTCACTGAGACGGGTGTTTCCACCTCTATTCACATAGTGCAGTAGAAAAATTTAGACAGAAACATGTATTCCTTTAAATTGTGAGAGACCACCTTGTATATAGTGGAGAACATAAGCCTAGTATAAGTGTCATCCTACAGATGACAGCTTGTATACTGAGTCACAAGAAAAGGTAAGAAAAATTCAAGAATCTTTTATATATCGATTTATCTTGCCATGATTAACAAGTTATAAAATGGTCAGGTTTTCTGTCAAGTTTAATGTATATTGCTACGTATCAGCAGCCTTGGTTCCAACGAAGTTATGTTTTTGAGAGGTTCACAACGTTGACAAACTTCAAAGATTGAATAAACATAATAAAATACTTCCTATAAACTGGAAGATATTTGCATTTGATTGGAATATTCTAAGTTTTCGGAATTTCATACATGGTGGCTCAGAAAAACATGTCTCTCGTAAGCTTATAAAACAAAAAATTATGCCACTAGATAGGATCGGAAAATTTACAAAATGAATGGTTGATTCTTGATTCAAGTGTAGGATTTGCAGAGGTAAATTCTACATTTAATTCCCACGCAGAAGCGAACAAAGAAGTATTGCGATATGATTTTTGAATATCCAACTAACAAGTTAATGTTTCATAACGACTGCATTATGAAGGTCCGATTCATCCATTTTCGTCAGGTTATGCCAACCCATTGGTATTATTCAACCTTATAATATGTGAAAGGGCTTCACCAATTTTGATGTAGTTTGGAGGTGGACCCAAAACGAAAAACGTTTCAATCTCGCTTTCAGATGGTTCCTAATCTTTGTATTTGTACGTAAATATGTTGAAAATAATGGACCAGTGGAATATACGATGTCGTTACTTCAAACGTCAGTAAAACTCTCTGTTATTTTACATACGCTTTTTATCACCTTTAAGCTAAGCGATATACTTCGGAAAATGCATTATTGATCTTGCATATTTCAAAAATGTTTGCACAACGAAATTCTAACTTCGGGAAGTTTGGCGATTCCATATTACCGAAGGCTTAGACATGAACGCGTAAAAACCTTTGGGGTAGGTAGGCGTCTGTTAGGCAATCTACGTTGATACTCCCGCGAAGCCGCTAAAGCATTTCCATTACAGAACCCATACACAAAAATAATATCAAAGTACTCATCATTGCTGAATTCCATTTCAAAACACTCTAAAATGGAAAAAAGAAACTTTTGACGACTTTTAAAAAAAATGTAATAGTAACGATAACAACCGTATAACTATAACACATAACTTTGACAAACTATCTCCCAAGAAACGTCAAGTTGGTATCAAGGCCTCCTATTTGATTTTAAAACTGTATCTCGACTGTTCATGAATCAAATATGTATTATTTTTATTTTTACGGAGACAGTGCACTCTCTAGGAAAAAACACAAGAGTAATTATTTGTAGCAAATTGAAGGTATAATTCTAAAAACAGTGGCGTACTGTTTTTATTTGGTAAAGTAATGCCCTGTATCTCCGCTACTGGTGCACGTTAGTTTTAAGTAAAAACTTTTGAATGTGAGAATACTTAGGTAAATCCACATACCAAATTTTAGTTCATGTGTATGATGTTTCATTTTTGGTCACGACTTGTGAATCACTCTGTAGAGATCGTTCCATTTCCATAAAATTGAATTGAAATCCTGTAAAACCTACATGATTGCTTCCCAATTTTACCTTTCTGGTGGGGCATATTTAGAAACGAAAATACATGCAAGAACGCACTTTCATTTTTTAGCAGTTCAGTCCTCTAACATTCATTCATCCATCCCATCATTATCTTCAATGCCACTTTACAGCCATTCATAAAAAAACGTGCCTCGCTCTTTCAGCTTTGTTCAAATCAATGACAATAAACACGAAATGAGATCAAATTACGAAACAACAGTAACAAAAAAAGAACAAATTCACTAACGCAGTTAAATTGGTGGCCTATTATGCCGTATTTCATTTCTGCAATCTGTTTGACATCGTGGGAACCGTTCTTGAATGAATCGCATGTTTCACTGTTTGTTATTCCAATTTGCACCTTTCGTTAGCAAAATGGTTTCACCTATTGGATTAGAATCAGGTATCTGCTTTGCAATTTTATCTCTATCAGTTATTTTGAAACATTGCAGCTGGTTTTTTGGACCTTTATAGTTTCTCGGAAATCGATGTTTGTAGGTTGATTATGCGATTCGGACTATCGACTGCTCTCGTTCCCTGGACTATTTCTGTTAATTCGACAGACGTAATTGACTACTCCAGTTCAGTCAGCTTGATAAATAAACGTAAATTTCGCATGACTTCAATACTCAAAAAATTAAGGGAGCAAGAAAAAAGTCCAAACTTCTCTGTGTTTAATAGGCTGTATTTCGGTGACTATAGCGCAAGACAAACTTTTTGCAAAATTTTTGCCTTCTTCTTTTTAGTCCACGGGATTGAACAAAATGTTTACTGTTAGGCTATCATATGCATCAGATAGCTTGTTAATTCTGCTTCAATATTATTTTTAAATGTTGATACGATCATTTGGTGCAGAGATATCTGACTTTGAATGAAAAAGGATCTTTTTGTCACCGACCTTTGATATCTCGGTTACGATCATTTGGTGCAGAGATATCTGACTTTGAATGAAAAAGGATCTTTTTGTCACCGACCTTTGATATCTCGGTAAGTGGTGATCGCACACAGAAAGTTAGGGTATTTCCGCAAACTGGAATAAACCCAATACAAGATTTGATTACAATATTTGAGGAATTTTGCTTTGTTCCCTCAATATCGATTTCAATAAAAGTTACAGTTTGCCTAGTTTTGGAACTGCTAATGAGAAGGCTCATATTTTTTGGTTTTTATACCTCAATGTACCCCTAATAACTGCACGAAGGCATTGTACGGTTTCTCCAGACCGCTTGGTTAGACTGATCCCGTAAACATTTTTTGAAGCCCGTGGACTAAAAACAAGAAGACAAAAATTTTGCTAAAACTTTTTTCAGTGCTATCTTTTAGAAATGCATGAGAATCGTTGCTCCTAAAATTTTTCTGCTAAAATCCCTGACAACTAGAATCTTAAAGCTTCAAAGTGCTTTTTCTAAAGTATAGATACGGCCACCGAAATTAAAAATAACAGGAAAAAAGGTTTTTTGTCCTGGTCACAATGTGGCTCCATCAAATGCCATCTGCCATTCAAAGAGCTACTCTGACACCCGATTTTTTTGTGGAATCCGCCGCCGTTATCTAGATAATTTCAACCAGTTCGACGATCACCTAACCCTTATTATTGCCGCGCTGAAGACCATTTATCTCGAGATTGAACGTCAGTGACCCTGAAGTCAAATGTAATTAACTTCAAGTTTCAAGGTGATTGACTATGTCAGGTTCAAATGTTAAAGCAAAAGAGTCTAAAAGTCATAAGCTATTGATTCAAGAATTAAATGCCATCGACCCTAGAGTCAAAAATCCTCAATCCTAAGATTGAATTTCAGTGACCCTGAATTTAAATATCGTGGATCTTGAGGAGGTCCATGACCCTGGGTTGAAAAGTGGTTGTCATTGAAATTAAGGCTATTGATCTTGAAGCCAAAGGTCGATGAACCCGAACTTGAATACCTAAGACCTGAAGTCAATGATTATTGACTGACTTTGAAGTCACTAAGATTAAAGGTAATTAACCGAGAATTCAAAATTTCTCAACCTTATATTAACCACTAAGATGTAATGTGATTCAGGCTGGGGACAAAGAATACTGTCGGAGTGTCGTGTCTGAAAAAATAAAAAATATGTGATTTGTCGTCCGATACATTATTTTATAGCAGGTCACGGGTCACGATTTGATGCATTCACGAATAACATATGGGTATGTCAAATAAGGGATCTACAGTCGATATACCAGAGGCACTGAAAACTTTGATAAACGATATTGGCGTTATGGAAATATATGTCACCAAATCTTTCCGTTCCTTTTGAGCGATTTGTTTGTATTATTTCACCTAAGGTTGCACTCCCACTTAGAAGTATCGTGAAGAGAACCGCGGATAAATTTGTCATTCCAGATGTCAAACTTCCCGCTTCTCTCCTTTTCGCTTCCCTTCTCCTCAGCAAGCGTGCTCTTTCAACTGTCTAATTCGCTAAAGAACACCCATATACTTTACCAATTTTTTCAATTAGTCAAAACCGATTAATTTCCACAGTATGGGGTGCACCAGACCCAAGTGGCTTCAAACTGGACGACAACTCTGACAAAGCCAAAATCATCAGACAGCAGGCGAAACGAAGCGACGCTGAGAACAAACCGCACATAAAGAGACCCATGAACGCATTCATGGTATGGGCCAAGGATGAAAGGAGGAAGATCCTCAAAGCATGTCCTGACATGCACAACTCCAACATTTCTAAAATACTGGGCGCTAGGTGGAAGGCCATGTCGAATTCTGAGAAGCAGCCATACTACGAGGAACAGTCAAGGTTGAGCAAGCTGCATATGGAGAAGCATCCGGACTATAGGTATAGACCGAGGCCGAAGAGGACCTGTATAGTTGATGGTAAGTGTTTCTTGTTTCTGGTAAAAACATCTCTACAATCGTATTTTTGGGAGTTGTAAGCAGTGAAGAAAAAAATATCTCGATTTTACGCATCTAATATACATATTTCATTCATCATATATTTTGCCGTACATTTATCCTTTTTTCATACTTGAACCACCACGAAGGCCTAAGTCCCAAACACCCAGGGATACTGTGGGGCTATAGGGGGATACAGAGGAAAGGGAAGGACGCCACACGTGTACATGCAACATGCCCGCCTTGGAGATCCGCCGGGTGGTACCTCCACGGTCGACAGTTAAAGACCGTCTACTAGCTACAACATCCATAGCCAAGAGAAAAATTATCTTGGGACGGGATTCGAACCCGAGCAGCGCTCCCATAACGTCTACCACTACGCCACCGCTGCTGTGTGAAAACTTGGAATGATGGAGAAATATTTCCAATCGTCGCATGTCGATAATATACATGTGCGTCCCAGTTCGCCAACGCTGCTCGACTGCTGTGAATCATAGTTTCGATCATTTGGGCCCGCAGGAATTTTTTTCAGGCAGGGAGGGAGGGTCATTCGTCGGCAAGCGTACCTGACTCTAAAACTTTTTATTTAGTAGGGAGTAGCACTTTTTCTCAGAAGCGCAAATTCTAAAGAGACCCAAGTATACTAATATGCAAATTTCAATTGTATGAGCGTATTTGACTAACTTTTTTTCGGAGGGACTAACTCGTGCATATCTTAATCCGTTATGAACTGATTGACGCCATTTTTCTAATTTTCTTACAATACCAGAATCGTCTTTAAATTTCCAGGCAAGAAGATGCGCATATCAGAATACAAAATGCTGATGCGGCAACGTAGGCAGGAGATGCGGCAACTGTGGTGTCGCGATGGGTCTGACGTGGCTTCCGGCTTCGGGCTTCCCTCAGCTTCCGGAGACATGGGCACAGGGTCATCAGCCAGCGGGGGAGGAAGGGGCCCAGCGATGACTCCGCCGATGGCCATGAATGGAGGTGCACCAGGTACCAGTTCCGAACAGAATGCGGCGGCACATGCTGCTGCGGCGGCTGCGGCTGCTGCCGCGTACTACTACCCGCAGGTAAGATATTTCGCAAGTTATGGCTTCTCTTCACAGTCGGCGATTACAAGCGAGCACGATCGTGTAGAGGGCATACTCGGCTGGACTCGCCAATCATCGTCTATGATCGCCTTCGACCCGTGAATTGTCGGTTTTTCGGACACGCATCAAAGAGAATCGACGGGTGGTTGCGTTGAGGTGCCCACTAGTGGTGTTGAAAAAGTAACTATACGGTACTCGAGTTCTCGTTACTCATAGATACCCGAAGTAACGAGTACCAATCGGAACACGAAATGATTACTTTGATTACTCTGTGTTCCGTATCCGTACCGCTCATGCATCAGGGTTGCCAGACATCCCACATTCGGGTGGAAACCTGGAAACTCAACTTTTTGATTGACGGACATAGAATTTGGTAATTGTTTCTAAATCTGAAGTTTACCAATTTACACCATGACTCAAATTCGCTTTTATTTTTGTGATCTTGGGAACCTGAAAAGGAATAAGGAGTCGATTGGATTGGAGGAGCAAAGCTCGGCAGTATATTATGAGGCAGAAAAGCAACAACAAGGTAACACCACCGTTCAGGAAAACCACAATAATAAAAATTATGTCAATTTGACTCGTGTTTACGTGTACTGTTTTGCTAAATAAATTATAATTCAGTATGAGCACCAATAGTATGTGTAGACTAAGCTCCACGTAGAATTCTTTATACCGGTATATGCTTAATTGAAATGCTTCGAAAAGTTACCTTCCATTCCGAATTTCCTTAAGCACATATACAGATCATCTTTCTAAAAGACGGTTTTAAGCACTTCTAGTAAATACAAAGTATGCTTATTACATTTTCTTACAAGATTCGTTTCCATTGAACTTGTTCAAATTCGACAATCGACATTAATTACACGACTCACGTTGCCAAATCGTTAAACTCATACTACGAGTACTCGAAAGTAACAAGAATCAACGTGCCCACTCGATCGCCGATCACTCATTCACCATTATGAATAAATGGTTGCAGCAGCAACACACTCCACGTCCATATTAATAATAAAAATAATAATAATAATCGTCTTTATTTAAACTATACACTTTCATACAGAGAAACAAGAGTTGCATATGGTGGCGAAGTCTTAGCAACATGCTACTCTTACACTTAACCACCCATGCAAAAAAAAAGTTGTTCAGTAGCAGATATCAAACAAAATATACATATATACATACATATGTACATACATACATACATATACATACATGTTGCACCAAGGTTTGCTACATGTACACAAGGGAAGTGAAGAATCATTTAACAATATGTCTATAGCAAAATTGATGCTTGTTGTTTGACAAACTACTACGGATGCTCATGTGGATGCTTGCGCGATGATCGTGTCTATAATGAAGATCATCGCCGATAGTGGAGTAGTGGAATTAGGGATCACCGGATTAAGTAAGATTACAAAAAGTAGCTATGACTAAAGAGTGCTTATAAGATAGCTAGGCAATTAAAATAAATTAGAGAGAAATTGAGTGACCAAATCAAAAACATGTCGTCCTCAAAATAGTTGATGGCATCTAACTACGTGTTGTTGTTATTTGGTAGGAGATGTCCATCTCTTGTAGCGAGATAGAAAATCAGCTAACCAGACACAGATTTTCGTGGTTATCATAAATGGATCTTTACTACTTTTCCTCTTATTTTCAGGAAAGTGCTTCGCCAGACGGAATGTCCTACGTAGGCCAGGAACACCTTTCATACGATGCAAGTCCACGGCAAGAGGACGACTGAGCCTGGCCAACCGGGGGGGACCGCGCCTTCCCTCTATGGTACTGAAATCGGGTCGGTATGATGGCTATACCGTCGAGTACGGCAACCCTCGACAATGTTGCTTGTACGAATAATGGTTAAGTCGAACTTGGGAAGTACATCCGATAGATATGTAGATGACATTGGTTGTATAATATATTACATGAGTGGATCGGTTCAGTTCCTGTATGATTGGTGAAACATAACGATTGTATTTCCAAGAGGTATATTACAGTCCTTTTCTGCAAACAGAAATTGGTAGTATAGACTCAACGATTTTCAACGTTCTCTTCGAAGAAAATATATTTGTGTAAATAGAACATGGTGATTATTAAATCAACCTACTCATTGAGTAACCCTAATTAACGGGAGTCAAAAATAAACTTGCAAAATTTTTCATAGAATTATCTGGAATGACTATTATCATTTAGGCACTCAACAGAGCTGATAAGATAGCAATCATTTTTACATAAAAATTCTAACCTTCTATTGTCAATATCACAGGAATAAAGTTGGCCGCCTTCGAAACAAATACTACTTTGTGCAATAATTGGAATATCGAACCAGATTCTAGTGCATCAGGTTTCCAAAGAGCGTCATTGAGTACGTACTTGAAATTAATATTTCTTTGAGAATCTTTCTGTGATGTCATGCTAAAAAAAAATCTTACAACGTCCATAACTCGGAAACCTCTCATTATAGGCCTTCAGTTAGTGTGTGTTAATTATTTGCCTATTGTAATGTACAACCATTTTAAACGAATGGATCAAATTTTCGGTCACCCTGTATATCACGTTCATCAAGGCCATATAAGAAACATTAAATGCCATATTTCACTTATATGTATGTTAAATTTCTGTGATACTTCTCTCCACAGACGAAATGTAATAGAGCTACTTCAAAATTATAAGAACAAATTATGTACTATATGATTTAAAGAATATTCAATAAGACAAGAAATATCGATGACACGTTCCTAATTATACATGTGCCAATTTCTTTTGTGCCATCCAAAGTTTTAAATTTGAAGTACATAAGTCAAAATATACGAGCATGAAATGCGGCACAGGTTTTGTATTCTGTAGTCCCGATTTTACCGTTGACCTACGGTAATCAAAATTTGCGCCTATGGCACAAATTCGACCAATGAGGAGGCACTTTTGAAGTACTGGATCTAATAAATATGGTCGAGTTCTTGCAAAATGACCATCAAACTAGAGAAAAATTATACGATTTGTGTAAGATGGGCGCCCAGGTCACATATTAAATCCAGAAATACACTATATATGTACATATGGGAACAGGGAACAAGGAGAAACAATTGTTTTTACGGTAAACTTTTTTATTAAGCAACATAAACTCAGACACAATGGAGCCTTGTTCATTGCCTTTCATTTGGCATACGTAAAAAACATCGAAAGTTAAACATTTTTTCACAATAAAAACTAAAACAAAACATTGCACTTTAGTCATCTTACCCCATGGCATGGGTAAGATGACGAACCTATTGGGGCAAGATGACTAGTCGCAAAAATCGCACTTAAAGTCACCGCTGCCCTCAAATCTAGAGCATTTGTCGTGCCACCATTCCAAGCACCCAGTACACTGGACCCAATTTTCTGTAGGGGGGTCGACATACAATTCTCCACACCCTGGGCAATAATATTTCTGCTAACTTTCTTCACTACTTGCATCTTTCGACTTTGTCTTAACGTCATCCCGCTCTTTGTTAGGTTTTTCCTTTGGTTTATTTTTTAAGTCTTTGGGTTTTTTGGTTACTGAAGTTGATACTTTTAATTTACTTTTATTTTCTTTTTCCTCCATTAATTGCTTTTTGAGTTCCAGCTCTTCCTTCATAGGCGTGCTGCTAATTATCGAAGCCGACATCTTTTTTCGAACTTGGGACTTTCCAGAACGATCACAGGTTGCAATTGGTCTTAAATCCCACAGGCTCTTGTCTGAACAACTCGATCCAGGTTGATCGTCTATCGAAAATATTTTTTTTTTCGCAGCTTCTTTTGCTGTTTCAAATACTTTGCCTGAAGAACTGTCGGCTGCAACTCCCCTTTCCTCAGGTGTAGATGTAGATTTCATCTTGTAGCTCAATACAGACAAGGGAATAGAATCGTCCTGGTCGTCTTCAGATGAGGAATTTACGATGTTTCGTTTTCTTGTGACAACTTTCTCTGGGCCGTCAGAACGGCTTTTTTCTATAGGAGCTTCAGTTTCATCTGATGGGTTTTCACGCTCAGTTGTAATTGCAGGAGCAAAATCGGTGTCATCGAATATTAAAGGATTAAAAGGTTCTATCCCACAAGCCTTAAAGCCCTTTAATGCATTATTAACCGTTGCTGCTCTGCTGTAGGAATCTCCAAATAAAGGGCCTAAATTTCGGTCTATGATTTGACACCCAGGATGATTAACTAAAAATGCGTCGCACATTTGACCATAGAATGATTTCAATGGCCCAAAAAAACTGACTTCCGGGCGGTGACTAGTGTGAGGGGGGAGTCCTGCCAATATTATTCCCGTATCCCTACAGTAATTGATTGAGCCAAGTGAAATATGGGAGCTGTGATTGTCGACTATCAACAACAATGGCTTATCCTTAGAAGGATGTGTATGACGAGCAAAATGTTTTAAATAAGCAAGGAAACTGTCGGATGTCATCCAGCCCGACGGCTGGGCCAAAGCGTCAGCTCCAGGAGGACACCCGTGCAATAATTCGGGCTTCATTCTGCGCCGAGCGAAGATGAAGAATGGCGGAACATATGAACCAACCGCATTCATAGCGCATACGACTTTGGTGTTTCGACCTCTTTCCGCCGACACTATTTTCGCAACCCTTCTTTGCCCGGTTGGAGTTAATATTTTTGGCAATTTGGTGGGTACCGTGGAAACACCTGAGTCGTCGGCGTTGTATATGCGCTCAGGAGGTAGCTCATATTTCAGTCGTACATCTTTTAAAATATTAAAGAATTTTTCCACTGCAACTTTCTTGAACCCCTTCAGGCGAGCAATTGTTGTTGGTTCTGGATTTCGCAAGCTCAGATTGTTTTCTGCTCTAAACTGTCTAACCCAGTCAATGCCTGCCATTTTATTTTGCTTGTTGAATCTGTGTTCAATCCCATTTGTTTCCGCATATTCAAATGCTAATTTTTGAACCAGTATCAATATTAAACCAAGTCCTCTTGCGTTGCACTCTTGGATGTAACGAACAAAATCTTGTGTTTGTTCAGTATTAAAAGTGTTCTTGAATCTGCCCGCATGCTGTGGTAGGTCGACGCCTTCCATTTTCTTCTTCAAATATCGCCGAAGGGTCGGTTCTGGAATGTCATATGTTCCAGCAGCAGCATTGCACGATAATGTGCCCTCTTCTACATCACGCATAGCCGATATTAATGCAATATCCGACCACTCCCGTCTACTACTTTTCCGCTTATATTTTCTCGGCATTCTGAAACAAAATTTGCATTATAGAGGTAAGATGACGAATTCGTCATTTTACCCCCGCCATCTTACCCCATGGGTACAAAAGTGAATAATTTTGAGGTTATATTTTACCGCACGCGAATTAATTAAAAATGCTTCTGTCATAGTTGCTACTAAGTGTGAGTAATTAATGACGTTAGATGAAAGTGAGTTACATACCTGTAAACCGTCAGAAATCACTAATATAGGCCCCAAATAAATTACAACAAGGAAGGTCAAAACACTCGTCGCTCAACTATAGAGAAACTAAAAACGCAGAGCGTGCGTGTCGATCATATGTTAATACATGTCGATTGTCGCTGTGTGGCGCCAGTAGTACGATCCACTATTTGCGCGTAGTTTGAAAATGAAAGCAGTTCGTCTTCTTACCCCGTTCGTCATCTTACCCCCTGTTCCCCTATATACATAATACATACATATTTATGTATTGCCTGGTTTAGGTAGAAAAACCTATTTTATCAATTGCTCTCAGGCACACAATTTGTCATCCAGACACAAATCGAATAGAAAGAAGTTTTGCATTATAGTCACAAATTCGACGATTCAAAAAGAATCATTTGGGTCCTACTCTGACTATGGACCAAATATAGTGATATAGAGGAGTAATTTTGGAAAAAAGGATAACATTTTAACAATTCATCATGTCAAGTGAGATTAGCTATGAAAAACTTTTTTCTCTTTATAGGTTACTAACAGGTCAGTCAAATTAGATCATTGATCTTTGTCCTTGCTGTATAAAATTCTGCTTAATAAATTCTTTGAAAACCTAAATAAAATTACAGAATGCTTTTTCTTCATCAAACATCTAGTAAATATTCGTCTACCTATTTGACTACCGTGCCCAAAACCCTGTTTCTTTCTAATTAGCTTTACGGTCAACATGTATTTTATACTAATTTTCCTGGCCATCACAATACCGCTGGCGCCGTCTACCGTCACGGTGGGAAGGTAGTAGAGGGGTGAAACGACGACGCCATTTTTGTGCTCGGGCGCAACTGCAAAAAATTGGTTATTGTAGCTGAACCAGGTGATATATGAAGTATTCCTGGATATGAGAATTAGGGGCAAATCGTATAATTTTTCTCTAGTTTGAGAAACATTTTACAAGAAATCGACCATATTGAGTATATCTACTACTTCAAAAACGCGTTCTCATTGATCGGATTTGTGATGGGCGCTAAATTTTGCGCCCCGCACAAGTAACATAAATGTGTGTCGAAAAAACACATCAGTATCCGTGGTGCGTACAAGGAATACTAGAAAGTTCTCAGATGTCTCTTTTCCCAAGTTGACTTGCCATGTCCTATCGAAAAACCTCATAGGTTTATTTGACTTGTACATTTGAAAAAGACACTAATAATGGGCCGAAATTGTGCCATGGAACGTGCGAAATACCAAAAGACTTTTGAATCGAAAATTTTGCTGATTGGTGTTGTATCTGTATTGTTATGTAGATATGCTTAAGATCTTAAAAGTTATTTATTTATATGTAGTTATTTCTTTTTATTTGTTTTTTTTTATTTTGTAAATTTCTTGTAAAGTTTCTATATAGTTATTATGTATTGTGTAGGTCATAATAGATCCAAGTTGTTTACTTTCTGTACTACTGAAATCATTTGTAAAAGAAAAATTCGGTGACATAGATCTCTACGAATCAGCCGATATAGTATTCGATATTAGAATTCTCCTATCTGCTGCTTGTCACAAAACTTAGACTTTTAGTTGAATATATATCACAAGTTCCATTACACAATACAGCGATTAGTTTATTAACTTTTTAAGTTGTTACTATGGTGCTGATTTGGTATTTATACTGAATCATTGAATGCATTGAAGGAACAACTTCATAATAGCACTCGATGTTAGTGCCCATTCGATGCTACAGCGTTGTGTACATAATATCTATTAAAACTAAAACATTATTCTGAAGTATACAGGGTGTAAAGGTGAAGTTGTGGACAAGAACAAAAGCCAGATGACAGAGGATCTCAATACCTATTGGATTAGCCTGCGTCTGTTTTATCCGAAATTCAGTAGTTCTGGAAATCTTAGAAAAAAAAAACGATTTTTAGCTTAACTTTATAAGTCAAACTATCAGGTCTACGGCTGGTTCTGGAAGTGCTGCAACACTGAGTATCTTATCTATACTGTGTTCCTTATCTATCCAAACTTTATAAACTATGACTAAAAACTGTTGCTTCAACTTTTACTGCATAGTTCTGTTAGTTTCCCAACTTTCACGGGCCGCCAAGAAATAAAATGGTGTCAAGTAGGTTGACTCTGCACTTCCCACGCAACTCCGTTATCATTTCATAAAGGATTGTGTTCACCCTCTGAGAGAAAATTTACTTAGAAATTAAACGTATCAAGTCAGTCAAACAGATCCACACAATTAGTCCTTAGACATTTTTTTACTGCGCTACCGGTAATCCAACTGGCAACGACGCTTTCCTGCGATACAGCACAACACGTCAGGGTAAATGTACGAGGAAATCTATGATGTGTTAAATATTCCTAATAGATGCGTAGAACTACAGAGGTTGGAGGCGTATAAACATACTGAAGTTAAAAAATAAAACTACAATCCCACACCGCCCAAATTAACGTCCTATATCATCTGACTTTCATTGATCCACCCATAATTTTCCATCCACTATGGAGAATAAGCGTCTGATTTTGATTTTATTTCGCATGAGACTCAAATTCGATAAATATGTTTATGTTGCAAGTTTACTTGTTTCTCTGTATTGTGTAACGTGATACTTTTAACTCAATTTAAAACCTCGTTATGGTACAAAGTATGCTTTAATGGCAGCTAGATCGGAGGAACGGTCAAAATTTCGTTTATAAAAGTGCAATGTGACTTTTTTGTTTCCATGCTGTTAAAGTTTCTATATTTTAATATAAGAGCCAGTACTTTAAGTAATATTATTTATTTCTGTACAATCTCGAAAAGTTTGCATATGTACGTAGAACAAACCAGATACCAGGTAATGTAGATACTACGAGACCATAGTTTTGTTTGGAATTTTTCTACATATAAATATTTACAGAATGTCGAAGAAATATAAAAAAAGACGGACCCGTATCAAAGTTAAGCTCGTGTTATTGTCACATTATACAGAAGTAGGCGACACAAGTTTTAGGGAACCTGAAAATAATAATTTGTTCAAGTAATCAAGTTACAAAAGATAACAGACAAATTTATCTTTCCCTACCTAACTACGATAATGTTTTCTTAAAAAGCAAAAATTACTGTTGGACCAGGCGCCGGAATTGGGTTTGCAAAATGTGTGCACTTAATGAACAGATATCAACTGAGAAGAGATCTAGGAACAATAAACCGGAACTTATCGGACTACTTTTTGGCTCATTTTTTAAATCCCCTTCTCTTTTGAGAAATTACAAAGAAAAGTTTTTTTTGCTTCTCTGATTTCTTGGTTCATTCTGAATAAGAAAGGTCCTTAGTAACTATTCTCTAATATTAATCGTTTTCGAGCTAAACCATATGCCATTTAATGTCTGAAAAACCCTGAAAACACTCATCTTTTTTAAGCTAGTTTGTTATGCCAAAATTGGCGGACTTTTGATTTTCCAGACTGTACATATAGACCACGTTCGATAAATTAAATATCGGCTGTTAAAATTTAAAATATACATAACGTTCCAAAAAGTCATGGAAAGGGGGTGTTAGAGGGTTAGTTTTAATCAGAAGTACTCAAAATAGCGATAACTGAAAAACCGTGCATAATTGGATAAGGACATACATGGCGTTTCGGATTGAAAATGACTATCCATGACGTTTGGAACGCCCCGTATATTTTAAAACAGTTTACTACCGATACAATTTGCTATAAACAAAACATCGGTTTCTGCTTCAATTTAATGAAGGTGGTATGTATAGTTTACGGACACCAAACGTTCGCCAATTTTGGCCTAACAAACTAGATTGAAAATCGCTGTAAGATAAATTGAGGCTTGTTTTACAAAGACCGCATAAGTCCAAATTTAACGAGATTGAGTTAATGACACCATCTAGTACAAAAAAGAATGTTTTTGATTACTTAAGCACACATATTTTTTTGTGATAGCATATTTTTAAGATATTATTAATAGTAGTTAGCAAACAAGTATTCAAGAAAATTATTAGTTTTGAAATAAATCGTTTTTTCATATGTTGTTTTTGTAAAACACTCCGCAATTAATCGTGAAATATTTTTCGGACTCTTGGAGAAGGTTTTTGGCTTTAATTTAAATACTTGGGAATCCTAAAAAAATTAATTTTGACCTAGTTTTCAGTCAATGAAGATGACCATTTTTTTCAGTCATTGAAGATGACCGTTTTCAGGCTTTTTCATACATTAAAAGGCTTGTAACTCGGAAACGACTAAGTTTAGAGTAAAGTTACATTTCTTATTCAGAATGATCCTAGAAATAAAAAAAGAAGGTTGGAGCGAAACAAACTTTTTTGTAGTTACTCAGGAGGGGGGATTAAAATATGGACCAAAAAGCGGCCCGGCAAGATCAGGATTATTATTATTACTATTATTTGACCTGTTCTCACTTGATATCTTTTCATAAAATACATACATTTTGCAAAATCAATTCTATACATCTCCTTGTCTTTATGCCTAATCGACGAAGAAAACAAAATCTATACTAGATTTATTTTATGATCTACTAGGTTACATTTCTGTTGTTTCGTTATATTATAATATTAACGTAGAACTGTTCTCTCATCAAAACTACATTTTTATCCGGCGAGCTGTAGAATTAGAATTATTTCAGTCAGCTCGTAAATGCTTGGTATCTGGCATATAAAAGGTGTAGGTGAAGTTCTTAGGTTTTTATAAGCACTTTCCCATCACTAGCCCGGACGGAACTTCTCTAAGAACTTTTCCATATACTCGAATATTACAAAAACGTACAACGTTAGATATGTATAATTACATGCGTAGAAATAAAAAACATGTAATCCCTCGAATACCTATTTTCTATCTTTTTTGTTTTTGTTTATCCAAGCCGTAGTGATTAAGTATTGGGGATTATAAAACAAAACTTTACAACGTATCTATATTCTTTGAATCGAGAGACTGGGGTCATTTTGAAACTTGAAAGATATATTAGACACGAGACGATTGATAAATTTTCCCAAAATTGTTAGGGGAAAGTCGCCTAAATCGTACCATTTTTCGGAAAAATGTATAATAAGCTAACATTTTCAATATTAAGGGGCTCCTTATATTTTAAATATTTAACTAAATAATTTTTACATATTTCTACTTTCTTTTGTTGTGGCTACTTATCTAATTTAAGAGAAAAATACATTTTTTATAAACATTGCAAATGGTACGACTTGGGAAACCAGACGCCAAAATCGTACCACTAGGTTTCCTAAATCGTACTGATCTGCTATATCGTACCAGTTAAGTATGGTAGCATAACAGTAGTATTTAAACAAGAATACAAATTTTAATATGCTCGTGTGTAGATTGGTATTACAAAAAAACGAAACAGGACAAACAATAATAACTAGATGTTTTATTTAGGAACAACTGTCACAAAAGTACGAAGAACTTCCTTCATAACTCGCACAAAGTTCATGGAACCAAAGCTTGCACAAGGAACACTGTAACATATTTTCTACTCTACACTCATTACATATAATATAAAGCCACTCATCCTCTACTATTTCTACCACTAGGTCATTTGAACCATACGAAGCATTTTTCCTTTTTACTTTTTTCCGGTTGGCCATTGGCTATTTTTCTTTTTGCCAGTCTCTTTTTCTTTTCTTCGATAGTAGATTGCTTTGCTTTTAATTCGTCCTTATATGGGGTTGAAGTTAAAACTTTTGCAGCTTCTGCACGTTTACTTGCATTTTTCTGATTGCCAGGACTATTTGGAATTGGTAGAATGTCTTCGAAAGAAACATCGGGTGGTTGAGTTTCAGAGGTGGCGCACGATTTCTGTTTAAACTAAAAGCGCCAAGGGCACATCATCATCGCTCGAAGGTGTATCGTCAGCGTCCTTGCTTTCCGCTAGTGCTTTTTGTTTTTGTTCAGTTTGAAGATCTCCGCCTTCAAAATCAACATCTGTGAAAACGTTTCTATCCACAGGCCATATAAAACATTTTTTTAAATCCACTTATGGCATTTGCGACACATGCTGCTTTTCTATATCCTTCTCCGATTAATCGGGTCACCTGAAATTGACCGATTGTTCTCCCGGGATGTTCTCTCAACCATTTTTCAACGGATTGGTCATAATAGACCTGGAATGGCTTAAATACTGCCACATCAAGTGGTTGTAAACGGTGGGTTATATTATGACCTGGCAGCTGTAAAATAATAACCCCATTCTCGCGGGCCATCTCAATATATACCTACCAGTATAAATTGCCTTAATCGTACCGGTACGATTTAGGCAATCTCTACTGGTACGATCAAGGCAACTTTACACCAAATAAATAAAGATAAAGTTTTTCTGGAAATTATAGAAATAACGTTATGTTTAAAGTTATCAAAAAGTGTATAAAAGTTGTTAATCTTAAAGGCATACAACAGATTTTAGGCTTAGTCAACTAAAATATCCAAAACTACTTACGGTAGATCGACCAAACTTTATATCACTTTGCCGCACAAAATAAAACGTTAAATATGTCGGGAGCGATACGCGCTACTGTCAAACTTTTGCTGGTATTACTGGTTGCCAACTTGAGGGTTTCTAATTGTGGTGAAAGATGTTTTACACATAAGCGTAATATCTGAAATATCGACAAGGTACGATTAAGGAGCCAGTACGATATAGGCGACTTTCCCCTACTTCTCCTCAATTTGTCCATCACCACGTCATAGAAATCGGTTTTAAAGGTATCAATTATTTTAAAGATGCTCGTATTAAATATATCGCATATGCCTCTTTATTTATTATAACTCTTGAACCAGAAATCATTCTTTTGTATTCAAAGATGCATATCTTTTGTATGATATAAATCTCATTTTCCGGTCGCAAAACACACTACTGACAGTAATAAATACAGTTACAGTGACTAAGGAAGGCTTACGCTACATGAACATATTTTGAAAACGTTTATAATAATCGAGGTTTTGCTCAAACGCCAAAATATACTACACCAAACCATTGATGATGATTCTGACGTAACAATAAATTGAATCAATGTATAAATAACAAAATAATGTTCCTGAATGCAACATTTATAATGTGTTTATGAGTATTTATTAAACACATCACTGAACATGTACGCGTCTTTTATGAGGCACTGTATATAACTGTACCCACTTTTGTTTCCGTTTGTATTATGTATCTATAGCCGTACTAAGAAAACAAAATAGAAAATGTGATATCTTCTACGTACTTAAACTGTAAGGTTTTGCATTATAACAAGCAGTTTATAACACAATTTTTGTTATGGCATATGAAATAGATTTCATAAAATTGTTTGTTTTTGTTGTTTCGTCAATAATCATGTCTGAATCAAATATATTATTTTTTTGTTCAGATAATAACAGTCTTCATATTACCATGACAAATAAGTGTAACCAACCGTTTTGTGCGTACTCAACAAGTACTTAACACATTAGTGGCATACCTATGTAGAAGTTTTTGTAAAGGTGGTTAATAGCTGTAACAAAATTTTGTACTATTGTTACGATATTTGTTATTAAAATTAATTATCAGTACAATTAAGAGCTGCATGATGTTTGTACAAAAGCATTAACTAAAGACCATATATAGGAGAATTACCGTCACCCAATGAAAAAGTTCCTTACTATACAGAAATATATATCGTTTACCAATATTGAAAAACGTTTGCTATCTAATGTAGATATCTACTAATTATTGTATCCAATGAAACAAAAATACGAAACACTGCGCTGCAGCCTTACGGACATCATGAGATTTGCAAACTTAAGGCACATTCATAGTGTGGTTATAGTCAAAAGCAACATAATTTCCAACATAGAAATGTAAGCATTTTAGAACATCAGCTCTCAGAATCCAATTTGTAATGGCCAACTTAATGCTCCATCTCTCTGAGAGGTGCGTTAATTAGTTTTTTGAATCTTGGAACGATGCTCCAATTCTTAATTCGAAATGTAGATAGATGCGAGCTGCTTTTGTAGAGACGTCGTCAATATTACAATAATAATATAATAATAGAAATATTCCATAACGCGTTAGACGGCTAGTGATGAGTGTATGTAAATCAATGTAAAATTTACTATTTAAATCACTTATATCCCAACAAAATGACAAACTGAAATGTTATGTTAGAAAATAGGCTCATTGTTCTTTCCTGTGCCAAATTCAATAAAGTATAAAATGTATAGTATATAATCCGATTTTTTTTATTTTCCTTGTGCAAAGGTGAGATTAACTTAGTAATAGACTTAAACATTTTAGTATACGACATTTCTAAGAGTCATCAGTTATCTCCCACATTCTTTGAACCCCCATTAAACTGATTATTAACTGGTTAGAACGTCGACTAAATTTTGACCCGTCCAAACACCAATAACGCTCAAAAATATTCAGAAACTCGACTACCCTAAAAAGCATGTCCGCTTTTGGCAAAAAGTAAGCTCATGTCAATATCACTAAAAATCTAAGCAGCGCTTTTCGAATTAATGAGGGGCAATGGACTACCAGACAATCAGTCGATAATTTTTATTATTTTTAAACTTCATACTTCCTGTGGTCAATTGTTATGGGAAGTAAAGGCACTTCACCAACATTATGTTGCTGTTAGGACTTTTCTTCATAGAGCGTGTGATACCAAAGCGTTAAGATAATCGAGATATTGAGTTTCTAAAACTCTAAACTAAATGTGTCAGTCCTACCATGCTTCCCTACCCTCCTGCTCTTCCTCCTCCTCCGTGAAGAGGTTTGATGTTTTGTAGTACTACGTAAATCCAAATCTGGCGCCGCGTAGTGTCTAGGTTAGCAAAGTTTATAAACAAGTCGCATTTGAAAAACCGAAATTGACACATTCAGAACAATAACGTAGTTGTCGATTTCATGTTAGTTTACTGTGAGCGGGTTCAAGATCCTGTTTATACTCTGCGAGCGGATCCACAACATTGTCCTTAATGTTTCGAACAGAGCTGCGTAAGCTTCGTGCAAACTGTCTGGGTGTACCCAATGGAAGTAGGAGACCTAGACAGAGAACAGCGACAACTTCAAGTACTATTTAAACAATATATATGACAGGGCAGTACTTGAAATTCTTTAACAAATCAATAGTTAGTATTTTTCTTCAATTCCTTTTTTACGTTTAAGGAAAGTCCCTACTTTTAGAACACGCTGTATATGCTGGTGCGTTACTCCCCTTTTTGAAGAAAACTGACGAACACTATGCACGGTATCGGAAAGATATCTTGAATACTATCCCTTTGTAAGCAAACTTATGCAACAAGTGATTAAATTATTGCATATTTTGGCCAAAGATGAACTTAAGTCCCACAGCCCATACATTCTCTATCATACATTTTTTGAATCCTAGATCGTCTGACGAAACATTCTTTGGACTTTGAAGACCATGTTGTGTTTAAAAAATTTGCAAAATGCGTCTTTGTTTCTCATTAGTAAAAAAGGCTTACTAACCTACAAAAAAATGAGTGTCTGCCGGGATTGGCTCTAGCGTTATTTCTTATACTTAAGCTCATCCAACAATTCTCCGTGTTAAGGTTAATTCTCACTATACATTCCGTTTCCATTCCGTAACCGTTCCGTAAATTATTGAAATCAAATATTCGCCTTCGCTTAAAGCAGGCTATTGCGTGTGTATGCACATTATCCGTAAGGTATACTGTGTATACAATCACATTGTACGGAACGTTTACGAAACTGATATGGGATGGAAACGGAATGTAGGTATAGTGAGAATCAACCTTTATCCATAATTTCGCGTATGGCGGGTGGATAATGTCCGACGCGGAAATTGCGTCGTAAATTCATTCGACAATCGTTTTCTTAACGAGATCGGCGTTATGTGACTTCAAAATAGTGAGTATATAATTTTATTTTGAAAGAGCAGTAAGCGGCCTTATGGATTTTGACATTTTATAACTCCACTGAAGCTTCTTCTTTTCAGTTAGAGCAGTTGGGTTTTTTGTATCATCTAACCTACTTGTTGAGCCCATTGGTTTCCAACTGCTCTAGCTGAAGGAATCTTTTCGAAAAAAAGAAAATGGCGTCAAGTATGGTGACCCTGTACTTCCCACGCAACGCTGTCATCAGTTAGTTGAGGATAATGCTCAGCACAAGTTAGCCTTTCTGAACAAAAAGTTAGCTACGAACATGTATAGCAAGAAATTAAATGACGCTCCCCTTCATGCTGAGAGAATTTTCTGTGGTCGCACACGATCGTTGGTATAACTAATCTCTGGTGGATGAGACGCACGACCATCAAGTTTTAAGGGTACAGGTACGGGGACATCTATGATGAGAGAGACATGTCTAAAAGGGGAGTAGAAAAGCTAGGGTTGAAGGCGTATAATTATGCCTATGTCAAAAATCAGGATCAGGAGCCTCTGAAACTTCAAAAACGAAACCTTGGCAATTTTTTTTCGTATTCTTGCCCCTAGCTTTACCGCCAAAGCTTTCACGTCCTTGAGATAGTAGAGACAGTATGAAAATTTCATTCAAATCCGAACGGTACTTTCCAAGTCATAGACGGGCCAAGGATTAGCGAATAGGCAAACCGACAGACAGACATAAGCAACTGTGATTATAAGACTCAGTACTGTCTTCATAGGCTGAAACCTGTTCAAAGACGTACGCAAATGGAAATTTACAAATTATGCCCAGTCGCTAGTATTGTTCTACATGACCCTGTAATGTGATCAATGAATTGAGTAGAAAAAACTTTCATTTGTGAGAAACAAAGCACTAATGATCTTCAATATTGTCTGGGGGGTATAATTACGATATATCGATAATGTGATCGAGGCCATTGTTCCTAAATTTGATGTATGCCACGTGATAGCATACATAATAACTTTTTGGAATGCTGGTGATTTTTTTATACCTCGTTTACAGGACCTTGTTGCTTGCTTTCATTGGCTAACATTAAAAAACTGCCAATTATCAAATTGAAAAATACAAATAATGGATTATTTCGAAAATACCTACTGAACAACAGGAAGCTATGTTCGACTTTGGAATTGTGATCAGATTTTGACATAGAAAATAGACCCGCTATTTATGTTGATCAATATGATTATTACAGAAGCATAAGGATGTGTCTATACCAACGAAGCCTGATGATGTAAAATTAGTTACTGAACCAAAATTTCAAATTTTATGATTCCTAGTAACAAATTCAAGTATTACTACATTCGTTGTAGATTAAACTTGAACTCGTGTACTGTACAATTTTCATGCTAGGAATACTAGAAAATTGGGAACGTATTAAACATCTGGAGACGCAGTATAGACTGACTGATGATTTATCAGTGAAGTCGAAGCTAAATTCCTTAATAAGAACAAATAAGATCTTCAAAATTGAGAAGAACCTCAACAAACGAAGATCGCACAACTTAACCCGCTCTTAACTTTGATACTCTGCTTGAATATACAATGCTTTTCAGAAAGCCCCCTACTTGTTTTTTGAACGGGTCAAGCTAACGTGCTGGAATTGTGGGTAATAAAATTGATGCATCTGTACTATAATATTTTAGCATGAACGCTCCTTACGAGTATCTTTATAACTCCAAAATATAAAATCGCTATCTTTCAAAATGACGATCTGGTAGGCTTTCAAAGTTGATCATTTTAGTACATTGAGTCGTTTATAACTCAACAACCAGTTATCGAAACGTTACAGTATGATATCAATCTTGTTCTCTTGGAAGAGTCTAACCGAGTAAGCAATGAAATGTGTGACATTGCATTAAAAAATGTCTAGGCCTGTCCATTTTTTTACACGGAATGTCTTATATTGTATAATTCCCATGCAATAAAACATGTACTGACAGATCTTCTTTACTGTAGTAAACGTTTCATTCACAAAGGTGATCTTCTTCAGTACAATGACATATATTTGATTTTATGGGAGATTATAGACATGTAAACCAGAGGAGCGATTGAACTTAGGGTTATTAACATTGTTTATAAGGAGCTTAAAAGGAAGATATCACATGCCCCCCCCCCTCCCATTCTATTTGAAAAGATGTTAACAAGATCGCACCCAGCCGCTATCTTAAATTTTTAAGCTGTTATTCTTAGTTTAAAACTTCGTGCTTATGGGTCGATTTCAGTACCCTTACTTGACCCGTTCAAAAGATAAGTACGGTGCAGGCAACACATTAATATAATGACAAGTAAAATACTCCGCCAGGATCCAAACGGTAAAAGGGATTTAGGAAGCCGTTAACAGCTTTATGACATCGGAAGAGGCAGGAGCGTAAATCCCGTTGAGAACAAGAAGAAAAATATATATCTGTTCAACGTGCTACTTTTGAACCGTTTTTCAACTGTAAGAACAATATTCAAAGAATCCTCTATTACAACGGTTGAATCGTAACAATTCCACAGCACAGCAAATTGAATACATAGCTAGACATACAAGTATATAGAACTCATTGGAGGAACCAGACTGGCAAACGATTACTGCGGATAATCGAAAGACCGCCTTTCCCAAATAAATATATAGCTTGGAGATGCCGTCCTTTGAGTCTTATTGGAGTAATCACTATAAACTAACAGGTGATTTTTTAAGAGGTATAGGATTTGATTTTCAAAAAAAAACACAAAAAATTTGAAAAAACGATTAAATCTTTATTTGAGTCGATAGAACGGTCGATATAATTTAATGTTTAAAGATTATTTCATGTAAATGTTGGCCGCGGCTCCGCTTTAGATGGCCCATGCGCAAGGTCCAATTTTGGCTGACTCTCTCCAACATATCAGCCGGTATCTCACGAATAAATGCTTCAATATTGGCTTCCAGTGCGTCAATCGTTGCTGGTTTATCCCTGTAGACATTAGCCTTAACATGGCCCCGCAAGAAATAGTCCAACGGCGTTAGGGCCATTGTTTCGTATGCGGTGTGGCATGTGGCACCGTCTTGTTGAAACCACATGTCAGCCAAGTCCAGCTCATCCATTTTGGGCAAAAAGAAGTTTGTTATCATCGCACGGTAGCGCTCGCTATTCACAGTTACGTTCCGGCCATTGTCGTCTTTGAAGAAGTACGGCCCGATGATGCCACCGGCCCATAATCCACACCAAACAGTGATTTTTTCGGGATGCATTGGTAGCTCTTGCAATGCTTCTGGCTGGTCTTCACTCCAGATGCGGCAATTTTGCTTATTAACGTACCCACCCCTTCAACCAGAAATGAGCTTCGTCGCTGAACACAATTTTTCGATAAAAATGTGGATCTTCCTCCAACTTTGCCAGCGCCCATTCACCAAATGGGAAACGTTGTGGGAGGTCGTGTGGCTTCAATTCTTGCACCAGCTGTATCTTATAAAGTTTTACACCCAAATCCTGTCGCAAAATGTTCCACGTAGTGGAGTAACAGAGGCCCAATTGCTGCGAACGGCGGCGAATCGACATTTCACGGTCATCACTAACACTGGCGGATACAGCCGCAATATTTTATCAGTCCTCACTCTACGTCTGCGTGTTGGTGGTTTAATGTCCAATAATGTTAACTGGGTTCGAAATTTAGTCACAATCTTCCGAATAGCTCCCTCAGTAGGCCAACCAAATTGCCCATAAATTGGAAGCAGTGCTCGATGCACTCTCTTAACCGAGCATGAATTTTGATAGTAAAATTCAATAATTTGCAAGCGTTGTTCGTTCGTAAGACGATTCATGGTTAAATTATAGACCAAACTGAACAAGTTTGACAATGACACAAGACCTGATTCACGCGTCATCTGTCAAAAACAGTGTTGCCAAAAAGATACTAGCAAAAAAATCACCCTAAGCTATTGTGTACTTGGTAGCTTTCGCATCATGCCTTGTAATCCGAGATGTCAGGGTTGTCAGACATCACTTATTTTCTGGAAAACAAAACATTGAATAAAGCTTTTGTAATTTCAACGCCTGTGTACCTCCTAAGTTGGACAAAGTGCCGATTTACTGTTACCAGGTAAGGAAGAATTAGTAAAAGTAAAAATTGAATTTAATTCCGATGGATGACTTGTACAACATTATAAAAAAGCATTGGCAAATATTTCCCGTTGGTCATAACATCTACCAGGCGGGGAAGTTGATGATGTAGTATGTATAGCTAGAAATAAAATTTAATTAGTGAAAGCCGCCTACATCGACTCTTCTGGTTCATAAAATGCGGGGAACCACTCCGCATGTTTTTGTTTTCCCCCTCTTATAGCTTTTCACGCAACTTGGCATTATTCACTACCTTCTTCCAATCTTTCCTATTCTTACAGAGTTTTCTCCAGTTTTCAATTCCAAGGGTTTCTATAACTGTGCACACTTGGTCTTCCCATCTTACTTTTGGTCTTACTCTGGCTTATGTTCCTAACCTGTTGTAATCTGTAGTACTTCCAGTATGATCTGTTACCCATCAGTATCCGTTCTGGGATTTCCGCTGGCCTTTCATTTTTGTCGGTCACTAACACCACTAAGTATTTGAATTGAGATACTCTTTTGGATTGGTATTTTCCCATTTTAATTTCATTGATGCTGCTCTTGTCTTGTCCGGTTACCATTAGATATTTCGTCTTCTCTTGATTTAATCCTCTTCTTTTTCTTTCATCAGATAATTTTAATAGTGCTTCCTCTATACTTCTTTTGCTCCTAGCAATAAGAGCTACGTCATCTGCATAGGCAACTAGTTGAGCCATGCTTTAAGCAATGGTTCGTGTAATTCCTGTGGCTCTTACAGTCCCTCTACGACTATGTTGAAGAGTGTTGTTGACAGCGAATCAACCCTTATTTTGCTAGAATTCTTGCTCTCGATCCTTCCATTGTCATTTTCACCTTATAAGCTTTTCTGGGATATTCAAGTGTCTCATTTCTTCCACTAATTTTCTTTGAGCTATGCTGTCAAAGGCCTACCTGAAATCGGTTAAAACCCTCCCTTTTGTATTAGCTCAGCTAAAATGTCATGTTCATATAATTCACTACTCCTCTATGGTGCAATATCGGTAATCCTTTGGTTTATTACATCCACATGTTCGATTTCATGTTCTTTAAGATCATATCTTATGAGTTCGAACAATCTGGAGTTGTGTCTACTATTTGTCTCTATCTCTTGCATCTTTTTATCACTCCACTTCTTGATTTTACACAACTTTTCCGCTACTTTCTTTGTTTACCTATAGACTTCCAGTTCTACTTGTGCTTTTGTGGCTAACTATTTTCACCAGGCCTCATTTTCCTGTTTAATTTTATCTTTGCATTCCTCACCAAAGCATTCTTTTCTCGCCTTCGCTTCTTTTTTTTCTCTGTTTTTCTTAATTACCTTAATTGTCAACTCTCCAATCACCAGAAAATGGTCGGAGTCTACGTTATCTCGTCTATAGGTCCTTACGTCATGTATGATATTCAGCCATTTCTTGGATAAAAGTATATGATCTATTTGGTTTCCCGTGTCTTTTCCCGGTTCCATCCAAGTTATCTTATGTTCCCTTTGATGTCTAAATTTTGTGCTTACTACGAACGTGTGTGTTATCGCTGCTAGGTTACACATTCACATTTGTTTCTTTGTGTAATATCTCTTTACCCGCTACTTCTTATAATGCTCCCAATTTTGGCAATAAAATAATAATATCACTAGTATATCATTTCAGTATATACCTTCGCATATTTCCTCCAGCTTTTCATAGCATTCGGTAGCGTCGGCGCGTCTACGTTTATTAACGATATGTTTGCCTGTTTGTTGTTAATCCTTATATAAGAGATCCTTCCGTTAACTGCCTTTAACTGTATTACTTTATCTATTATTTTGTTGCTGACTATAAATGATGTCCCCCTTTGTCCTTGTTTCCGTTCTCCGGAGTAGTAGAATGTGAAGTTCTGCTTCTTAATAATTCCTTCTCCTTTCCACCTTATCTTTTGTAGTGATAATACTTCTATTTTACGTCTTTTCATTTCCCTCGCTATCTCCTCCATCTTTCCTATCTTCAGCAGTGTTTTTATGTTCCATGTTCCTATTCTGATTTTGTTCTTATTTTTTGCGTACTTTTTCTTTGACTTTAAAAAAAATTATCCTTTTCATTTGGAAGGTTCTTCAACGTTGTATCGCTTCTCTTCAGTTTTGCGGTTAGTTTTTTGACATATCATTACAACTTTGCAACGACAGAGCAATTTTGGCTATTCTCCCTAACTTATTTATTTTTTCCACAATTTCTTCTAGTAATCTTTCACTAGTTCTTCTTGCCCCGCTTTTCCTAACGTCTACATATTTCTCGTTTCGGTTCCTTCTGTTTTATTGCCATCACCTGCTTCTTCTCTGTTTTCTTTAGTTTATTCCAAGGTGAGACTCCAATTATCCATAATTTATCATATCTCGAGTATACTGTGTGTCCTTCTTTGCGAATTTCCTTCATATATTCTATCAGTTCTTTCCTTTCTTTTAGTACTTCTTTCTTGTAGCCTTCTTCAAAATTGAATTGAAACATAAAAAAAATGTTTCTTGCCTCTAGCTCCGTCGCCGCTGAATCAATTTACAAAAACTGCTATGCGTTTTCGTCTATGGCATAGCAGTAACCTTGTTGATTTCGTCAAAATCCGAGCGGTTCCTTCCAAATAATGGAGCGATCAATGATTAACGGATAGACCGACAGACAGAAAGATAGACGGACAGACAGACCGACGGAAATTTTCGAGATTTTCGCGACTACAATACTTCCTCTCCAGTGACGTGGAAGGTAAAAGCTCGTAAAGTGTATCAATATGGTTTTATTCCACTGTGATGAAATAAACTCATTTCTTATAAATAGAATACAATGGAAGACAAAAGCGGAAGTATGTTTCCCCGGTATAATTTACTTTGGAAGTTCATCATTGATAATCCACCAATGCATGCATTATCCCAAACGTAATAAACATTGCAACATTTATAGCATATTCGTGATTCGAACGTTCTCTTTTCTCCTCTGAATGTGAAGCGTCCTGCCAAAAGGAGTGGTTGATCGAGAAACGAGAGTAAACCAGTGACATTTACATGTGTATGCAGCTCATTTAGTTTCACTACACCAACGCATCTTCGAAGCTGAAGAATAGTAATTATCCACTCGATAAACAGAAATGCTCAAGTGTGTCAGCTATTACGACGTCGATAGCAGGATTGTCAAAAAAAAACTAAAGGGATTTTGATAGCAACTATTCTCGAAACATCAGGGCAATTGATTATACAGGGTGTCCCATTATTCAGTTAACATAGAAGTACCACGTACTTTAGACTCAAAATAAGTCGATTGGATATGATTCACCTATGGGCAAAAGTGCTTTTTTGTCCGTTAGAGGGAGTCAAAGTTTTCTTTTCAAAACACATTTGTCAGATATCTTAAAAACCGATACTCCGATTTGAATGAAATTTGGAGCACATGTGTTTTGCTAGGCGTTCTCGAAAGGGTTCGAGAAGGGTCAAAACCACCCCAAACCCCTACATAACTGTAGCAGAATTTTTTTGGAAACTTTGCCGAAGACCCTGATTTTTTTATTTAGCAGGTCTGCTTATTTACTTCATTTATTGTGTTTTATGAGAACAGGTCATCTCGGATAGTTTTCTAGAAAAAAAACTAGTTGCATCAAGAGATTCTCAAGCGCCTTGTTAATTCTTCAATTGTATTATATGTAGTTAGCAAAAATTAACAAGTATGATAATAAATATTACATTTTATTTAATTCAGGTAATTATGTGAATCTTTCATGAAAAGTGTTCAATATGACCATTATTTTCATAACAATATGGCGCAAAAAAATTTAACACCTGATGTAATAAAGAATTTTCTTAAAAATCTCTTCCGAAAAACATTGTTTCTCTCGAGAGCCATGCAAGAAGGCTTGTTTTTATAAGAAACATAAAATTAGGTAAATAAAAGGATCTTTTGAAAAAAAGTTTCAGAGTCGTTGGGAAAAATTCAGCTATAATTTATATAGGAGTTTTCGCCCTTCTCGAACCCTTGGAGTTTTTTGTAGAATTCAAATATTAGGATGTTTAATAAAACACGTGTGATCCAAATGTCATTCAAATCGGATTGTCGGTCTAAAAAATATCTAAAAAATGAGGTTTGAAAAGAAGACTTTGACGCCCTCCAACCGATAATCGAAGCACTTTTTCATCGAGGTAAATCATGTCCAATCGTCTTGTTTTGATTGTAAATATACGTGATACTTGTATGTCCACGAAATATTGGGAAACCCTGTATATACTCCCAACAGGCATTTAGCAAAATCATGATCAACATATTATGCAGAAAGCTAACAGATATCCAGACCTCCAGAGAAAATTAAAAAAAATATTGTAGCTCTCCTACAAATGCTGAACCAATTTCATTAATTTTGTATTGGCAAAAAAATTCTTCTATTTTATTTACATATTTGCTCATTTCCGTCTGTCTGTCCGCTAATCCTTGAACCCGCTATAACTTGGATAATACGGGTCGGATTTTGTTGACAAAGCTATAGGCAAAAAACGAAAAAATATAAATAATATAAACTGTATTTTTTAATGTTTCAGAAGGTCCTGATCATTTACATAAAAATTCTTGCTGGGGTTAAAAGCTGTTGGTTAGGGGTTGTAGAGAGTGACGGAAGGGTATGTCTTAATTTTTGCGTTAATATCTTTATACCTTTTCACCCCCGGTTAACCTACGCACCTATTAAACGTATTTCACACATACTTCCCGGTTTGCTCTGAGGATGGAAGATACATACTTTCAATACTCGCGTCTCTGGATATACCTGCATCAGGGCCTGACCAATACCTGACCTTCGGTTAGTAGGCGTTTAATGAATTGATTCATAGCGACTGTGCCACATGTTCGATATTGCCGATAGAGCTGGGGAGAAATTTATAAATCTCAACGATGTCAAACGGTGTGGACTATGAACTATAAGTATGGGCCTGTTTGACTGACTTGATCCACTTTTTCGTTAAAACGGTTTTCTCCAACAATATATTTTGTTATATAATTTCCAATAGATTTCCTGGAAAACTGAAACGAGAAATCTCGGGTAAATCAGAAAATTGGAACAAGCTCGAACACGCTACCCTCAGAACGAACTATAAAATAAAATTAAAATAGAAGTACATACAGGGTGTTTCACAACTTATCCGACAAATTTTAACCACATATGCACTGTTACGAAAGAAGTTGATTTCTCAAAAAGATGTAATAGAAGTCCTACAGAAATTAAGTTATAAATCTGAGTTTCAATAATAAATTGATATTTTGGCCACCGATGAAGATATTTTTACTCGTAATGGGATAACCAGTCTTCATAATACACACGTTTGGTCCTTTGAGAATCCTCACGCAGTGGTCCAGACACACTTCCAACATCGTTCTTCTGCGTATTGTCGGTGAACGTCTAATCGGACCGTTCATATTGCCGGTCCTTCTCGAAGATGTGCCATTGGCGATCCGAGCACGGATGTGATTTCTGCACAACGGGGCACCTCCGCATTTTCGTTTAGAAGTTTGTGATTTTTTGAATCAGGTATACGAGTACGAGATATGCTGGATCGAAAGGGGTGGACCAATTGCATGGCCTCCACGGTCTCCCGATCTAAATCCTCTGGACTTCTTTTTATGAGGATACTTGTAAAACGAGGTATACCGTACTCCAGTTCGGAGTATTGAAGAATTGCGTGACCGAATCACAGTGCCTGCCCATAATTTGAGCCTTCAGGCACAGCACGAAGGAGGTGTATTTGAATTAGTGCGCCGAAATTGGATTAGATGCGCCCAGGCTTGCATTGAAGTCAATGGAAACAATTTTGAACAGCTTTTATAAGTAAATGAACTGTTAAGCTGTATTATTTTATTATCTCGATTTCTGTAGGACTTTTATTACATTTTTTTGAGAAATCAGCTTCTTTTGTAACACTGCATATGTGGTTAAAATTTCTCGGATAAATTGTGAAACACCCTGTATATGTATGGGAAGTATTGACTCGATCTATAATGCCTAACACCATTTTTTATTAGAGAGTAATATACCTACTTGCTTTTTGCATATTCAAATAGATCTCTTCACAACAAAAAAGTTGATGACATTAGTTTCCTAGTTATTGGACGTATTCTACATGAGGGAGCTTCGAAGCCTCATTATCATTTTGATTACCTTTGGACAACGCATCACATCGATATTTATATGATTTCTAAAACGTTCACCTATGAAGTAGACTACTACGGATTTCTTTATATTTTCTCTTGTCATAAGAGACATTCAGACAAACAGTTCCGTCACGAATGGAACCACAATGTTGTCAGAAATAGTTTTCCGTCGTCCTTAGCCTCGTGCTATTGATAAGATAGCAACAATTGTAAAGGTCCTTGTATAAGTAGGTGAATACTGTATACTAATTTTAGAGTATCTGTTTAACTGCAGTGAAAGGTGAGTGCATCTTAGCTGCAAATTGTTCTACCTTTTTGCTTGTTATCTTAGATTGTACCATTGTGCATTGCGATGTTGGTTTGCTTTGTAAATCTCATTTTATCTCGCATATCGAGCGAGTTTGTTTGCTATTTTGCAATAAAGCGTAAAATGTTAAAATCATGTACTTAAATAAGGTACGTGCACTTCTACGTAAATTGTAATTTGTTGTTTTTGGGGGAGGAGCTTGTATAGTTTTCGTGTATCCGGAATATAAAGATATTGAGATACGACCCTCCCAAATAAGAAACTTGACCATTTCGAGATGAAATTTTTATCTTTGCCATTTGCAAGGAAGGAAAAACTTCGATTTGCTCGAGGTATTCCCAACATATTTTTATGCTTCCGATCTTTCTTTACTGATTTCTCTTTAAATCTAGGTACTTTCCGCACATTTCGAAATTTTTTGAATTTCGATGATTTAATTTTCATGTATCATAACGTTAAGACTGTCCGTCCGCCCACTGACGTTTCAATAGGCACATAATCTCGGAAACCACTTCATCCATGAGAGGGATATGCTTTAGGGCCATAGTAGGTAACAAAATATTTTCGAAAATCGGTTCAGCAGCGACAGTGTTATGAGCAAACAGCAAAAAAGTTCGAGATCTTATTGTCCTACTCGAAAAATGTTTTTTAGAGAAGGTAAATTTTGAAAGTTCTTAAAATCTGGTTTTTGTCGTTTTTCTTGTTTCTGCTCCCTTTGGCCAGTAGTCAACAATTTTTAGCAGTAACTCCAAAAATTATGCACTTACCCAATATTAATTTTTTTTTTCTTTCATATAACAATGTCTGATTATACTTAGCCTATGAATCTATAGACGTGCAAAGTGCTTAATCATTCTATTTTTTCGTATTTTCTTTGATTGCAGCAATATCAGGGGATTTTGGCCTAACATTGTTTCATGCATAACCCTTAATTTTCATTGTGTTGTATCTAATGATGATAATCCCCTAGTTAATGAAGATAGGTATCATCCATCCTTATCAATATCGGTAAACATGTTGTACAAAAGTAATAAGCATTTTCCAATCAATAATCATCAAAAGCGTTACAATTTCAGACGTGCAAATTTTATCTTATTATATAATAGTCTGTTGGATGTAGATTGGAACATTCTAACAAATATTACTAATGCTAACGATGCTGTCACTTGTTTTTATAATAAGCTTAATGAGGTACTGGATGCACATGTTACGCGGTACAAAAACTTTAAGCGCAAGTAACCTTCTTGGTATACAAGCGAAATTATTAAAATTGTAAAACAAAAAGACAAAGCTCATAGAAAGTTCAAGCAAACTAGATTTCTTACACATTATCAAGAGTTCAGAAGGCTTCGAGGAGTGTTTAAACATATAACTAGAGAGGCGTATAATATATATTTTCGATCAATGCAAGATAATTTGAAGGAAGATCCTAAATCTTTCTGGGCTTTTATCCATAGTAAAAACAATACAACTAGAATACCTAACAATATGACCTGCAATGATGAGTCCATTAACGATCCCCAAGGTATAGTTGATGCTTTTGCCGATTTTTTCTCTAGTGTTTACTCGTTACCGGATAATATTGATGCCAATCATAGCTTAAAGTTCGATCATAATGCCGCAATAGATATTAGTTGTGAACAAATTACGGTCGATGAAATTTTTGCTGCCAATCGGAAGCTAAAAGACAAGCTAACTGCAGGACCTGACCAAATTCCATCATTCTTTGTCAAGGATTGTATTAGAATATTGGTATTTCCATTGCAGATTCTGTTTAACTTAGTTTTGCACACATCTCTTTTCCCAGACAAATGGAAAGCTGCAAAGGTGTGCCCAATTCCAAAAACAAAGAATTATAACTTAGTTTCTGATTATAGAGCAGTGTCTATCTTAAACAATTTTGCGAAACTCTTGGAGATCATATTGTATAACCGAATACATCTGTCCGTGAAAGACCATATTTCGATCCATCAACATGGTTTTATGAGGCAACGCTCAACTTTAACCAATCTAATGGAGTTCAGTCAATACTTATGTCAAAGATTGGATAACAGCATGTTTACATTTCTACCAGCGGTGTTCCTCAAGGCTCTAACTTAGGACCCCTACTGTTCATTCTTTTTGTTAATGATTTATGTATTTCTTTGGACTGTCTGAAGTTGATGTTTGCTGATGATTTGAAGTTTTTCTCTACTATTTCCTCGATAGAGGATTGTGTTGTGTTGCAAGAACAAATCAACATTGTACTGAGATGGTATGAAAATAACAACCTTTTTCTAAATATTTCTAAATGTAAAGTACTCACTTTTTCTAGACAGACTAATCCTATATTTTACAACTACACAATGGAGGATTCTGTCTTGGAGCGTTGTGAAACTGTGAGAGATTTAGGTGTCTACTTTGACGAGGAACTCACCTTTAATTATCATACGAGTATAAACCAAATAATTTCTAGTGCATCGAAAACGTATGGGTTCATAATCAGAAACTGTAGGAACTTCGACAATATCTGTACATTGAAATCTTTATTTTTCAGCCTGATAAGGTCAAAACTTATATGGAGCCCTATTTATAAACAATATGTTGATTCTGTTTATAAAATTCAGAAAAAATTTTTGAAGTTTCTCAGTTTCAAAACTGATGGAGTATACCCTGCAAGAGGTTCCGATTACAAAGACCTTTTGCAAAAGTTTGAGTTTCAATCTTTAGAGCAGCGACGGAATCAATTTTCTGTATTGATTTTATATAAATTGTTGCATGGTCAAGTAGACTGTCCCCAAATTCTCTCGCAGTTGCAATTTCTGGTGCCGCGGTTAGCTTCACGAGCTAGTGTTCCTTTTTTCTGTCAAAGAGCACAGACTAACTTATTATCAAAGCACCAGTTAATATGATGAGTAACAATGCCAATAAAAATGCTAACGCCTGTAACATTTTTGGTTGCAATTATAATGAGATAAGGAATAAGACACGTTTTCTAAGTTAAGACTTACCATTTTATATATGTGTATATATGTATATATATATATATATATATGTATATACTTAATACCTTTAAGCTAAGTTTTATTTTTATAAATTGCTCTGTTATTGGCGATAAGCTGTTGGGCAATAAAGGCTTATTATTATTATAGCCCCAGTTTCATCACTCAAATAGTGCCCTCGTAACTAGATTTTTCAGAAACAATGCGACCGCGCATTAAATACACTCGTCACCCATCCAGAAGAAGACTCTGGAAAACGCGGAAGTGCTTCTGGACTCGTCGATGCGAAGCAAGTAGGGTCGACAGACAGTCAAAAACGCGGAATACCATAGTCCAGTCGACATAGTCTTAAATTAAAGTGGGAGTAATAAATTATCCTTCAAATGGTTAAAACGGTATTTTCGAGACAATAGTGTCCGATGTGGCGCTACTACCTGGTGCATCGGGAGTGACTGTGTTAAGCGACATTGAACGTTTTTTTTCGAGCTCGTGTGTGCGTGCAAGAGACAATACCTGTGAAAAGGTTGTGCAATCTGAAAGTGGTGGACCTGAAGAGGGTTCTGGAAGAGGCTGAGCTCGAGATGACGGGATTGAAGGCGACGTTGGAAAGATCCAGAGAATTTGAGGTTTCAGGATCCGTCGACACTGAGTTGATCCTATCAGCCTTGAGTGAGGAGAACCAGGCTCTTGCCCAGAGACTGGACGACATCAGCCACGCTCTCCAGGAAGAGAACCAGGTCATGTCGAAGGAGATGAAGGAGGAGGACCAGGACCTTTTCTAGACGGTGGCCGACAGCACCGGTGTGCTGAAGGGGGTGAACCAGGCCCTGTCGCTTATGCTGATGGAGGAAAACCAGGCCCTCTCGCAGATGCTGGAGGAGGAAAAAAGCCGGGCGACACCAGTCGCGCCCTCCAGAATGGAAACCAGGCCTTCTCGGAGAAGATGGACCACGTCAAACGGGACGAATTCACCATTGGGTTATCTGAGACGACGAGGAAGTCGAACAGATGTTTGCTGAACGAGACGCGTACCTCCAACAAACGTTTGCTGAGCGAGGCGCGCAACTGCGAAGACTTGAGGAGCAGGTTCATCGAGTGACCAGTCAAGAGGTCATGATACATGGTATGAAGCATCCCGTGAAGCAGGAAGAACCCGTACGCGCTGAAGCCTCCAACATTCAATGGAAAGACTGGCTGAACTATTTGAAGCAGTTCGAACCAGTAGCTCGAACCAAAGGCTGATTCAGCAAGGATAACGCGTTCGCATTGACTGTGGTCTTCAGAGGAAATGCTCTGGATGTTGTCTAGAAGAAAAGGTATACCAGTCAGAGATGAAAAACCGTTTCCTTACAATATTTTGGAGTTATCAGCGTGAATTGGTCATATGAATCCGTCAATGGGAATAAATAGATAAAGTAAGGTAAGTTTGTGATTGTTAGTGAAATTCAACCAAATAAGAAACACTGAGTGCTATGGTGAGCACATGTCGACTAGAAGACATTTTTGCCTTTATAATGTAATTTGAATCTTTTAGGATATACCCTTCCTGGACCAATGTTATGTTCCATTCGTAGCTATGACGGACTCTATACTCGGAAACCGAAAAGGAAAAAAGCAACGTAACACATCGCATGCCCGTGCTAACGGGGCATGTTTTCGAATTGACAAAGACGGCGCTCGGGAAGCCGACCATATTTTAAAAGATTCTACGTTAGCATGAGCGCGCGATGTATTTTGTTGCTGTCCTCCCTTCCTTTCCGCTTCCCGAGTATAACAAGGTTTCTGAAGCTGACATATTTTTTTAAAAGTAAGCCATTATTTTCCTGAATGGCAAGATCCCATGTCCGTCTTTCTCATTGAAATTGATTCGTTAAGATATTTACTTGGGAGTTTTTGGCCTTACTGGCGCAAACCAGGGTCCTGTCAATTGCCTAAATCTACAAGCTATTGCTGCCTTTCGGAAGAAGAAGGTGGGATGGAAGACAGCAGGGGGCAGAAAAAGAAGTCTACGTTTGGATCTGCTTTAAGCGTATTCTGTATCCAAATTTGTAGTAGGAGTCCGTATTTCGTACCCAATCAGCGATACGAGTGTAAAGAAACTGGTGCTTAGGTTTTATTTTTTAGGGTCGTTATAAATTGCAAGAAAGTTCTTAAAGACGGCACATTCTTTCAGTAAATGTTTGGGTACCACTCTTAAAGCTCTGCCATGAAACATAGTGCTACACGTGCCGTGAGTTGACCTCCCCTGCTTTAATCTCCTCGTGAAATCGAAAAAGATTTATGATCCTTGGAAAATCTATTAAGTCCTGATCGCCCTGTAAAACCGCACCTACGAGGTGCGCTTTGTCCGATTGCCGCACCGCGCTTTAAACCGCGCGGCAATATCTTCAGGCGCGCACCCTGCTTCCTCCGTCATTCGCTGTTAGACCGCGGTCGCGGATGAACCACAATTCTTCACGATTATCACCGGACTAACACGATCCCATTGCTGTGGCAGTACTTCATCGTCGGTCGCGACTTGCAGTGAATCGAGGAAAAAAACGAGAGTAGTTCTTGCGAGTGGTCAAGGTAAAGTGTGGTAGTGCCCACGCGCCCAAATCTGGATACGCCGGAGGACGAGATATTTGTAGCACATGCTGAAATAACTGCACCTGGGTGTTTATAAAACGTAAGGAAACGTTGATTTGTACCGCGGTGACTCTAGCAACAACGGCCAGCCAGCAACAAACGATAGTCCCTCTTCTCACCAGCGGCCGCGTCGCGCTGGACACCATCGCGCGTCGCTACAGCCGCGAAGCCGGCGCAGCGTAAGCAGGCGGTGCGGCACCGTCTTCCCATGTAAAACGGTGTTATAGTATCTACACAAAATTATATTTATTGTGTGTTGTCAGTGTTATCACACTATCTATCACATTCCGTGGCCGGGGCATATTAAGCCTACCAGAGGGAGTGAAAGTTACCTATACGAAACTCACATGGAAATTTGAAAATTAAAATTCTCAATTTTTTTTCAAATCAACACCACATTTTCTTCACGAAAATCAATGCTACAATGTATCCTTCATATCCGGGATCGATTACATCTCGTGGCCGGGGCATATTAAGCCTACCAGAGGGAGCGAAAGTTACCTATACGAAACGAACATGGAAATTTGAAAATTAAAATTCTCAATTTTTTTTCAAATCAACACCACTTTTTTTTCACGAAAATCAATTCTACAATGCATCCTTCATATCCGGGATCGATTACATCTCGTGGCCGGGGCATATTAAGCCTACCAGATGGAGCGAAAGTTACCTATACGAAAAGCACATGGAAATTTGAAAATTAAAATACTCAATTTTTCTTCAAATCAACACCACTTCTTTTTCACGAAAATCAATTTTACAATGTATCCTTCATATCCGGGATCGATTACATCTCGTGGCCGGGGCATATTAAGCCTACCAGAGGGAGCGAAAGTTACCTATACGAAACGAACATGGAAATTTGAAAATTAAAATTCTCAATTTTTTTTCAAATCAACACCACTTTTTTTTCACGAAAATCAATTTTACAATGTATCCTTCATATCCGGGATCGATTACATCTCGTGGCCGGGGCATATTAAGCCTACCAGATGGAGCGAAAGTTACCTATACGAAAAGCACATGGAAATTTGAAAATTAAAATACTCAATTTTTCTTCAAATCAACACCACTTTTTTTTCACGAAAATCAATTTTACAATATATCCTTCATATCCGGGATCGATTACATCTCGTGGCGGGGGCATATTAAGCCTACCAGAGGGAGCGAAAGTTACCTATACGAAACGAACATGGAAATTTGAAAATTAAAATTCTCAATTTTTTTTCAAATCAACACCACTTTTTTTTCACGAAAATCAATTCTACAATGCATCCTTCATATCCGGGATCGATTACATCTCGTGACCGGGGCATATTAAGCCTACCAGAGGGAGCTAAAGTTACCTATACGAAACGCACATGGAAATTTGAAAATTAAAATACTCAATTTTTTTTCAAATCTACACCACTTTTTTTTCACGAAAATCAATTTTACAATGTATCCTTCATATCCGGGATCGATTACATCTCGTGGCCGGGGCATATTAAGCCTACCAGATGGAGCGAAAGTTACCTATACGAAAAGCACATGGAAATTTGAAAATTGAAATACTCAATTTTTCTTCAAATCAACACCACTTTTTTTTCATGAAAATCAATTTTACAATGTATCCTTCATATCCGGGATCGATTAAATCTCGTGGCCGGGGCATATTAAGCCTACCAGAGGGAGCGAAAGTTATCTATACGAAACGAACATGGAAATTTGAAAATTAAAATTCTCAATTTTTTTTCAAATCAACACCACTTTTTTTTCACGAAAATCAATTCTACAATGCATCCTTCATATCCGGGATCGATTACATCTCGTGGCCGGGGCATATTAAGCCTACCAGATGGAGCGAAAGTTACCTATACGAAAAGCACATGGAAATTTGAAAATTAAAATACTCAATTTTTCTTCAAATCAACACCACTTTTTTTTCACGAAAATCAATTTTACAATGTATCCTTCATATCCGGGATCGATTACATCTCGTGGCCGGGGCATATTAAGCCTACCAGAGGGAGCGAAAGTTACCTATATGAAACGCACATGGAAATTTGAAAATTAAAATTCTCAATTTTTTTTCAAATCAACACCACTTTTTTTTCACGAAAATCAATTCCACAATGCATCCTTCATGTCCGGGATCGATTACATCTCGTGGCCGGGGCATATTAAGCCTACCAGAGGGAGCGAAAGTTACCTATACGAAGCGCACATGGAAATTTGAAAATTAAAATTCTCAATTTTTTTTCAAATCAACACCACTTTTTTTTCACGAAAATCAATTCTACAATGCATCCTTCATATCCGGGATCGATTACATCTCGTGGCCGGGGCATATTAAGCCTACCAGAGGGAGCGAAAGTTACCTATACGAAACGCACATGGAAATTTGAAAATTAAAATACTCAATTTTTCTTCAAATCAACACCACTTTTTTTTCACGAAAATCAATTTTACAATATATCCTTCATATCCGGGATCGATTACATCTCGTGGCGGGGGCATATTAAGCCTACCAGAGGGAGCGAAAGTTACCTATACGAAACGAACATGGAAATTTGAAAATTAAAATTCTCAATTTTTTTTCGAATCAACACCACTTTTTTTTCACGAAAATCAATTCTACAATGCATCCTTCATATCCGGGATCGATTACATCTCGTGACCGGGGCATATTAAGCCTACCAGAGGGAGCGAAAGTTACCTATACGAAACGAACATGGAAATTTGAAAATTAAAATTCTCAATTTTTTTTCAAATCAACACCACTTTTTTTTCACGAAAATCAATTCTACAATGCATCCTTCATATCCGGGATCGATTACATCTCGTGGCCGGGGCATATTAAGCCTACCAGATGGAGCGAAAGTTACCTATACGAAAAGCACATGGAAATTTGAAAATTAAAATACTCAATTTTTCTTCAAATCAACACCACTTCTTTTTCACGAAAATCAATTTTACAATATATCCTTCATATCCGGGATCGATTACATCTCGTGGCCGGGGCATATTAAGCCTACCAGAGGGAGCGAAAGTTACCTATACGAAACGAACATGGAAATTTGAAAATTAAAATTCTCAATTTTTTTTCAAATCAACACCACTTTTTTTTCACGAAAATCAATTTTACAATGTATCCTTCATATCCGGGATCGATTACATCTCGTGGCCGGGGCATATTAAGCCTACCAGATGGAGCGAAAGTTACCTATACGAAAAGCACATGGAAATTTGAAAATTAAAATACTCAATTTTTCTTCAAATCAACACCACTTTTTTTTCACGAAAATCAATTTTACAATATATCCTTCATATCCGGGATCGATTACATCTCGTGGCGGGGGCATATTAAGCCTACCAGAGGGAGCGAAAGTTACCTATACGAAACGAACATGGAAATTTGAAAATTAAAATTCTCAATTTTTTTTCAAATCAACACCACTTTTTTTTCACGAAAATCAATTCTACAATGCATCCTTCATATCCGGGATCGATTACATCTCGTGACCGGGGCATATTAAGCCTACCAGAGGGAGCTAAAGTTACCTATACGAAACGCACATGGAAATTTGAAAATTAAAATACTCAATTTTTTTTCAAATCTACACCACTTTTTTTTCACGAAAATCAATTTTACAATGTATCCTTCATATCCGGGATCGATTACATCTCGTGGCCGGGGCATATTAAGCCTACCAGATGGAGCGAAAGTTACCTATACGAAAAGCACATGGAAATTTGAAAATTGAAATACTCAATTTTTCTTCAAATCAACACCACTTTTTTTTCATGAAAATCAATTTTACAATGTATCCTTCATATCCGGGATCGATTAAATCTCGTGGCCGGGGCATATTAAGCCTACCAGAGGGAGCGAAAGTTATCTATACGAAACGAACATGGAAATTTGAAAATTAAAATTCTCAATTTTTTTTCAAATCAACACCACTTTTTTTCACGAAAATCAATTCTACAATGCATCCTTCATATCCGGGATCGATTACATCTCGTGGCCGGGGCATATTAAGCCTACCAGATGGAGCGAAAGTTACCTATACGAAAAGCACATGGAAATTTGAAAATTAAAATACTCAATTTTTCTTCAAATCAACACCACTTTTTTTTCACGAAAATCAATTTTACAATGTATCCTTCATATCCGGGATCGATTACATCTCGTGGCCGGGGCATATTAAGCCTACCAGAGGGAGCGAAAGTTACCTATATGAAACGCACATGGAAATTTGAAAATTAAAATTCTCAATTTTTTTTCAAATCAACACCACTTTTTTTTCACGAAAATCAATTCTACAATGCATCCTTCATGTCCGGGATCGATTACATCTCGTGGCCGGGGCATATTAAGCCTACCAGAGGGAGCGAAAGTTACCTATACGAAGCGCACATGGAAATTTGAAAATTAAAATTCTCAATTTTTTTTCGAATCAACACCACTTTTTTTTCACGAAAATCAATTCTACAATGCATCCTTCATATCCGGGATCGATTACATCTCGTGACCGGGGCATATTAAGCCTACCAGAGGGAGCGAAAGTTACCTATACGAAACGAACATGGAAATTATATAGTATAGGTAACTTTCGCTCCATCTGGTAGGCTTAATATGCCCCGGCCACGAGATGTAATCGATCCCGGATATGAAGGATACATTGTAAAATTGATTTTCGTGAAAAAAAAGTGGTGTAGATTTGAAAAAAAATTGAGTATTTTAATTTTCAAATTTCCATGTGCGTTTCGTATAGGTAACTTTAGCTCCCTCTGGTAGGCTTAATATGCCCCGGTCACGAGATGTAATCGATCCCGGATATGAAGGATGCATTGTAGAATTGATTTTCGTGAAAAAAAGTGGTGTTGATTTGAAAAAAAATTGAGAATTTAATTTTCAAATTTCCATGTTCGTTTCGTATAGGTAACTTTCGCTCCCTCTGGTAGGCTTAATATGCCCCCGCCACGAGATGTAATCGATCCCGGATATGAAGGATATATTGTAAAATTGATTTCCGTGAAAAAAAAGTGGTGTTGATTTGAAGAAAAATTGAGTATTTTAATTTTCAAATTTCCATGTGCTTTTCGTATAGGTAACTTTCGCTCCATCTGGTAGGCTTAATATGCCCCGGCCACGAGATGTAATCGATCCCGGATATGAAGGATACATTGTAAAATTGATTTTCGTGAAAAAAAAGTGGTGTTGATTTGAAAAAAATTGAGAATTTTAATTTTCAAATTTCCATGTTCGTTTCGTATAGGTAACTTTCGCTCCCTCTGGTAGGCTTAATATGCCCCGGCCACGAGATGTAATCGATCCCGGATATGAAGGATTCATTGTAAAATTGATTTTCGTGAAAAAAAAGTGGTGTTGATTTGAAAAAAAATTGAGTATTTTAATTTTCAAATTTCCATGTGCGTTTCGTATAGGTAACTTTCGCTCCCTCTGGTAGGCTTAATATGCCCCGGCCACGAGATGTAATCGATCCCGGATATGAAGGATGCATTGTAGAATTGATTTTCGTGAAAAAAAAGTGGTGTTGATTTGAAAAAAAATTGAGAATTTTAATTTTCAAATTTCCATGTGCGCTTCGTATAGGTAACTTTCGCTCCCTCTGGTAGGCTTAATATGCCCCGGCCACGAGATGTAATCGATCCCGGACATGAAGGATGCATTGTAGAATTGATTTTCGTGAAAAAAAAGTGGTGTTGATTTGAAAAAAAATTGAGTATTTTAATTTTCAAATTTCCATGTGCGTTTCGTATAGGTAACTTTCGCTCCCTCTGGTAGGCTTAATATGCCCCGGCCACGAGATGTAATCGATCCCGGATATGAAGGATGCATTGTAGAATTGATTTTCGTGAAAAAAAAGTGGTGTTGATTTGAAAAAAAATTGAGAATTTTAATTTTCAAATTTCCATGTGCGCTTCGTATAGGTAACTTTCGCTCCCTCTGGTAGGCTTAATATGCCCCGGCCACGAGATGTAATCGATCCCGGACATGAAGGATGCATTGTAGAATTGATTTTCGTGAAAAAAAAGTGGTGTTGATTTGAAAAAAAATTGAGAATTTTAATTTTCAAATTTCCATGTGCGTTTCATATAGGTAACTTTCGCTCCCTCTGGTAGGCTTAATATGCCCCGGCCACGAGATGTAATCGATCCCGGATATGAAGGATACATTGTAAAATTGATTTTCGTGAAAAAAAAGTGGTGTTGATTTGAAGAAAAATTGAGTATTTCAATTTTCAAATTTCCATGTGCTTTTCGTATAGGTAACTTTCGCTCCATCTGGTAGGCTTAATATGCCCCGGCCACGAGATGTAATCGATCCCGGATATGAAGGATACATTGTAAAATTGATTTTCGTGAAAAAAAAGTGGTGTAGATTTGAAAAAAAATTGAGTATTTTAATTTTCAAATTTCCATGTGCGTTTCGTATAGGTAACTTTAGCTCCCTCTGGTAGGCTTAATATGCCCCGGTCACGAGATGTAATCGATCCCGGATATGAAGGATGCATTGTAGAATTGATTTTCGTGAAAAAAAAGTGGTGTTGATTTGAAAAAAAATTGAGAATTTTAATTTTCAAATTTCCATGTTCGTTTCGTATAGGTAACTTTCGCTCCCTCTGGTAGGCTTAATATGCCCCCGCCACGAGATGTAATCGATCCCGGATATGAAGGATATATTGTAAAATTGATTTTCGTGAAAAAAAAGTGGTGTTGATTTGAAGAAAAATTGAGTATTTTAATTTTCAAATTTCCATGTGCTTTTCGTATAGGTAACTTTCGCTCCATCTGGTAGGCTTAATATGCCCCGGCCACGAGATGTAATCGATCCCGGATATGAAGGATACATTGTAAAATTGATTTTCGTGAAAAAAAAGTGGTGTTGATTTGAAAAAAAATTGAGAATTTTAATTTTCAAATTTCCATGTTCGTTTCGTATAGGTAACTTTCGCTCCCTCTGGTAGGCTTAATATGCCCCGGCCACGAGATGTAATCGATCCCGGATATGAAGGATATATTGTAAAATTGATTTTCGTGAAAAAGAAGTGGTGTTGATTTGAAGAAAAATTGAGTATTTTAATTTTCAAATTTCCATGTGCTTTTCGTATAGGTAACTTTCGCTCCATCTGGTAGGCTTAATATGCCCCGGCCACGAGATGTAATCGATCCCGGATATGAAGGATGCATTGTAGAATTGATTTTCGTGAAAAAAAAGTGGTGTTGATTTGAAAAAAAATTGAGAATTTTAATTTTCAAATTTCCATGTTCGTTTCGTATAGGTAACTTTCGCTCCCTCTGGTAGGCTTAATATGCCCCGGTCACGAGATGTAATCGATCCCGGATATGAAGGATGCATTGTAGAAATTGATTTTCGTGAAAAAAAGTGGTGGTTGATTCGAAAAAAATTGAGAATTTTAATTTTCAAATTTCCATGTTGCGTTTCGTATAGGTAACTTTCGCTCCCTCTGGTAGGCTTAATATGCCCCCGCCACGAGATGTAATCGATCCCGGATATGAAGGATATATTGTAAAATTGATTTTCGTGAAAAAAAAGTGGTGTGTTGATTTGAAAAAAATTGAGAATTTTAATTTTCAAAT
>CAVLJG010000008.1:53182479-53559677 GCA_963669975.1 Acanthoscelides obtectus
TGCATTGTAGAATTGATTTTCGTTTGAAAAAAAAGTGGTGTTGATTTGAAAAAAATTGAGAATTTTATATTTTTCAAATTCTCCATGTTCGTTTCGTATAGGTAACTTTCGCTCCCTCTGGTAGGCTTAATATGCCCCGGTCACGAGATGTAATCGATCCCGGATATGAAGGAATGCAATTGTAGAATTGATTTTCCGTGAAAAAAAAAATTGGTGTTGATTCGAAAAATAAAATGAGAATTTTAATTTCAAATTTCCATGTTCGTTTCGTATAGGTAACTTTCGCTCCCTCTGGTAGGCTTAATATGCCCCCGCCACGAGATGTAATCGATCCGGATATAAAGGATATATTGTAAAATTGATTTTCGTGAAAAAAAAGTGGTGTTGATTTGAAGAAAAATTGAGTATTTAATTTTCAAATTTCCATGTGCTTTTCGTATAGGTAACTTCGCTCCATCTGGTAGGCTTAATATGCCCCGGCCACGAGATGTAATCGATCCCGGACATGAAGGATGCATTGTAGAATTGATTTTCGTGAAAAAAAAATGGTGTTGATTTGAAAAAAATTGAGTATTTTAATTTTCAAACTTCCATGTGCGTTTCGTATAGGTAACTTTCGCTCCCTCTGGTAGGCTTAATATGCCCCGGCCACGAGATGTAATCGATCCCGGATATGAAGGATGCATTGTAGAATTGATTTTCGTGAAAAAAAAGTGGTGTTGATTTGAAAAAAAATTGAGAATTTTAATTTTCAAATTTCCATGTGCGCTTCGTATAGGTAACTTTCGCTCCCTCTGGTAGGCTTAATATGCCCCGGCCACGAGATGTAATCGATCCCGGACATGAAGGATGCATTGTAGAATTGATTTTCGTGAAAAAAAAGTGGTGTTGATTTGAAAAAAAATTGAGAATTTTAATTTTCAAATTTCCATGTTCGTTTCGTATAGATAACTTTCGCTCCCTCTGGTAGGCTTAATATGCCCCGGCCACGAGATTTAATCGATCCCGGATATGAAGGATACATTGTAAAATTGATTTTCATGAAAAAAAAGTGGTGTTGATTTGAAGAAAAATTGAGTATTTCAATTTTCAAATTTCCATGTGCTTTTCGTATAGGTAACTTTCGCTCCATCTGGTAGGCTTAATATGCCCCGGCCACGAGATGTAATCGATCCCGGATATGAAGGATACATTGTAAAATTGATTTTCGTGAAAAAAAAGTGGTGTAGATTTGAAAAAAAATTGAGTATTTTAATTTTCAAATTTCCATGTGCGTTTCGTATAGGTAACTTTAGCTCCCTCTGGTAGGCTTAATATGCCCCGGTCACGAGATGTAATCGATCCCGGATATGAAGGATGCATTGTAGAATTGATTTTCGTGAAAAAAAAGTGGTGTTGATTTGAAAAAAAATTGAGAATTTTAATTTTCAAATTTCCATGTTCGTTTCGTATAGGTAACTTTCGCTCCCTCTGGTAGGCTTAATATGCCCCCGCCACGAGATGTAATCGATCCCGGATATGAAGGATATATTGTAAAATTGATTTTCGTGAAAAAAAGTGGTGTTGATTTGAAGAAAAATTGAGTATTTTAATTTTCAAATTTCCATGTGCTTTTCGTATAGGTAACTTTCGCTCCATCTGGTAGGCTTAATATGCCCCGGCCACGAGATGTAATCGATCCCGGATATGAAGGATACATTGTAAAATTGATTTTCGTGAAAAAAAAGTGGTGTTGATTTGAAAAAAAATTGAGAATTTTAATTTTCAAATTTCCATGTTCGTTTCGTATAGGTAACTTTCGCTCCCTCTGGTAGGCTTAATATGCCCCGGCCACGAGATGTAATCGATCCCGGATATGAAGGATATATTGTAAAATTGATTTTCGTGAAAAAGAAGTGGTGTTGATTTGAAGAAAAATTGAGTATTTTAATTTTCAAATTTCCATGTGCTTTTCGTATAGGTAACTTTCGCTCCATCTGGTAGGCTTAATATGCCCCGGCCACGAGATGTAATCGATCCCGGATATGAAGGATGCATTGTAGAATTGATTTTCGTGAAAAAAAAGTGGTGTTGATTTGAAAAAAAATTGAGAATTTTAATTTTCAAATTTCCATGTTCGTTTCGTATAGGTAACTTTCGCTCCCTCTGGTAGGCTTAATATGCCCCGGTCACGAGATGTAATCGATCCCGGATATGAAGGATGCATTGTAGAATTGATTTTCGTGAAAAAAAGTGGTGTTGATTCGAAAAAAAATTGAGAATTTTAATTTTCAAATTTCCATGTTCGTTTCGTATAGGTAACTTTCGCTCCCTCTGGTAGGCTTAATATGCCCCCGCCACGAGATGTAATCGATCCCGGATATGAAGGATATATTGTAAAATTGATTTTCGTGAAAAAAAGTGGTGTTGATTTGAAGAAAAATTGAGTATTTTAATTTTCAAATTTCCATGTGCGTTTCGTATAGGTAACTTTCGCTCCCTCTGGTAGGCTTAATATGCCCCGGCCACGAGATGTAATCGATCCCGGATATGAAGGATGCATTGTAGAATTGATTTTCGTGAAAAAAAGTGGTGTTGATTTGAAAAAAATTGAGAATTTTAATTTCAAATTTCCATGTGCGCTTCGTATAGGTAACTTTCGCTCCCTCTGGTAGGCTTAATATGCCCCGGCCACGAGATGTAATCGATCCCGGACATGAAGGATGCATTGTAGAATTGATTTCGTGAAAAAAAAGTGGTGTTGATTTGAAAAAAAATTGAGAATTTTAATTTTCAAATTTCCATGTGCGTTTCATATAGGTAACTTTCGCTCCCTCTGGTAGGCTTAATATGCCCCGGCCACGAGATGTAATCGATCCCGGATATGAAGGATACATTGTAAAATTGATTTTCGTGAAAAAAAAGTGGTGTTGATTTGAAGAAAAATTGAGTATTTTAATTTTCAAATTTCCATGTGCTTTTCGTATAGGTAACTTTCGCTCCATCTGGTAGGCTTAATATGCCCCGGCCACGAGATGTAATCGATCCCGGATATGAAGGATGCATTGTAGAATTGATTTTCGTGAAAAAAAAGTGGTGTTGATTTGAAAAAAAATTGAGAATTTTAATTTTCAAATTTCCATGTTCGTTTCGTATAGATAACTTTCGCTCCCTCTGGTAGGCTTAATATGCCCCGGCCACGAGATTTAATCGATCCCGGATATGAAGGATACATTGTAAAATTGATTTTCATGAAAAAAAAGTGGTGTTGATTTGAAGAAAAATTGAGTATTTCAATTTTCAAATTTCCATGTGCTTTTCGTATAGGTAACTTTCGCTCCATCTGGTAGGCTTAATATGCCCCGGCCACGAGATGTAATCGATCCCGGATATGAAGGATACATTGTAAAATTGATTTTCGTGAAAAAAAAGTGGTGTAGATTTGAAAAAAAATTGAGTATTTTAATTTTCAAATTTCCATGTGCGTTTCGTATAGGTAACTTTAGCTCCCTCTGGTAGGCTTAATATGCCCCGGTCACGAGATGTAATCGATCCCGGATATGAAGGATGCATTGTAGAATTGATTTTCGTGAAAAAAAAGTGGTGTTGATTTGAAAAAAAATTGAGAATTTTAATTTTCAAATTTCCATGTTCGTTTCGTATAGGTAACTTTCGCTCCCTCTGGTAGGCTTAATATGCCCCCGCCACGAGATGTAATCGATCCCGGATATGAAGGATATATTGTAAAATTGATTTTCGTGAAAAAAAAGTGGTGTTGATTTGAAGAAAAATTGAGTATTTTAATTTTCAAATTTCCATGTGCTTTTCGTATAGGTAACTTTCGCTCCATCTGGTAGGCTTAATATGCCCCGGCCACGAGATGTAATCGATCCCGGATATGAAGGATACATTGTAAAATTGATTTTCGTGAAAAAAAAGTGGTGTTGATTTGAAAAAAAATTGAGAATTTTAATTTTCAAATTTCCATGTTCGTTTCGTATAGGTAACTTTCGCTCCCTCTGGTAGGCTTAATATGCCCCGGCCACGAGATGTAATCGATCCCGGATATGAAGGATACATTGTAAAATTGATTTTCGTGAAAAAGAAGTGGTGTTGATTTGAAGAAAAATTGAGTATTTTAATTTTCAAATTTCCATGTGCTTTTCGTATAGGTAACTTTCGCTCCATCTGGTAGGCTTAATATGCCCCGGCCACGAGATGTAATCGATCCCGGATATGAAGGATGCATTGTAGAATTGATTTTCGTGAAAAAAAAGTGGTGTTGATTTGAAAAAAAATTGAGAATTTTAATTTTCAAATTTCCATGTTCGTTTCGTATAGGTAACTTTCGCTCCCTCTGGTAGGCTTAATATGCCCCGGCCACGAGATGTAATCGATCCCGGATATGAAGGATACATTGTAGCATTGATTTTCGTGAAGAAAATGTGGTGTTGATTTGAAAAAAAATTGAGAATTTTAATTTTCAAATTTCCATGTGAGTTTCGTATAGGTAACTTTCACTCCCTCTGGTAGGCTTAATATGCCCCGGCCACGGAATGTGATAGATAGTGTGATAACACTGACAACACACAATAAATATAATTTTGTGTAGATACTATAACACCGTTTTACATGGGAAGACGGTGCCGCACCGCCTGCTTACGCTGCGCCGGCTTCGCGGCTGTAGCGACGCGCGATGGTGTCCAGCGCGACGCGGCCGCTGGTGAGAAGAGGGACTATCGTTTGTTGCTGGCTGGCCGTTGTTGCTAGAGTCACCGCGGTTTGATTTGTGTGAAAGATTTATTTGCAAGCACTTCTTGAAAGATATCAGTTTTTCTTTATTTTCTTAACACGCTTTTATTGACCTGTATGTATTTCAAGCAGTATCATCCACTTGAAAATTTACATCCCCACCGGCAACGGCCGATGGCAGTGCAATAATCGAAATTGGAAATTTCGAAGTTAGAGAAATTTAGATCTATTTATGGTCAAATATAAAGTATACATGAAATCGAAGTTCTTAATTATAAGTAGGTACGTTTATTGTCGTTTTCGTTTTGAGACTACAAATTCACAAAATAAATTCTAGTTTAAAAAACTGAAAAACACGATTTAATTGCAAAGCGAACTAAAAGCTAGATAAACATTTTCAAGTATAGGAGAGTTTTTATTACTGCAACTGCAACAGGAGTTCCAGCAATCAAGTATGACTTTCAGTTGATCTTAAGATATTAACAAAAAATTCGATTATAGTAAAAAGGCGTGGGTGCAGTTAACTAGACATATTCTCAATTTTGAGAATAGCAACTTAAAAAACTATTTTACATTTAATATCTATATATTGATATTATTCCAAATTAATTAGATATACTTGATTGTTATTACAATAACGTAAACTCTCCTATACTTGAAAACTACTTTCTACCTTTTAGTTCGATTTGCTATTAAACCGTGCTTTTTTACTTTTTGAAATTATACCTAATTTATCACTTACTGCAAAGTTTGCGGTGAGTGAAGCTTTCGTCATTCGTTTAACTTACGCAAGCCTTAGGAGTCTTGAGTTTTGTCCATCCTTTTTTATATCGAAGCAGACGCGCAGGCAGAAGCCTAAATGCCGGAAAACCGCGGCTGCTACGATGATCCCAAAAAATTTTATTAATACGATTTTTGAACTGAATAAGGTTAATAGAACTGGGAAAAGCTTCCTCTTGTAGATTGTTCCACCGGTTCTGGATGTACGAAGTTCGACACGGTTAGGATGGGACGCCAGGGAAGTCAGGCGGGTCTGTCTGGCAGGCACATCGCGCATCGGCATCATGGAAGAGAGCTCTGAGGAGCAAAGCCCGTTGGTGTAAGGTAGAAAAGACCTAGATCGCCGACAGCCCGTCGGTGCGAAAGAGTCCCGAGACTGTCTCTTAGAGAAGAGTCATCGATCAGTCGGACCGCCCTCCTCTGGACAGCATCGAGCTTGGATAATGTAGTTGGGGCGGCAGCACCCCAAACGTGTGATCAATACTCGAGGCTAGGCCTTATCTGGACCTTGTACAGAGTGAGAAGGTCATGCGGAGGAAAGTACTTCTTAGCCCTAAGCAAATAGCCCAGCTTTTTCCCAGCGGCTGCAGCTATTGACGAGATGTGTTTGTGCCAGATCAGGTCCTCGGTGATCTGGACTCCGACCAGCCGAAATGAATGGCTCTTTGGCAGAACTCGACCATCCATCGAAACCGCGTGAGCGCAGGGACGCTTTTTGTTCGTCAAAGTACAGTACTGCGTTTTGGAAGCATTGAACTGTACAAGATTGTTGCATCCCCAAGCAGTGATAGCCTCCAGGTCTCTTTTCAGGGAGGAAGTCATCGCTAGTCTCCTTTTTTCCAACTCAGCGGCAGAGATCGGCTTGTCATTGTAAGATTTCTGCATGTAGAGTGCTGTCATCAGCGAAGCTGTGGATTGGATTGATCGTGCAGGAAAGGAGGTCGTTGATATGTAAGAGAAACAGTGTCGGAGCCAAGACCGATCCCTGGGGAACACCCGCGTTGACGTTGTGGGATGAAGAGGAGAACCCGTCAATTACGAAGGATATCTTGCGGCCAGAGATAAAGTCAGCTACCCATCTGCAAAGCTTTTCTGGGAGACCATAGGATGGAAGTTTGCTTAAGAGCGCAGCGTGCCACAGCTGATCGAACGATTTCGTGATGTCAAGAGCAACGACATGAGCCTCACTATAAGACTAGATGAGTTTACTCCACAATTAAGTGACGTAAGCCCTGTGGATCGTTGGTGCCGGAAACCATACTGCCTGTCGCTAACCTCTCTTTGTCCTGAAAAAAACTTGATAAGGAACTTTAAAAAATGTTGTAGGTATTACATTTTCAAGAAAGCGTAATTTCTTCTCTTAATTCTCATTACGCACGTAGGGCATCCTGAAGCAGTGGCGTAGCAAGGGGGGCGGCGGGGCCAATGTACAGATGTTCTTCGGGCAATAAATGCTGAAGAGATTGCATTGCAAAGTACAGGCTTAACTGTTGACGAAAGTTTGATCCGTGATAGTTTGGCCATTACGCACCTAGGGCACCCTGAAGCAGTGGCGTGGCAAGAGGGGGCGGCGGGGCCAATGTACAAACATGAACATAAAATAGTCGCTAGCACAGATGTTCTTCGGGCAACAAATGCTGAACAGATTGCATTGCAAAGTAAAGGCTTAACTGTTGACGAAACTGCTACAGAAATAGAGGTACTTCGTCTTTATATCGAAGAAAAACGGGGTCACATTGTGGAGAAGGCAGTAGATATTGCTACAAAAAAATCTGAAGACTTCGTCGTAAAAAAACGGGTGGTTGGTGAGATAGATGGCCAGTGGTGCAGGACTCACACTGAAAGAAGAACTTAAAAAAGATATGTTGGGATGTCTGGACCAATTCAGAGTTGAACTCTAGACAAGATCGAAGTCTCTTCAAGACCTAGTTTCATTGTTCGAGATCGTACAAACAAATACTTTGCTTTTGGCGAATACTGAAAAACTGAAATTAGCTAAATCCAAATTTACTGATTTTTATGATGAGGTATCAGGTACAGAATTACTTTTAGAGATACCAAGACTGCGAAGACACTTAAAAGCTAAATTGGGTATCTCTAGATTTCTTAAAGTTGGGATTTTACAGAATCTCTTCCAAATCTTATGATAGCAACTAAAATTGTTTAAGACGACTTGCGTGACAATAGCTTCATATGAAAGGAGTTTTAGTTAACTAAGATTATTAAAAAATCCATCGAACACGAGGCAATACAAAATATAAATTTTGATGTAGGTATTTCTGAGTTTGCAGCTGTCAAAGCGTGAAAGAATAGATCTTAATTGTAAGATAAAAATATATCTTCTGTCTTAGTGTTTATGGTGATGTGTTATTTGTTCGCTATTTTAAATATTAATATTAAATGATCCATGACGTTTATAGATCATATAAAATGTATTCCTTTTGACTTTCGATGGGGTGACACAACCAACTTCCGCACCGAGTGCCACCCAAGGTAGCTACGCCACTGCATGTACTTTATTTTGAAACTCAGGAAAATGAACATGATTTTGCGATAAATCTGGTAACATATATGTAATAAATGACTATTTGATAATTTCAAGGCCTACCTAGGTAGTTCTGATTTTTTAAATAACTAAGGTTTGGCAATGTCAATTTATGGCAAATCGTTTTTGGAATCAGCTTTGAAAAGTCTATTCACCTGTACAAAAATGCAATATGGCATCCTTGAGAAAAATTAATACTGGAGGACAAGAGACGTCTTACTGAAATTCTAATCATATTATCTTGTAGAGGAGAGAAAGTGCCAAGTTAATGTGCGACTTTTTTGAAATCCCACTACAAATAAGGTCAGGGAAAAAGATTGAATCGATTTTGGGAGAATTCGTTTTTTCCGTCTCTCTTCGAAAGTACTTTGAATTTCTAAGCGGCATTTTGTTAGTTACCTAAATTCGCAACTTTGCCCCTATTCAAAAGACTTCGCATCTCTTACCGTTTCCTAGATCCCAATGGTGAGGGTCGAATTTTGAAACACACGGTATATGGTAGATTAAATAGACATAATGCAGATACCTCCGATACCAAAATACATTGTCTTTTGTTGTTCTTTTATATCGAAAGGCGATTAAGTTATATTTACAGGCTAGTTTAGACGGCAGCTTTCTATTAATTGTGATAAAATGTCGCGTTTTAGGTATACATGCATGTTTCCATAACGGTTTCTATCGGTGTGCGGAGATACGGGCTTATAAATATGTATTCTGAGATCACAATTTCACCTTGATAGATATTTTTCATATGGTTTCTGAAATATGCTTTTTGCTAACGAATGACTTTAATGGCTTTTTCTTCCTTCATATAATATTGACCCTCAATTGTAGGCATTTTTTTATTTGTGAACTTAAGACTAATATGGACAACATAAGGCTAGCGATGACTTTTTGGACCATTCCAAAGCTATTTTGGTGATTTTCAGAAAATCTCTTGTTCTTAAAAAGTCTGCAATCAATGGCCAGTAAATTTTTGTGTTGAATTATAGTTGGATATGTCTACTTATTTTGAATCGTTTTTGAAGCTTCGTATGAGATCAAAAATGAAGGTGTTCTCCATAAGTAGTAGACAAAATAATCATAAATAGACTAAATGACCATCCTCATATTACACATACATCTATCCATCTAGCACATATTAATATTGTTTGGTCACCAAAAAATGACAAAGTACAGTTACAGTACAGCATGTGGACAGGTAGTCACGATTTCCATCTGATGTGTGTCTGTTGTCCCAGAATCCTAAGAATCTGTCGAGTGTGTACAGATTTCGCGTGGGTTGTCTCGCTGCTTAAACTATTTCTTATGTTTTTTAGTTATAAATTATTGCCACACATATTACGTATTTAATAATACTGGAGCTGTATTGATAGTAGGACGTTATATCGGATCAGCTGTTTTATGAGACAGATTTGTGCTGTCTTACTTCTATAGACCTGCTACTCTGAATAGAGGATAGATGCTCAGCATACTGAGTGTAGATCATGCTGAGGAGTTTCCAAAATAGCACGAAACAGCTATCCATAGTTCATCGTCTGTAGTCGATCAAACGAAAGCTATATTACTGGAATACATGACTCCTTGAGCGCCATCAGGAGAAAGCGATCCGTACTGTTTGAAAAATTAAGAGCATTATTATTAATTGTAAAGTCAGAAGCATACGTTGTTTTCAAAAATAGAAATGTCACGATTTTTTGAGCTGCTTACTTAGTATGTGTAAAAGGGCCGAAACAGTATCAGACAAGGCTTGTGTAAGACATTAAAGGGAAATAGTGCAAAGAATAAGTGTGTCTGGTAAGAGAGACATTGTAGTTTCACAAGAGCAAGAGATATTGTAACGAAAACACGGTGTTTACTTTCCTAAGTCTAATTTATAACACTTACCGATACTAATGTATGACCATGTTCACTGGACTGCGACATTCCGCCGTGTTTGACTGTTTCGATTGGTGCTAACTGCGTCATCTGGTCGGGTATGTATCCCCTATCGGCGCGTCGAGAAATGTTCCATCGTTTTCCAGATCAAGTCGTGGACTTCCACGGAAGTAGTCTGGATGGCAGCAGGTGCCTCCAGACGGATCTCGATTATTCTTGAATCTCGGAATAACACTTATTCAGACATGACCGGAAGCGCTCACACACGGTCGCGTAACTGGTTGCCTAAGCGACGATTCTTCAAGGTGACTCCTCGCCGCTCAAGTCAAGGTCGCAGCTATACGAAGGCGTTACAGTATTGTTTGCTTAGGCATTGATATCTGTCTATGGGATAGAAAGCAGTTTGCTGTGCGAGTGGTCTGTAGCTAATTCAATGGCAGAAGAGGGTAGGAAAGTGGCCGCCAGCTTTTATGACTTTCAAAATCATGTGTCAATCAAACCTATTAAAGATTCAGGTATAACAGCAAGTAACGTCTATTCAAAAGTAATTGGGAGCGATAAGAGTACCTAAAGGTGGTTTATAATACATCGCACTGAGAAGGCACGAGTATCGTTGAATAGAATAACTTCCTGTAAAGAAATTACTATATATGGAGGCTTAGATGGGACCGCTTCCTCCAGATGGAGGTTCCATGGAGATAGAAATAACTAACCATATTACACAGCGTGTGCGACGTTGTGTCTCATGAATTTCAATTTTATTATTATTAGAATGTTTTTTACTCAAAACTGGTGTCTATATGTTAGTATGTTTTAATTTGCTATTGCCCTTAACCAACAATTCAGTTCCTTTTTAACTTATATTTATTATATTTTTTAATTTTTGCTGGTATCCTATTAGGTATATGATAGTAGAGCCTCATACATATGTAAATGATCTTAGCATAATGTTTTTCTTTGGGGTAAGCAAAGTAATATTCTTGTACCTAGTATTATAATGGTAATTCGTGTACAACATATGATTTTTATTTTTATGTTGATTTGTGATAATACTTTTAAGATACAATCTTTGTATGTTAAGAATTTCTTTTCAGCGTTTACATAGGTATAATACGGGTTTATTGTATATTACTTCCAGAATAGATGTTTGAGCATTTTCAACGAATTATATTTGGATCTTATTTGCAGAGCCCGTAAGTTACGTGTCATTCTGCTGGTGGTGCGTAATATAATAGTAGAATGTCACCTAACTTTTTTTTGACTCCAGAACGAGAAAACACGTGTGCATGCAACATGCACACATTCTGGCCCTGCCTACGAGATCCGCCGGGTGATACCTCCGCGTTCGACAGTCAGAGACCGTCTCCCACCTACGGATAATCACAACATCCATAATCAAGAGTAAAAATTCTCTTTGGGCGGGATTCGAACGCGAAGAGTCTTCCACTGCGGCAACCGCTGCTGCCTGCTGCAGAACTTACGGAAAGTGTATAACCGAAACGAGTTACTTGTTCATGTAACATACAAAACCATAATTAAATCGATTTTCAAAATATCCGCTCTAACAAATAGGTTTACTGGCATTGGAAGTAAAAACTGCAGACATTTTCTGTAATCTCATAACTCTTTAGTAAGGCGGAGAATATAAATACGTCTATGTTTGTAGGCTAATTAAATTCAGATTAAGCTTCTTCCACTATTACATATTCCTCGTATAACACTGTACTATATAAATTATGTTTAGGATGTAGGCATCTATAAAAGAACGTGAGTAACTGTCACTCCTTTTTTGTAATCTTGTTCTAACATTTATATCTTTGGCTAGCCTACATTCCATGTATCGACAAATTTCACATTCGTTTTTTTTTTAAGGAAAAGCAAACTATCTGCTTGGATCACCGGGTATGCCATGGTAATCAAATACTCATTCATGTTTCTAAATTGTATCTACTGATATTCATATACCGTATTTCTGGAGTTTAAGCGATTATTAACATCCGCGATATCAAGCAGAAAGGAAATAAAATGTCAAAGGTAACTCTACTTTTTTGAAAAAATATTTCTCTTACGCAATTTTAACCTTCACCCAATATGCCAATGGGTGAGGAGATATACTATGCGCGAAATTTTTGGAAAATGTGATATGGTTTTTGGGTTGTTATGTGACATGTACATCACGAAAATCCCCATTCCACTCAATTCTGTCGGTTTGTCTGTCGGCCTGACTGTCGATCTGTATGTCGGTCTGTCTGTCTCTCGGTCTATTTGTCGGTCTGTTTGTCGGTCTGTCTGCCGGTCTGCCTTTCCGTCTGTCCGTAACTATTTGGCCCGTCTATAACTTGAAAAGCACTGCTAAGATTTGAATATAATTTTTACATAAGATTGCTACTGTGCCAAGGACAGAGAAACTTTGTAGTTTTTGAAAATCAGTCCAGTGGCGGTGGAGAAAAACACCAACGGAAGAAAAATTGCTCAAGCTTCGAGGTTTGAGATTTTAGGGGTGGAAAATTGAGGAGTGGAGGCTTGTAGGGTGTTGGTGGAGGGCGTATCGCCATTTTTTGATGTTAGTATATTAATACACCTCCAGCTCCGGTAATTCTACTCACCCACCATATTCGACCATTATGCTTGGAGTGTAATTTAATGAGGCTACTTGATTTAATGAGGTAATATTATATAGTATAGCATATACATAAGTAGATACGTATCAAGAGCCATTATAATCAGTAAACATTGTTGGCAAACAGTTTTACACCAGTGTTCAAAAGAAATGAGGTTACCGTATACTGCTCACTCATTGCTGCAATCCGAAATGAAAAGTTCAGATGAACTAATGTTTCTGTCCAAACCTAGGTCCTTTTTAAAGGAGTGGAAAGTATAGAGTCGATCTACTTGAAGCCATTGTTTAGCTATAGGTTAGGGGAAGGGCCTTCTCATTTGCCCCCAAATCTATATGTAATTCCGTTGTGAAATTCGTCATATACTATTATAGCGTATAAGTACTGACGTTATACATATAAAGTTTAAGGGGTGATAATTTTATTCTTGGTGTACTGATAATCATCAGTTCTGTGATAACAAAAATATAACAAAAAAATAAGATCGAATTTAATTTTTTCAATTTTTTTTTTTTTAATTTAACTATTCTGTACTCGGCATTGCTTAAACTTTTCCGGCCCTTTTTATTATACTGGCACCCACAGCAAATAGCTCGGTGATGTATTATACTTCCAAGTAAAGTAGCTGATGTCAATTATACTCTCACGTGGAATTAGTGTCGACGCAACCATATTGTAATGATGATTGAAAACAGTATTAACAATCAAACACAATTGTTTCATTGCGTTAAGCCAGTAAGTTTAAAGCAAGATGACTTGCTTCTCTACTAAAATAGATAATGGAGATGAAACATTTTGTATTTAGCCAGCCAGCTCACAACTTTTCTTTAGAAGTAATTTTGTACGGATCCAAGATCCTACGCATAAAAAAGCATCATGCCTATATCCATAGGAAACAATGTACTAGTGGGTGTAGTATTTAGCTGTCGATACTTATATTGTATTTAACATAGTTTTAGTATGATATACTTGCAGGAAAAGTAGGTAAAGCTATTAGTCATATGCACACGTGCGTTTCTCAATGCAAAAATTATAATTAATACCTGCAGATAATTATAAACGAACTAATTGTCAGTTGTGCGCTCACCAGCTAAAAACAGATCTTAAATTATAGTCCTATAATTGACTGCCATCGATACCAATTTCAACTATTAACGAAAATCCATTTCCAGTTTTTGTACACGCAAAAATTCTAAGAACATTAAAAATTAACTTTGAATTCGGCTATCAAAAAATAATGATTTTCTAAAAGTTGTGTAGAAATAAATGTTCATAATTATGCCCAAGAATGAGAAACGTTATTGCGAATCCGCAAATCTGAATAAATGTTTCTTCATGTCAAACGCCGAAATGAGGATGTGTATAAACTTTTCTTGCTTGTTCCTTCGATGAACAAATATCTATATCCAAAATCACTGAAATAACATGTATAACTCTCATGATCTATCTTATCCATCTTGAATTAGGTCATAATGATATTACTGTATCAAAAAATAAATAAAACAAAAGATATGTTTTAAAATAAGCTTTTATACAGCGGTTCACAAAATGAATTAAAAATTCCAAAACATTTTTCCGATTGGAAATATTTAAACGATAATGCACATGTTACACCCTTTTTTCCACTCTGCTGTCAAAACGTAACACGCTCTTATTTAAAAATTTGGGTTGAATGAGTATTTGTATTTCCAATCCGAAAAAAATATTTTTAAATTTTCAGTTTATTCGGTTTTTTTAATGTATTTTCTTATTTTATTTATTTTTTACTTGTGTTTTTATTATGTCAAATACCTAGCTTGGTACTTTCTATATAACTTTCATATGTTTTCTTAATTCGATTCCATAAAGCTTTTACATAATCATCATATAATTATAAAGCGATATTTTACGGCTATCGCCATTGGGGTGACCACGAGAACGGAAATTATCGCCACTCAGCGGTGGTCACCTAATCAGAACAAGAGTGCCATCACTTTGCTTATTATGTTCCCTCGTTTAATACCCTTTGCTTAGGGGTAACAATGAAAATTATAAATCACCATTTTACGACGACACCCGTATTGGATTTATTAAGACATCGCGTTGCTTATTACGTTTCTCTCATAAAGCCCTTTAGTTTGATACCTCCTATATAAAATGGGTGACCTTGACAAATAAAAACGCCATTTTGGGGGGTCGCCATATAGAGTTTAGAATGATGTCACCTTGCTTAATGTGTTTCTCTCATCAAGCCCTTTCATTTGATACCCATGTCAAAGGAGTTACTACGGAAATGAAGAATCGTCATTTTGTAGCATCCGCCATATTGGATTCAAAATGATGGCAGTTAGTTCATTTTATATGATCACCCAAACCAAACGTGTGTACGAAATTTCAGCGCAATTGACTGAGGCTGACTGATTCAAAATTTCCAAGATGTGTCCCATATATACTAACATACATACATAAGAATATACTAACATACACCTACTAACGAACAGGTCAAATTAAATAAAAGCTTGTAAAATAGGTATTGTTATGCACACAAATGTATCGAAACATATATCTGTTTATGTTGCACCTGAAACTTATCATGTGGTTTTCACGCTGGGACTCCATGACTGCCTAGCCAAATGAAACCACATACATATATATGAAATACTTCTTTACTGTCCTTTCGGTCAGCAGAGTCTTGTCACTATGTTCATTGGATGTATCGTAAAATTTAAAAATGTTTACGAGAGAGTAACAATATCGCCGATCCGGAAATTTCCTCGCTTATTAGCATAATAAGTGTAAATACGCCAATTTCTTTTCTCTTGGCAATCTTAGGTAATGAGAGACCATGAAATATCACATTTTAATCGATTAACAACATGAATAGAATATTAGGATTTTGTAAATAGGAAGTTCCTAATTTTGGTCAACATGAACTGTCACTACTTATTATGAATCTTAATAATTAGCTCATTTCAAAAATTCCATGATTGTTAAATTCCATCAACTGACGACGTTGTTGTTAATTTTTGGAATTGTGAGTGCCGGAATATCATTTGCCGTTATTGCAACCTTAAAATCTAGAAGAATAAGCATGTATGAAAAAGGAATGTCTGTTTGAGAACATTCATCACGTTATGAAATTTTGTGCAGAGTTATAATGAGGTTACTAGGCCAGCAAATGTCACGACACTTGAACTACGCAAAAACACAAATTGTTATCTACCATCTATACTCAAGTCTGGGAAAACCTGCCTCAGTATGCTCACTTGACAAACCTTCATCAGATATGCATGTATCTCATCAATCAGCGGTGGCGACACTGTTCTTTTTCGTGCCTCTTTGTTTGGATGAAACGCTGGCGAAGAGATATACAGGGAAGGTGGCATTATTATTGGTTTCCACATTCAAATGTTCTATCATATAAGTAAAAATTTAGAAAGATTTTGAAACCTCGATCAGTCTTGAGACATTAAAGGAATACAAAAAAAGTGAGCTATATAAGATTTCTGTAGAAATGGGGATGTTGAATTGTTACAGTACAAACCCATATGCTTAATCCCTCAAATGGTGAAACAAGTTAGTCAACATGATGAACGACTCTTCAAATTACATCTAAAAATATATCCACTTAAAAAATGGCGTCAAGTACGTTGAATTTGCACTTTCTACGCAGCTCCGTCATCAGTTCATAAAGGATTACGTTTAGCACAAATTAAGCCTTTTGCATTATTCTGCTGGTGGGCTTCAATATTTTTGCAATAGATTATGTTAAAAGTTTAAAGGAGGACCAAAAAGCTTAACTTTACAGTCAAACAACTAGTAGTTGAGAAAATTGTTTGGGCGCTACTTTAACTTCTAATAATTTTGTTGACTCTGGCGGCATTTCAATAGAAATAGGAACTTTGATTCCTGTACCAATATACATGGTATTTCTAGAAATTAGTTATGTCATTTTATCATAAAGAGATTAAGTGTTATAGTCTAAAGTAAGTTGGGCTTGATTTTGAAATTCATTTTGAAATAAAAGCAGGAATTTAAAATCAAATCTGAGTTTTGCAACTATTAAATATACGCAGTGGAATTTTCGGAAGAACAAGTAGCTTAGTTAGAGGAGATGTATGATTATACTGACTTACTAGGAGACAACAAGGTCTTAAGAATTACTATAAAAGTAATTAAACGTATTTTTTTAATTAGCATCTCATTATCTGCATCAACCAATAATAATCACACTGTCTTAAACCTAAAATCTAAGATCTGATACATAACTTTACCACACTGTATCTAAGTAAGGAAGCATTTTAGGTCAAACGATTGTAGGTACCTTTTTCAATTAATCTTGAAGGTAAAGCGTGTTCCATCTATTGCTTCTTTTGTCAACTACCATTTTTTGATATGTTAAATGTGTCAACTGCCACGTGTTTAGCACATATGAACTGTCAAAGGTCTGCCATTTGTTATTATGGATGCTTTAACAACGCAAGAATGCATTTCGGTCGTCCAAAAATATTACGAAAACGGACGATCTTTGAAAAGTACTTTTGATCGACATAATCGTAACACAGAGCGGGAAATTCGGTGCATTATCAATCGTTTCGAGGAAACTGGCTCAGTTAAAGGTCGTAGAAGATATCAACATGCCCGTCTGGTACGTACACGTGAATCAGTGGCCGCTGTGTTCATGAACAGCCATCAACTTCGATAAGACACGCTTCGCAAGAACTGGACATGAGGCCAACCACATTATGGAGGATTTTGCATGTTGATCTCCACCTACACCCATACAAGATCCAACTAACTCAACAATTGAAGCCAGCGGACCATCAGCGACGGCGTATTTTTGTTAACTGGATGCTTGAAGAATTAGAGGGATTTTTGGCTAAAATTATCTTTTTAGACGACGCACATTTTTACCTCAGTGGCCACGTAAATAAGCAAAAATGTAGGATTTGGGGTTCGGAAAATCCACCCGAGATCCATGAACAACCTCTCCATGATCAAAATAATTGTTTGGTGCGGATTATGAGCTGGTGGCAGTCATTGGACCGTTCTTTTTCGAGGATTAAAAAGAAAAAACCGTTACGGTCACCGCCAAACGTTATCGTGGTATGAAACGGATTTTTTTTTTTGCCAAAATTAAAAGGTATTGATGCCAACGACCTTTGGTTCTAGCAAAACGGTGCAACTTCGCACATAGCTCACCAGACAATCCAGTTATTGGCCGAGACATTTCCAGATCGCGTTATTTCGAGAAATTCCGACATGAATTGGCCTTCAAGATCATGCGACTTAACTTCACTGGACTATTTGCTCTGGCGATTTTTAAAAAGTAAAGTGTACGCGATTGCCCCACGTACGATTCAAGACCTTAAGCGCAACATTCGCACCGAAATTGCGGCCGTGGACCCGCTAATACTGCAAAAAGTCATCGAAAAGCCGTGGTGGACATACACATATGTACGATGTTATATTCCATACATAAGTGGCAAAGACCGACCTACAATTTTCAAAAAAGTGTTCGGTTTTTCACTCATAAAAACTGTGTTTTTGTGTTTAGATTAAAAAAGAAGGAACGGATGGAACACCCTATACTTTCCACCTTAAAAAAATGGCTACCATTTTCTGATTTTTCATAGATCATACCTGGACCAAAGTTATATTTGATATAGGTATTTTACCAACAAATATAGCAATGCTACATTTTTGCACAATATGAGAGAGAGAACTTGAGAGAAAGAAAAAACAGCCCAAGCAGGGCTGGATTCGAACCTGATGCTAACCGAATCGGTATGGTATATCTAATCGCCGATCCTGAAAACCGTATACAGGTTACTGTCCTCGCACGGTGGTAACGTGGTAAGTGCTCACGAGGCGGCGTGGTGCATTTAGAAAGCCATTCCTGATACCTTACCAGTCCAGTTTGTTTCATTTGAATGCCGTGGGTAGGATTGAATTTGCTTCTAAGAGTCGATCCTGAAAGTTGGTTGACAGCTGGTCCTGTAGACTAACTGGTTGGACTGGCTCCACGCAATGAAGGATGTACGGGTCGAATTTCACCAGCTCCCGTTTTTTCTTTCTCTCAAGTTGTTTATACTAAGCACATCAGTAGCTGTTGCGAATGCGCTCATCCACAACATCGTATACAGGTTTGCACAATATTGCTGATCTGCGAGTGACAAATGCGTTCATTGCATAAGTCGCTTTTTCATAGATCCATTTCATCACATTTGTCTTATAACGAAAAGGAAATCGCACTTGTACCGGAATGGCGTTCCAGGAAATGACAAGAGATCGCGTGTAGTATGACTAAAAAGTACTAGGGGCGCGCACACGTTTCCTTGCGTTGGCTGCTTGTGTAATGCGCGTGAATATGTTGTAATCTTGTTACGCACAGTATTGACTATGAATGGAAACTATAAGAAAAGCTGGAGTCGTGTACGACGACTCGGTACAGTGCTTTCCTTTAATCCTCACACCTATTTTTGAATCGGTAAAGTTAGTAAATTGAAATATGGAATGAAAAAAGTAATGGAAGAATACTATATTTTATCATATCATCATCATCATCAAAAGTAACATTTGAAAATTTCAAAATAGTGACAGAGAGGCATATTGGATTCAATTTCTTAAATTTAGAAACATAGAAAAGTGAAAAGACCAATGTTTAGCACACAGTAAATCATCAGTATAAAAATTATAATTCGCTGAGATACATGTTTTATCGGATTAAAAATAGAGTCAAATATATATATAATCAAAATCCCATTTACCCTAAAGGGTGTAAGGTGAAACAAAACATACTATTATTTGTACGTGAATTTAGCCCATTCTTTGTTTGTTTAAAGCAAGTTTCTTGGCTTTTTTGTGGCCTGCCCTCTTTTTTCCTAGCACCTTACTCTCCCAAACTTTTTTCACTGGTATGTTGTCACCCATTCTTTGCAAATATCCGCACCCTCTCAGCTGCTCCATTTCTATGTGTTCTAGTATATATTCTCCTGTTTCGTTCTTATAATCTCGTTTCTTACTTTGTCGATTTTAGTTACCCCTCTAACTCGTATTTCATTTCAACTACCTGAAGTTTACTTTTCTGTTGTTACGATAGAAGCCGGGGTTCGCATCCATATGTCAATATAGGTCTATATATTGTATTATACACCGTCATTTTTGTTTTCTTTCACACCTCTTTTTCATTGATAAAATAGTCAAACATATTGACTCTACATTTCTGATACCCTGTTGAGATATCAAAAAATATCCATAGACGTAAAGTATGTATGAAAATGAAGATCATTTAATCATGGGAGCTCAAATACACGACGCATCTTTAAATGTAAGATCCTTAATCGGTAATTTCAGATAAATGTACTTATAGCAATTTATAATAAGATACACTTTTTAGTGGAGTATAAAGTCAAGGATTGACGTAAGATTTTAGCGAAGTCCAAATTCATTGCATCAGCTAGTCAACCAAGGCTATCCTCCTACTTTATTCGAATCACAAGGGTTATCTTCTTCAGTACCATGACATATGTTGAACAAATGTTGTACTGAAGATCATCTTTGCGATTGAAACGTTTACCACAGTTAAGATGATCTGTCAATAAATGGCTTTTATTGTTCAGAAAAGCATGGGGAGGAAGAGTGCATGCTACACTCCTGCACTCATCATACCTGGAACATTTTGAAACAGTTCTTGAACATAAAAAAAACGATAATATAATTACACCCATTTCGGTTCACAGCACCTACTCCAATTTCCAAAATGTTTCTACAACTTTTTATTTTCATCAATTATATGATTTTAAATGATAGTTCGTAGTCGCGATTGGAAGACGAATAGCTGTTGTCATAACAAAAATAATTTGTTTGACAGTATAAAAGTGAAATTTCGACACAATACACAATGTTCATACCAGAAAAGTTTAATGCATTTAAAGTAAATCTTGCAATATCTCAGCTCCTGGTATAATAAAACTGCATGAAAATACAGCAATTACGCGTATTATAATAGATTACGAATAGTACAATTAAGTAATACTAAGTCATTGTATCATATCAATCGAACGAACAATCCCCAGAATGGCGAAATTATTTTCAAATAACATATTGAATGGAACAAGGAATTATTTGGAAAGACACATATTTTTATATTGAAAGACTTTCTTGGCTATCACTATCAAGACATTATTCATTCTGTATCAAAATTTCGATTCTGATCATCACGAAAGAATCGAATCTTATGGTTTACAATTCCAATCGCGATTATTCCGATTCCGGTGATTTAGATTCCGACTTCTGAATTACTATAGGCCTGGGGACTGTTGCTTAAATTAGTTGACTATTATTCGTCGATCAATTGAACGGACATTCTTTTAGACAAACATAAGTACGGCTCCCGTATTTACTTTATATTTAGATATATAAATCGAAATCTTACAGTAAAAATTAGGTAAGGGCTTTATGAAGTCTATTAATAGAATACATATAAATTTTTAAACTAGTTATTCTGCGACATGAATACTAAAAGGTAAAAATTACATAAAAAAAGGGAAAAAAATTTAAAACAAGTTATTCACAAGAACTAAAAATTTCAAAATATTTTTCCGACTGGAGCTCCTTCGTTTTAAGTTTTCAAATAAAAGCATGTTACATTTCAACAGCAAAAGGGGAAAAGGGTGAAAACACTTGTGTTCGAAAACTTCAAAGGAAAGAGCTTCATTATCGTTCAAAGATTAAGAAGTATAAAACAGCATATTTCCAATCAGAAAAAAAATATGTTTATACTCTCAGCTCTCTTTTTAACAGGTAAATATAAGTTTCTTTTTAAAAACGTCCTTTTCCTTGTTTAATTATTTTATTAAACATAGCACACATTCCTCCTAAAGAGATTTTCATACTTAATCGATCTCAATTAAATTCAAATTATGATTGTGTCTATCCACTGTAACACCTACAATCAACCAAATTACTTCCTCCGAAATTTTATGTAATCTTAAACAACACGGTCTGGTCATAACCTTGAAAAGAAAAGAAGAAATAACGTAATCTGATTTGTCAACCGTAAGCTCGTCTTTTCTGAAGGTTTTTGTGTTAATGATTATATGTCATGGTCCAGTGGGCTAGTTTGCGCCTGGAAACTCGATCAGTGTAATATAGTTCGCTGTATATCGGTAGGAAGTATTATTTTTGCGGATAGTTTCATGATTTCTTCATTAAATTTTAGAATTTGGCACTCTCGTTTAGAAAACAAGTTTTTATGGTTCCCGCGAGTGCAAAAGCTATAAATAAAATCGTGAGTTCCACAGAAATTGAAGTAAAAATAGTTTAACTGTGTAGAATCTGTGCATATTCTGATTGCAAATAACTTGGTCCCTTCTCGGCTGTTACAATGGCCATTTTCTCAAACCACAGCGGTGATCTCGTTGGTAGACCTTCTTCCCGAATGTAGAATTGTAGCAGTTCCATTATGCCCTCTAGTGGAAGATTTGTCCTTTCTCCGTTGAGGTGCCTTGCTGAAGGAAAGCAGAAGAAGTAATGTAAGCGACAACCAATAGGCAAAATTGAGGGACAACTATATCGGAAGCTGATGAAATCAAGAAACACCTAACAAAACAAGCAAGGAGGCCGCTAACACTGCACTTCTCCAAACCACCACATCTCTATGAGCTGACAAACATTCACAGGAAGGGACACCACTCCGCCCTATAGCAGGCTCAAGCAGCTCGCCAACAAAAAACTTAGCTAAACACGTGCTACCAATAATACAACCATTACAAGGAAAAACATCGTATATATACTAAGTGACATATAAATCCGAACACCCAGTTTAAATGGTTTTATTTTAATAAAAGTTGGTGAATGTATTTATCTTACTGTAAATAACACGTGAAAAAATTTTCAGCCTTATCAGTTGGACATTCCGGTTTTTATACTGCTTTTGTTAATTCACTAACGCTCTAAAAATGAATATTTCAGCCACGGTAAAGAATCAACGTTGGCGGATTTTGGTTCTTGACATCCTTTACGATCGGTTACGATGCCTAGAGTACGGAGACCTCTACGATTTCGTCAACTTAGTGAGTTTGATAGGGGCCGTATAGTGGGACTTCGGGAAGCTGGACTTTCTTTTCGGGCAATTGCAGTTAGAGTGCAAAGAAGTGTAGACATTGTGGTTAGGTGTTGTCAGGCATGGCTTCGAGAAGGCCGTACGCAAAGAGCAAGCGGCACTGGACGCCGCCGTAGAACAACAGACCGTGAAGATCGCCGCCTAAGATTATTGGCCTTAAGGGACCGTTCCTCCACTACCAGATCCATTGCAAATGAATGGTTTGCAGAACACGGAAGACCTATTGGCATGCGAAGTGTTTACCGACGAATGAGAAGTTTTGGCTTGTTTTCATACCGGCCACACTGGGTCCTCCCTTTAACTCGAGAACACCGACGTAATCGCCTTGAGTGGTGCAGACAACGGTCACTCTGGGATCAGGAATGGAACAGTATTGTCTTTAGTGACGAGTCTCGATTTTGTTTAGGCATGCACGATGGTCGTGCCAGGGTTAGAAGGCGACGTGGTGAAAGGAGGAATCCACAGTTTTTTGTTGAAAAACATGTTCATCACACTGTTGGAGTTATGGTTTGAGGTGCTATAGCTTATGGTTCCAGGTCACCTTTAATCTTCATCGGAGGTAACATGAACGCGCAGCGTTATATCCACGAAGTTCTAGAACCCCATCTTTTACCCTATCTTGACACCCTGGCAGATCCAACTTTCCAACAAGATAATGCCCGACCACATGTTGCAACAGCCACAATAGACTTCTTTCAACATAATGATGTCACATTGTTACCATGGCCACCAAGATCTCCCGACTTATCCCCAATTGAGCACGTGTGGGATATGATGGGTAGGAGATTACTCAATTTGCAACGTCCTCCTCAGACTCTAGAAGCACTTCGAGAGGAGTTGGTGATTGCCTGGAATGAGATACCACAGGAGGACATTGACCACCTGATCAGAAGCATGCCTAGGCGCGTTGGAGAATGCGTAGCACATCAGGGTGCATCCACACATTATTAAAGATCAAAGGGCTTTAAAGCAGTGCAATCATTTTGAAATTTTTATCATTTACTTACTATGCTTCGTTAAGTACTTATACAAAATTTTATTAAAATAAAACCATTTAAATTGGGTGTTCGGATTTATTTGTCACTTAGTATATCAAGAACTTGAAACACTTTGTGGAGATACTTGTACAGACAAACATCAACTCAGAGCATGATCTTATGAGCTTTGGTACAAAAATCCTGAACAGCAACGTTTCCGTGAAAGAAATTCTATTTGCAATCAAGGAAAAATTGAAGAAGGACCATCCAAGATCCGAGGAACAAATTTTCCGCTAGAAGGCAATAATGGAAGTGCCACAAGAAAAGCTGTCAGGAAAAGGGTTTAATTCTACATTTAGTAAGATGGACTACTGATGAGACTGCCGCTATTTCCTTTTGTTGCAGACCTATACGTCAAGTGGTTTGAGTCAATGTCTATTGCAACAACCGAAAGAAAACCAAAATATAGCTCCGATATTTGGACGAGATGTTTAAAATCTGGAACCACTGAGCAGACCACGTACATGAATTTTCAAGCATCGCAACAACTTGAAATCCTTGATAAAGCTCACAAAAGGCAACGTTATTTTACTTTTGGATGTCACGGCGAAGGAGATCAACGACCAAATAGAGACTGCAGTTTACAAGAAAGTAACACATACGAACCAATCTTGTACTATTCCTCAATCCACCCGACAATTATTAAGAAAGGCGTGATCAGCACTCTCATCAATAGAGCAAAGAACATCTGTAATCAACGGACAAGTCTAGAGGAAAAAATACGTCGAATCAAGAAAATCTTGGGAAGAATGGCCATGCAAGAACTATAATAGAATAGGTGCTACGAGAAGGCAGGAACACCAGGCGAAGTACACAGGATGAACCCCGAAATACTCTTTCCTCAATAGGAGATGTTGGTGGTATCTTGGTTTTAATCACAAGAATAGGTAAGCGCTATAGCATCGACACCAGATTCTGGAAAAATACAACCCTACGTAGCGCAGTCAAACCAAATAACGAAGATCTATAGACGAAGAATTGCATATACATACATTGGTGAAACAAGAAGACCGTTAGCAGGAAGGGTGAAGTAACATAAAATCAACATCCAACGCGCAGAACTGCGGAAGCCCGAAATAGCAGAACATGCATGGAAGGAAGTAAAACAACCAGTAATATAGGGTGGACCATCAGTTGTTTTTTTAAGTTGGTACTATCTTGACAATTGGTAACACTTCCATGCTCAACATATTGACAGATATATTGTGTCAAACTTCCGATGTGAGCAATGGATCGTTTTAATCTTGAACAGAGGTAGGAAATATTGAAAAACTATTTGCTGCAGAAACTTTGAGAAAATTGAGAAGACTATTTGGTTAGAATGAAGCTCCGTCCGCGACTGGAATACGAAAATTCGTGAAGAAGGTTCGTGAAACTGGCCTGCTTGTGGATAACAGAAGGTATGATCGTGTTCGACCCGTACGTACAGCCGAAAACATTGCTGCTGTTGCACAGAGTGTGCTTGAAAACGCAAGAATGTCAACTCGTCACAAAGCACAACAAGTGGGCATCAGCCGCACTTCTGTGAGGAGAATATTGCATAACGACCTGGAATTAATTCCTTAAAAGGTACAACTTGCGCAAGAGTTGAAACAAAATCACGATCCGCTTCGATATCGTTTCTCTGTGCCGGTTCTAAATCAATTGGAGACGGACGTCAATTTTGGTCGCCAAATCATTTTTTCGGACAAAGCCCATTTCCATCTGGGAGGTTACGTTAACAAGCAGGACTGTAGGATTTGGGGTTCTGAAAATCCACATGTCGTCATAGAAAAACCAATGCATCCAAAAAGAGTTACTGTTTGGCGTGGCTTTTGGAGTGGTGGGATTATTGGTCCCTACTTTTTTCAAGATGAAGGTGGTAACAGCGAGACGGTAAACGGGGAATGCTATAGAGACATGTTGAGGAGGTTTTTGTGCATGTACTTGCACAATCTCTGGTTCCAGTAGGATGGCGCAGCATGCCACACCAGCCGTGAAACAATCGATCTTTTACACACTAAGTTCGGTCATCGCGTTATCAGCCGTTTTGGAGACGTTCATTGGCCAGCCCGCAGCAGTGATTACTGGATTACTTCCTATGTTGTACTGTTAAGGACCGCTGTTACACTAACCATCCTCAAACAATTGATGTTCTTGAGGAAAATATCCGTCGAGTTATTTATGAAATAGGCCCACAAAATATCGAAAATGTGCTTCAACATTGAGTTAAGAGGATGGACTACTGCCAGTCCAGCCGCGGCAGCCATTTAACTAAAATTGTTTTTCATAGATAATCGGAAGGTGTATTCCTTTGAATAGAGTATCGAGTGGTAAATAAATTATAATAAAGTATGTTCTCTGCAAATTCATTCTACAGGGTGACTTCGAAGTTGAGTCATTTATTTTAACAGTGAGTAGATCTGATCAAAAGAAATGTTTTTTCCTTTACCATTTTTCTGGTAAAATTAAAGTAACAAAGTTATAGCCCTTTGGAAGTTTGAGTACCGCCCTGTCTCAATAATAATATCATGTGCTCGTGTTTGGCAACAACGGATATAATCCGCCTTACCGGTTCATCGCATCGGAAACAAAAAAGCGAAAGAATTTGGAACGATGTTTTTACAATAAATTATTTTATTCAGTTCAGTTATACATACAGTCAGTGTCAGTCGGTTAGCGTGTGAATAGTGTCTGTTGCGTGGCTCAAACGAAATAAAAAATGGCACATGTTTATGCGGATCGGTTTCCCAATCGAGTGCAACCAACCCCTCGTGCCTTTGTTAATGTAGTACAACGGGCTCGTGAATCAGGTGACTTAAGACCTCACAGGGGACCTCACGATCAAATACAGGTCCGCACTGAAATACTTGTCGGGAGGATACTTTATAAAACAAGGTAAAGCTTTTTTTTTATTTTTTTTTTATTTTTACACACATATTCTGGTTTATCTTCCTTCTACAATCATTATCTGAAAATTAATGACTCAACTTCTAAGTCACCCTGTATATGGAGCATATATTAAACAAATCTATTATTTTTTAAATTTTATTTTAGGAAAAAGTGTAAAAAAATGCCGTACAAAATATGGTACACCAGGCACATAGGCGAACATTATGGTTTAGTATGGAAAGACAAAAAACATTTTACATGCATTCCTACATTGCACTTAGAGCACCTTGTTTTTGCTCTATCATGACATAAGCCACATCTAGTTGGCTTTTCTTGTGGTATCACAACATGATCTAAACGATCATAACGAATATATATATATTCATTAGCAGAAGGACGTCCTCTAGAAAAAGATGGCGGTTTCTTGTTTTGTTGTAACAAGGCTGTAGCAAGTCGCCGTCTAAATAATAATGGATCCAATGGACCCTATAACTCACATTATCAACCTCTGTTTCAAATCCTCAGTAATTCCTCGCCAATTTAAAGAAAGCATAGTGACACCAATATTTAAATCTGGAAGTAAAGACAATATGTTCAATTATAGACCTATTTCAGTTATCAATGTATTTGGGAAGATTTTTGAGAAGTGTTTGAATAACAGACTTTGTTCTTTTCTTGAGAAATATGACATAATATCGAACTGTCAATTTGGGTTCCGCAAAAATTGCAATACAGAGCAATCTCTACAAGAACTTACAGGACAAGTGCTTGAAAATTTTCAAGATGGAAATAAGACTGTTGCAGTTTTCCTAGATCTTCAAAAGGCTTTCGATTCAGTATCTCATACAATTTTATTAAAGAAACTAGAAAGTGTTGGAGTGCGTAGTGGAGTTCTGAACTTATTTGAGAACTATTTGGCTGATCGATTACCACAAGTTAAGGTAAGGTCAGATTTAAGCAACATTCAAAAGATCAAAATAGGTGTGCCTCAGGGGACAGTTTTGGGACCAACACTGTTCCTCATATACATAAATGAACTACTTCGATGTAATTTCAACTGTAAGATGATATCATATGCAGACGATACTGTTTTAGTTTGCACTGGTCATTCATGGGATGACGCAATACGGAATGCCGAGTTGTCATTAAATAAAGTAAAATGCTGGTTGGATAACAATTTACTTAAACTTAATATCTCGAAAACTAAGTATGTAACGTTTTCTCCAACCAAAGCAGGCATGCCATTACACCACCGAACATTAATTATAAATGATAGTGCTGACACTGTCGAAAGAGTTGAAGTTATTAGATACTTAGGAACCATTGTTGACAGTAATTTAAAATGGCAGAGTCATGCCGAGCTTTTGTCATCGAAATTAAGGAGAATTATTCATAAGCTTTTCATTCTTAGGAATATTTTAAGCAGAAAGAGTCTTCTCTCAATATCAAAAATATCAAACTCGTTTGTGGGGTCTCTACTAACTTACGGGATAAGTATGTGGGGAGCCGCATACACTAGTACTTTAAAAATACTACAAACCACGCAAAATTATATTGTCAGGACTATTTTTCGTATCCCATGTAGGTCAAGTTGCAGATTTGTTTACATTGAAAATGATCTTTTGAATGTTAGAGGTTTATATATTTTTGCTGCTCTAAAATTTGTTCACTCCCGAAACAATGTTCCAACCAGCCACGCTTATGAAACAAGAACTAAAATAAATATAAGTTACACCTATACCAGAGTGAATAAATCTGTTTGCCAAAAAATGCATAAAGTTTGATGGTATTAGGTTGTATAATAAATTACCCCTAGAATATAAAATCCTCTCGAAGTATAGTTTCAAAAAAAGAATTAAGAAGTTCATCTTAAATAACTTTGACATGCTTGCATCGACGGTAGCTTGACTCAACTCAGTAATTTCGTTTCTATCTAATGTTTTTTTTTATTTCCTTTTTTTATATACATTTGCTCATAATATACCTTATGACCATTAGCCATGCATTGAATTTGTATATTGTATGACACACACTTATAGCTTAGGTGTCTATTATTTTGTAGTAAATTCTTTTGTAGTAAATTGTAGTACTCTTGTTTCTCTGCTTAACCTTTACGCAAAATTTTTATTGTTTAAACAACATAGTTTGACCTTACTCGAAATATTCCTCTATTATCATATTTCAGATATTCATATTTTATGTACTCTATATTTATACTTCTGAGTGTTTTTAGTATGCTTCTGTACTATTGTTATGAATTTTAGATTTGTTTATGCAGAAACGTAATTTAGGATTTGTGACGACAAGATCCAGACATTTACCCTTTACGAAAGTATACAGAATTTTCACAATTCATATACCGTTACTTGCTGGTTCTAGATCTGATGCTAGTATCTTTGCTCAGATTTCTGTTGCAATCTTGGTTATTCAGGGTAGCAAGAGCATACAAGCTCATGTATTTTTGAAGCTTTTTTTATTTAAATTGTACTGAAGGTTGTTTTTAATTTGTAAGTTATATTGGTTTTTGAATTTGAAATTTGAATTTGAATGTCCTCCGTGCGATCTATAAAGTTGTCAGGAAGTATGAACAGCCATATCAATACAGTGGCTGATCAGTGAAAAATACCACTTTTTACCCCGGATGGAAATGCAATATTTTGATCACAACGATCAATGCCGCCCATATTTGCGTTGTATACATTTACAAGATGAGGCTGTTCTACCTAAAATCAAAAGCATTTTTGAAAACATTGATTTTCTTGCAGATTGTGTTTCTTACCTGAATACTTTTTTATCCTATGAGAGTATCGCTTTACAAAGCGAATTGGTTGCAATCCTGTAGCATTTGAACAGAGTGTTACTAAATTATTGTCATGGCCATTTTACTGCAATTGTTGTATCGGAAATTTTGTTGTAATCGTAATCATAATTTTAGAATCTCTGTACTGGACGCCTTGTAAACGATTTTCTCTAGCAGTACCAGTCGCAAAGAAATTTTTTTCTGTCAATTTTACCATAAGAGGGAGAGAAGTGAAAAAATTACCGAAAACTAAATGAAATTTTTCATTTGGCCATTTTCTCCTCAATGCATCAGAATACCACACCAGCCCCAACCCCCAAATCCGCATAATTCTTACTAATGTTGGTTGACGACCCTTGGTTAGGTTCAACCCAGTAAACGTAGCCTAGTCTTGATGCGCCAACCCATAATTTATAGCCGCATCGTATAGGTTTTCCGTGAATGAACTGTTTGCATGAGTGTCTTCCAAAATAAGGAACCATTTCCTCATCTACACTATGCATTTCTGTCATGCTCCATAAATTTTTTATTCAGGCTCGCAAATAAAGGTCCAACTTATGCAAACTTATCTCCTTGCTGTGATTTGTAGTTATCTACTAAATGGAAATTTGACATATATACTCAGAATTATCTCGTGTAAGCGCTTCCGTGACGAATTGATTATTAGCATCTCTTTCACGTTCCCAGAACATTCTTCTACGTGGTACATCGACATAACCTTTCAATATTAGGGTTCCAATAAATGCCCTTATTTCATACTCTTGCACTTCTTGTTGGCGATTCTTTTGCCTTGTTATAAATTCGCCGTCAAAAAAAAGTGAAAACCATTCAAGTGGAGTCTTAGAAGAATTATTTTGTTCAAGAATTTCTTCGAAGTTTCCTGGAACTTCTTGTGGTAGATCCTCCTTCATCCATTTGTACGTTTTTCGTTTCATTAGCTTTTTATTTTTTATTTTTTTAGCCAATTCAGACAAAGGAATATTATCTTCGGAATCAGATGAAGATATGATAAATTTTTCATGAGGTATGTTTCTCAGCAGGTGCTTATAATTGTGAACCCGGTCGATTATCAGCTGACATTACATTCTCATCGCCGGAGTCCTCGTCTGTGAGAATGTCACAAGCATTGATTGGAGGCATCAATGTGATATTATCCACATTTGCTACTACATATTCATTATCCTGCAGCATAGCAAGGGCTTCCTCCAGAGAAAAGCCCCTAAAAATGAAACAGGCATGTATTTTCCTGGCGTACAATATTTTGCACATTCAAATATAATGACGCAATTGTGAATCCGTAATAATAACATAAGTAAGGCATTATAACTGGAAAAAAGCATGTGTGTTTTATTGGTAGAAGCAATCAAAACATTTTTTTTATTTACGTAAAGACCATATATTTACTTACTTGGCAAATCGTATTCCATATTCAGCAATGTCACAAAAAATAAAAACATCCTCACAAAATCGCAAAAAAATCTCAATACAACTATAGATCTGTGCTATTACATTACAGCGTCAAAATAAGCACAGGTCGTTGCAAGTCGCGACTTGTTTACGGTGTACCATAAATTGTATGCTAGGCATATCTGGGTTAATACCAATATAAAAAAGAAAACAACGGATGGCCCACCCTTTAGAAAATGTTATCCAAAAGTATATCACCTACTCGGGATTTGCACCAATCCTACGCTTCAGGGACAGACATAGGATGAGCATATAATTTAAGCTGAAGAGAGAGAGACAGAAAAAAACAATTAAGCAAGAGACCTTTGATATCCAAGTTTTGGTCAAATTAATTATTCAACCGCATTGTACGTGACGAAGCTTTGAAATATTGCTGTCCTGTATTGTGGCAATGTGAGGAATCTCCTCATTTGCGCGTATTCAAATGTTGAATCAAATTCCTATAATCAAGCTTTTGCCTAAGGTAAGAGGAAACAGAGGTTTCTAATATTTTGATGACAAATGTGACAAAGTTGTATTTGAACATACCGGATATTTTTATACCAATTCATGAAAGCCATTGAGTGAGAAACGTGATCGTACCTTCTTAAATTGTTTATATAGCGGGAGCATGTATTTTTGCAGCCTGTATTTCGTCCAGACAGAGATGATAAACAATCTTGTAGTAAGCTATTTTATCCAATATTAGACACTCACACAATATTTCCTTAATTTTTCTATTCAATATAGTTTTATTTGCATATATAGGTCTAAGTCTGAGATAACTAGACCTGAACACACCTGGAGACAATAGATTCGAATGGCGTGATCTCGGAAATTGTATAGACAACGGAAGTCCGAAATAAAAGCAATTGATTTGTTTTAAAATGATTTAATCAAACATAGAGTAGGTATCTCATTCATCTGGTCAACCTGCCGGTTTTAAAACGTTATATTTCCCAACAAGTTGCTCCTGAACTGAACCTTGTCAGCTTATTGGTTTAAGTTTTGTCATGATTTTACAACCAGTTCTACAAATAACATCAGACCGCCATGTCTCTTACATAATCCTTGCACGATATTGCGTGGTAAAGTATGAAATGGGATAAAAAGTTCCCTCGTAGGTTCAGCTATTCATGTAGGCAATGGGGGATTTAATACACATGTACCGTTAAACCATCATTTAAGTTGTTATGTATGGGCATAGGCATGTCGTAATATTGTCCTTGGTTGGGAATCGTCCCTCTCTTTACGTGCTCATTGGCGTCATTAGTTTTTAGTGATCTTGTTTTGCTGCTTCATTATGACCTTTTGCGTTCGTTATCTGTAATCGAAATAAGAAAGTTCCTTGATCTACGGAGAATTGGGAGGACTTATTTCGAAAACTATGTTTGCCTTATTCAGTGCTGTTGCCAGAATTCGTAAAGATAGATTAGCTTGATTTAGAATAAATTCAAGTCATAAAAACATATTGGTCAAAATATAATAGTAATATGAGTTTTAGGTCACAGATAAAGATCAGTACATTAGGCAGTGTTCTAAATAAATTGAATTGTCCTGATTTTTGTTTTACATGCAATGAGGTGAAGTAGTGTTTTATTATAGCCCTGAACCTTCGTTCCTTGTCCGGTTTGGATGCAAGTTATACTGTTCTATGAAAAAAATTAACAAGATTTTTAAAGTTTAGGGTTAGCTTCGCATCAAAATCGAAAAATAAACAACATGTCATGACTGCCAGTAGTCAGAACTGTCAAATTACCGCGATTCACTTTAGTGGTCATAAAACACTTTTTTCGTCCTCATTCGTTATTTGCTGTCGCTGTCAAAAATAACCTAATGGAAGCTTTTTGTAGCACTAAAAACTATTATTACTGCACTTCTTTAGGCAAGAAACCAAATTCTTTTTCAGACAAAAATCCTCAGCAACTAACCGTCAAAAGACATACCTAAGTATGTTATATCAATAGTCGTCATTTATAAAGGTCCATTAGAAAAAAGGTAGATCTCGAAAACATGATTGATGACCGTTCCTTTTTGAATTTCTTTATTTCTATGATATTTCGATGAACTGGTTATGTTTGGAAGCTTTCTTAAATTTTCTTGACGTGTCGGCCTGGTGGAAAGTGCTACTTCATACAATAAATGGAACACGTCTTTTTGAGGTATTGTACTTCAGAGGACGAAGAATTGAATAGTAAGAAAGAAGAATAAACATCAGTTCCTGGACCATTTTTCTAAAGAAGGCTTAGTGAGTAATAAACCGAAACGTAAACTTGAGAAAACTTTCATTCATAACCAGTAGACCGAAAAAAAAATAGAGCATTCGATTGAAAAATGCTACCTCATGTATTGTATATAACAATCCATAGTTTTCTTAGAAAATCCTTAGTTTAGCAGCAATACATCGTCCATGCAATGAAATGGAACTAGAATCATTCCGGCAACCAGAGATGCCGACGCATAGGTCACGTACTGGCCCCCCTTTTGGGCCTGTATATTCCCTGTTTCAAGCTCCGCCATCTTGGCAAAGTTGAGTATGTCCATGGGTTCCAACTCCTTGACTTGCTTTGGATGCAAAGCCAAGGTGGGTTGATGCAAGGGGTGGCTCAAGCCACCTCAATACAAAGTTTTTGCTTTTTTTCGTTCTTATATGGGGCAGCTCAGGGCGCTGAGTCTTAAAATATACTACTGATACTTGTCCACTCGTATTACATGCAGGTGACGTCTCATAGTGTTGTGGCCAGAAATCAATCCCAGCAGCAACCTTAGGTTGTCTCTATACCGATAGATAAGGAAAAACGGCCATCTTTGCCATTACGAAGTTCTTCTTATCTGACAATGGTGACAATATAAATAAAAGCTTTTACATAACCCAACCTTTTGGCATTTGATCAACTTTTCCTTTAGCATAACTTGGTGCAAAATATTTTTCGGACCCTCAAAGGAACATCACTGTGACAAATTGTTATTAACGCGTGGTGACTACAGGCGTTTTAGACATGTTTTAATGATATAATAGGTATTACCAATCACCTGTAGCTATCCACACATTGAACCAGTTACGCCACTGTAACAGTTGAAGGCTGCCACAATAATTTGCATACAAACTGGTTCGCAGAATATTTAGTGCCAAAATAGGGCAGCGGGTGAGTGAATAGTGAAAGTGAATGCAGGTGAAGCAGAACAAAGACGATTATGTCAGCAATACCAGCAACATCCAAAATCGGAGCGTGGTGCTCAAAGTGGCGCCTCTGTACTATACCGGTTTGCAAGGTTGTCTCCTACAAATCCACTGACCTGCTCTTCTTATATATTTCGGTGGTTCTCCGACTTTATTTTTGGAACGTGTTGTACCTTGGCCTTGAGACATGAGTACGAGTGACAATGATTGGTCTTGTTATTATAAAATTCTCGTAAAGGTTCCTCACAGAAGTTGTTGAGAGAAGAAATGTGACTCAGGCAGGATAAAGGTTATGATGTCGGAAACAATCATCCTTGGAACATAAACCTGGAGCATTACCGGAACGCTTGGCACCCCACAACGTCTTAAATGACGTACTTGCACAATTCACACACTATTTGAGCGGAGTTACTTTGGACTACTCTAGAGACGCACGACATACCAAGGAACGAAAGTTATAAGTTATTGCTGTTGGTGATTCAAAGGAAAGTGGAAAGAAGAAGAAGAAGAAGACCGCGGAAATGCCACACGTCCTGGCTAAACAGACTAAACAATGCAGCAGCAGATAAAAAGGTCATGGTCATCGCCAATATCATTAAAGGATGAGCCATGATAAGAAGTTTGTTGAACGACGTAGAGAGTCCTACTTTGAACTGTTAGATAGTCAGACGACCAGAGACAATTTGATGAAAATATCCTATTATCAAAACTTCTAGCATTACTTTGATAATTTGTTTTTAAGGCATCCCAGCACATACACGGATATGTTGAATCAAATTAGATTTAACAGTAACCTCGTGGGATAGCATGGAAATAATTTGCAAATGTCTGAGTAGGACTTGCGAGACTTGCTTATTTCACTATCTGTCTGTATTGCATAATCACAAGGTGTGCCCAATTTGCTCATGTTGATGGTTTCAAACTACGTCTTAATGCATACCCCAATCATCCACAAACACAGCCATATGTTTTGTCAGTCAGATGGCAAGTACTTCAAGAAAAAGTTTATATGGCTACTGTAACTACTTTCACTAAATACGTACGATTGCTTCTTGTGTGGGCAAGTTGGTTTCAAAGATATGAAAACCGGTAACAATATATTTGTAGCGTCTATTGAAAAACTTATGGTGGAAGTAGTATATGTATCGATTTTTTTACATCAATTTGATATAAGCTCCGAGTTTTGCAATTACGTAAACATATACCGATAGAAATTCTAAGCTCGTTTTTGACTAAGCCCAAGAAAGACTGACAGTTATAACACAGAAACCTGAGTGTTTTCTTTCCATATGTTTTGGTTTTTACTCCCCCAAGCAATTGGCAAGAAAATGTTGCAATCGCAAACAAAATTGTAAAACTGTGTCATCCATTTTGGCCGATTTTCATATGTGCGGCAATCCAAAATTCCAAAATACCGTCAGACTTTTTTTTATATTTTTCGATATTGCAAACACCTATAGGCTTAACTGAGTTGAGATTTCGGATAAAATGTAAGCTCCGCTTTTCGGTGTTTTCAACTTTCTGATCACTTGACTGCGTAGATGAAGAACTTTTCTGGGGGCCCAAAATGTTCCCAATAAGGTTATTATATAATGAAATAAGACAACACAAAGTGTCATCTATTACCAGAATCGGTCAGTACGAAAGTGAAAACAACAAGCTGTCTGTTGATACTGAATGTCAGTTCGCATTGTCAGCCAGGTTACTACTGTAACTGCTAGGTGCCGCCGATCCTGAAACTGAACTTGCCAGGATTAGCAGAACTGAGAAAAGCCTACTCAGGAGCGATCGTATCGGCCAGTTCTGGTTGTACGAAGTTCGACACGGTTAGGGTTAGGATGGGTAGTCGAAGTCAGGCAGGTCTCTCTGGCAGGTACATCGCCCGGCGGCATCACGGAAGGGAGCTGTGAGGAGCAAAGCCCGTTGGCGTAACGGTAGAAGAAAGCTACATCGCCGACGGCGCGTCGGTGCGAAAGGGTCTTATCATCCTCTGAGCAGCATCGAGCATGGATAATGTACTAGAGGCGGCAGCACCCCAAACATGTGAGCAATAGTCGAGGCTAGGTCTTATCTGAGTCTTGTACACAGTGAGGAGGTCATGTGGATAAAGTACTTCTTAGCCCTGAATAAATAGCCTAGCTTTCTTCTAGCAGCTGCTGCTATTGAGGAGATGTATCCGTGCCAGATCAAGTTGAGTTATTAATGATTCAAGATACAAAAATTCTCAACTTTGACAGCTCTTCCGTCCGCCATTTTAAAAGATAGTGATTTTAAACCCTAGACACACGACCCCGCATTCCATTTACAAAAATGAACAAGATTACAAAATAATTATATAAATTTTAGCATGCTAACCTGACCCATTCAAAGATAATTAGGGGAGGACCCTTCAGAAAAGCACTGTACATCTGTAGTTCACTATTTTCCATGTTTCGAAAGCGGTGCAAATCTTAATTCTGTTAGGACATTTAAACCAATCAATGCAAACATCCAAGCTTCTGTCGCCTGTAGCTCAAAAACGAAACGTGGACTAAACAGAAAATTTGGGAGTATTAATATCTCATCAAAAACTTCCATTTACACACTATTGAATCAAAAGTGTAAGGTCCTCGAGGTCAAAACTACAAACGTTCTTTCAGCTTAAGCTGCAAGATCCACATCAGGTCCTTTTTGTCAAGCAATCTTTGAAAGCTAAAATGTTGCCTCAATATTTGACGAAATAATGAATTTACTTCACACCTTTAAACATACACTGCCTCATTTTAAGTACAAATTACACCCGATTATCAACTACATGTCATTCATCTGCAGCGCCTATTCATCAGCAGGCCTGTTACGCAACATTATCATTATAAAAAATGCACAGTTTCGTGAGTGTTGTCTTGTCGGGATGTCGAAAATTAGTGATTTCTCTTGACGGGATAACGTTAATAGTGTGTACTGATGTAATTCTTACGACATTACTCACACGCAGAACTATGAATGACTTTGAAAAGTTAGTAATTGTAAGAACATATCTCGTATCTTCAATCTTGGGCGACTGCCGAGAACAACGAATTGTAAAGAAGAAACAACAAACGAAATGATAATAGTAAAAATAATAAAATCACAGCATTTTATTGTCCAACACAAAACGATCTACATGTTATTAACATCTAAAGTAATGTTGAATCAGTGGCGGATTTAGAGCGGGACGCGGGGGCGCTCCCACCCCCCCCCCCCCAGACGTCTACACTTGCTTTTGTAATCTAACACCATTGTGTTACTTTCTAATACATCATGGCGACAGAGGCATACTATCAGTTATAGGAATAGGAACTGAGCATTGCGATTTTTTGGTGTTTGATATCACTTACGTTTACAATTCTTACTATTTATACGTATATACGAGTGTTGTGACTTGTGACAAATCAAAGTCTGAGTAATATATTAGCTATACAGGTGGCACCCAAAAAGTGATTTATGCTCTGTTTATTGCTCAATTGTAATTTGAAAAGTGTGTAAAGCTTGACTGATTTTGTTCGGTGTTGGAGTTGCAGAGAAGCGCTATGTTAGATGAACGCCTAAATTGGAAATAGACATCTATGAGATTTATTTAGTGGTACGCCTGTGGCCTGTCCAGAAACTGCATAGATCGATGCTCAAAGTCATTGCCACACGTCCCGCGTATCTGTCTATTTATGTTGCTATATTCAATTCGTTTAGATCACAGAGCTTCTGCACTACACGTGAATATGTACACCCCTGTATTCCTGTACTTGTGTTGTACAAACATACATTATCAAAATAATTATGATCTAACAGATATAGCTTTTCCAGAGATTTCCAACATTTTTACATGCCATCAACATTGATTCGAAAACTGAGAAAACAACAACTATGCCATAAATCTAAGTTTGACAATGAAAGTCTGAAGAATAACTCTAACATCTATATTGAATTTTAACGGTCTCAAGATATGATCTATACATTGTCTATATGCATCCTTCTTTGTCTCGTCTAGCATCCATACGATTATGTGAATTTTTCGGTCTAATATTCGTTTTAGCAATCAAAGACATTGTTTTGTGTGGAATGGACTGGGATATGTCTCGGAGTCCCTCAGAATGTTTCGGTTTTTCTCGGTTAATAGAGAAATGAAGTGTGTTTGAATCTTTAATATTATTACACTAGTTATTTATAAATGCCACGTACTTGTTTTGTTCTCATATAATAAAATATTGCTTTTCTGAGGATTTCTAAACATTTTCCATGTTTTGTTTTTCAAGCTGGCTTTGACCTGAAACAATGAATTTAAGGAGCAATAATAGGATAAATTCTAGGAGTTCACTAAGGTCGAAAAATTACCAACCCCAAATATGGTTGGCGCCCCCCTCTAGACGAAATCCTAGATCCGCCCTTGTGTTGAATAATTCATAGCTAACTTAAACCAAAAGAAGCAAAACAAAAAATCAAAGTTATTCCAAATATTGGTGGAGCACACATTTCAAGTTATTCAACTTATTGAAGATAGCGCATACTTGACAAATAGTATTAACATTAACACACATAACTCTAACAGGTGACTTCAACAGTAGGTTTGTTCGTGTACGGTTATAAAATAATACTACATTAAGACTTGAGTGACGTGAGCCTATAAACGAAGAGATTAATGTAGATGAATCAATGCCGCCATTAAGCATTTTGTAAAGGAATATTACAGATGCGTACTAACGTCGAGATACAGAGTCAGGCATAGAAGCCAAATACTTCCAGAATGTTTTTTGAACACAGTTTATACAATTAATGTAACATTGCTAATATGGACCCTACACGACAGATGCAGCTTGGAACGACAAAAGCAACATACAGTGTTTTGAGCGAAGAGATAAGTGTAATCAACTCACAATTCCTGATAATGAAACCCGGCATTCAGATAGAATGATGATACAAACTTGCATTTTTAGGAAGTAACAATAACACTATCAAGATATGGCATATAGGCTTGCTGTAGAATAAAAACAAATGTCCCCTTTTAAGTGAGGCCATTGCTGGGTGGTTATTGGGGTATAATAAATCGGCTGCAATCTGAGAATTAGGTATTAGTTAGCCAAACTGGGATAATTCCACTAAAACCATAAATATAGTTATATAAAGTGAGGTGGGATAAAAGTAACGTGACATCACAGGCCCTTTCAGACATCGATTTGACATTTTTCTTAACCATACGCTAAGGCTACTGGACATACCTCAGATAAGATATTCTCCTATTTTGGCAAAATAAATAACATCACTCCAGCTCCAACGTATACAAAAATGAATTGCCAACTTTTGTTCTCCATTTTTTAGAGAAATACTGGTTTGACTACTTGAAACAAAATTCGTGTAAAAAGTTTAAATTCGGTCTACGCATACAATATTCGAATTACAAGTCATATACATGGTAACAGTAATTACACACAGCGCGGGCACTTGGTCATTTCTGGTAATTCTCCTCAAAGTTTTTGAAAACGCAAAAAAACGTAAAAAATCGTAATTGATAACTTTAAACATAACCAGTCTTCCGAAATAATGCGTCGGGCACAGCTAATAAATAAACTTCAGCAATGATTTTCTCACACAACAAATATCACTGATTTTATATACATGCAGATACACACAATCATCCAGATGCGATATTGGTATTCAACCAAGTAACCAACTTTCTTCTCAAAGATGCAAACTATCGACTACTCGGCTTCACAAAACTTATGCAACCAACAATGCTTGTATCCGTGTAGTTGGGCCATATCTCCATAGATGGGCACTCACAACGATCCTAGTGAGCAAACGTGGAATGACTGTTTGCACCCTAAAAACTACCTAATCTGCAAGTTGACATCTTACAGGTTTTTTTTGACGTTTTATATATTTCTTACATAATACCCGTGCCGGAACGGCTTGTTGGAACAAAACTATAAAAATATTAAGCGAATATACATATAAGAATGATAATAGGATTTACCGTCAGTCTAATTTGTCAAAATGTTTGTTGTAGGTTATAAGTCAACCAAAGTGAAATGTTCAAACCATGGATCCTCCTAGGAATAGCCGTGACCTTGTTCGGTTCTGGAGTATCCCCGTTGGATAATGGACTGGCCAAGACGCCGCCTATGGGATGGTTAGCATGGGAGAGGTTTAGGTGTAATACGGATTGCAAAAATGATCCAGATAATTGTATTAGGTAGGTAAAGTTAATTAATTTTTTAAGATTATAAACCCTGTTGAAATATAATGTCTGGTATTGCGTATGATAACCCAAGAAAACACAAGTAGAAATGTATTTTCTAGAACTTAGCTAAATTAACAAACGTTTAGTTCAAACAAATAGAACCATAAGTGCAAAAAAGTCGATTGAGGCCTGCAGATCCGCAAACAATGACTAAAATAAGAACTGTGAATACACCAAAGCCAAAATTTACGAGCCCACCTGAAAATAATACTCTCCTTTAAATGATTATCAATATTAAAATACGTTTTTTGAAGAACACATTGATTTTTATGTATAACCATATTCCGAATTAGACGAATAGGTATGCATAGAGAAAATATTGTAAGTATACCATTACTTTCGGCTAGATATTTGACAATAAAAAACATAAACAGTTAAATTCATGAAATTCATACGAAAGGTGCAATATGAAATTATTTCCAATGAACGTTCTGAAAGTTCTGTGTGTTATGTGGTTGCACTGTGGTATCATTCAGTATCCATTGTTAACGTATTATACAATCTTTTTAGTCTGAATATTCAATAATAGGTACTTGTAGTGAGCCACAAATCAAAGATGTAGGATATATAATTACCAAGAAATGATCATTCATCTATTGTTTTATTTTGGTACAGGGCTCCGGAAGAATATTTAATTGAATCGTCAGAAAAATTACCAAACAGGATGAAATTTAAATTTACTAATGATGGCTGTTAACAGAAGGCACAAAAATCGGTAGTTGCCCACCTGGAATAGTTGACATTATAATAATTTTATTATTTTTACTGATGAAAAGTATAGGAATATTCAGAAAAAATTGTATCGATGAAATGCAAGCTGCGGAAATTTCCTATAAGAATAATGTCATGAAATATCAAAAATATGCAGTTTACTATAAAAATATCCTATTTACAGATTTTTCTATTGAATTAGAATAGAACGTAGACAGGTTGACAGTGCTTGTTTTTGATCTAGATACATTAATTGTTCATCGAAAATTGACTAAATTTTCAAGTCGCCTCACAGGGTTATTAGATAAGAACTTATATAGTGTCAAAAAAATCGCCAATTCATTCCACGTCAACTTACAGTGAGCATGAAAAGGTGACATTCCATAGGAAAACCTACATAATGTCAAACAAACTACTAAGAATCGATATAATGTCACCTTTTAAGGCGTCACCTGCAACCGTATTACGTAACTTAAAAATTGAGAATATATCGATCTTTTATGACATGATGTAGGTTTTTTGATACTATGTAGCTAAATGAACTAGCGGCACACCAGCGGTTACCTAGTGAACAAGTTGACATTTTAAAGATTTTTTGACATTATATAACTTTTTTACGTAATAGACCTGCAGGTATGACGCGAAATATCACATTTTTGGAACCTCACCCCAAGATCTTTCTTCTTAGCGTTCTCGCGCAAAATTATTTGCTGTAGTATATTTCCTCAACATTTATTTTTGCAATATCGTATGGTAAAAGATCGAGTAGTTCTCGGTATTTAAAGGAAATCTTGGAAACGTAAACGTCAATTATTTCAGGTGGTGTGAAAAATGTTTTGCCAGTTTTTAACTTTTCTGTCCTCAAAACTTCTGAGAATTCGACTATTCTCATCAATGGAAGAAGATTATGGAGCGCCTGAGTTAATATATTATAATATAATATTTTTGAAATAACTGTAACATTGAATTTGAATGTCAAACAACTTTGTACTCAAAACAGTACGTAATTCATATTTCGATTAATAATGTTTCATTCATAGAAGCACTTCCTAGAAACATGCTTGCAAAAAAAGATTAAAACATAAATGCAAACTAGAAAATTTATAAATCCATATTATACCTCCTTTTCAACCGGTCGGTGTATAAGTAAAATACATTTCAATTTGGTTGCTGTTAAGCGTGTTGTGTGTACCCGTCGATTTGAGAAACATTATATTCCGCGCTAGTCCTTTAGGATTCTATTGATATACGCGTCGATTACAGCCCTAAAAATCGGCAACCACGCATTTAAGAAGAAAGGTTCCAAATAAAGTTTTAGGACATCAAAAAAGCAATTTGTCGATGATCTCAAATATGACCTAGACAATGACCTCAGAGGTCAAGTTTGTAAATTCAAATAGCAACCACCATTTTTGACAGCAAATTCGTATCGAGCTCGAGATTCTACATCAGGGGGAATTTTCATACGTGGGGTCAGGAGGTCCTAAGTGATTCACTCAGTACGACCTTCTGTACGTCTGAAAAGTACACGAACGTCCTGAAAGCTTGATAACCACGCAATATTTGGTGAAAGTGTTCTAGGAAAAGTTTTAAGGCATTAAAAAATCAACTTGTCGACGACCTGATATAACGTGCTTACTCTTCAGACGTAACAGTAACGTATACTGGTTGAAATACTTCTGATTGCTTAGACCAATCTAATAAAATGCACTCTGATATAAAATCTCGAGTTCGACACAAATTGGCTACCTAATTTGGTGTTTCCTCCTTGAATTTACAAAACTGATGTTCAAATGACCTGTGATGTCATTGTCTAGGTCATGTTTGGGATCATAAACAAAAATATTTTGTTGGAAGTTTTTCCAAAAAAAATTATTATTGCTGATTTTTCCAAGTGTTCAGGTATTTAATGGACACCCTTTATATATGAGTTTATGATCATCTCATTATGTTTTGCACGTGAAACCGATTACTCTCAATTATATCTGTCATATAATGTCATCCGCATGCATACCGTCCTTGTAAATAGTACCATTATTCATAACACACACCCATGCACCTTGTAAACATCATGAACTATTAGCTAACCTCTCGTTATTGTATCTACATGCGAGAGTGACAGTAGAATTGGATTAAGAGTGAAACCAATCCAACCAACGATATCGACAGCATGCGTGCAACATTTCATCATCTATAACATAGCAGGATCATTATCATATAATACTGAAATACAAAGATGAATAACCAGAACTAGAACCTTGATCGATTCACTTGATTATTGTTTTTGACCGACAACTTCACGGTAGTGGATTAGTAGTAGGACCATTATTTGCTTTTACATTGGTATTTGTAAAACAAAATAAAATCTAGATTGTTTTGTGAATTTTTTTCTGCCTCTTCGTCCAATTAAAGTAGCCGATAACACATAGCTTTTAATTTGCCTTGTTTAGTTGTTTTTACTTCCTACGCCAACGGGCGAGGATTGTATTTGCGAAACATTTCAAAATGAGATATTTTTTTGATTTTGTATGAGATGTAAATACATGTAACTTGGAAAGTACCTCTCAGAAAAAATTTTCACAAAAGGTGACTACACAGTGTACTTTTGGCTCTTTCGATAACGTATGCGTCATCGGATATTTATAAATCCATCTCCACCCAGCAATGTGATGTAGCAGGGAACAAATTGCTAGATCGCAACGTTGTCAGATGAGTGAGGATTAGGCATTAACTGTATGGCTTTGTTTGACTGACTTGATCCGTTTACCCTTTTATTACACATGTTTTCTTTATAAGGACTGCTATGTTGTGCAGAACATAATCCATCCTGAAAATGATGACAGCGTTATGGGGGAAGTGTAGCGTCAACCTACTTGATACCAGTTTCTTGTGATTTGAAGAAATAATGGAAAAGTCCAGTAATGATGACAATTACATTATGAGCTCAGATAAATATATTTTACAGTATACACTCTAGAGTTCCTGAATTCTGACTAATTAATACAGTTTATCTTTCGTTACTGAACGCTATTCTAGTCTGGGTTTTTCAAAAGTTTCTGTCTCTTCTGATCTAGTACTTCAGACACACTGTTTCTCTTTTACATTGCCTGCAGATAAAATCCCCATATTCTCCTTACTTTATGCATGTGTTTTCTTGCGTCTTTCTAGAAGTGTCCTGCTGCCATACAGCATTCAGCTGCCGTTTTTAGGCCGTGTGGCGTCCCCCCTTTCCGCTGTATCCCCTTATAGCCCCACGGTACCCAATGGGTAGGCCTTAGGCCTTGGTGGTAGTTGTAGTATAAAGAAAACAGTTCATTTCTGTGCTTTTCGGCACCCTCTATACATAATAGGACGCTCCCGGGCCTATACGAATTGCCTTGAAGGTCTAAATACCCTGGTCACACCTTGTTGTGTTCTGTCAGTACAGTCAGAGCTTCTGGATATTACAACATTGATACAGACGTCACACTAAGACTTTCTGCCTAGCAGATATTTTACCAGTTAAATTCTGTGTATATACAGATTCGTCCACTAATTTAAAAGGTCACTGCGATTATGGCATAGTTTCTATTATATATGTCTACCACATACATTCAATTTGGTATCAAATGTTTTCAGACTTATTAGAAACGGCTATATTTTCACTGCTTCAAAGTTCGTGTAATTTTGCAATAACTTGCATAAAGACCTCTTTGCACGATACTGATATTGCGAAATGGGAACATCCTGTATTCACTGGATTATCAAACAAATAGGTCATGACGTCCATGAGCTTAATGACTAATTTAATTTCGATATCCTTCCAAGAATATCTGTTATGATTTATTCGTCTCTCCAGTTAAATATGTCATATACACGCCTTTATCTAACAGTTTTCTAAAGGTATCCTTTCTCGGAAAATTTTATCATGAAGATTAATTGAGTACATCCTTTTTGGTGAAGCTCACCAATTGATAGATATGCACATGTAAACATCTTTATGACGCCAATAGGCGAGGAAAGTATCTTAATGGTGAATAACTTTTCAAGTTTAAGATAACGCGTCTTTTACATCATGAAAACCTTGGCCCTTATACTCAGTGACAAAGAAAATAGAACTCCCAGTCAAAATGAATATTTGTATATAGCTGAACATGAGCAAGGAAAGTAATGATCGAATTTTTTATGTGAAAATATTTTCAGTATCGCTAGATTTGCCTGTGACACCTTATGACTTACATTTGTCTAATCGTCGATGACTTGAAGAGGTCATATTTTCCATCTTCTCCTACACATGTGGGTGAAAGATCTTGAGATCTAGGAGAAATGAGGCGTTCTTGAGAGTTATAGAAATTTTAATGGAAGAGGAGATGTATTAGATAATGCAGGTTTATGACATATCTCCCTTTTCATTGAAATTATTGCAACGGTTGCTGAAGCAAAATGGCCAAGCGATAGACTGTTGGAAGTGAGTGACATGATGGAAACATCATAAATTATCCGAAAATATTATACTTACCATACTTACAAGTGGCAGTAAAAAAATTGATTCGCACACGCTCTTCTTGATAATAGATAATGATTTATGGAGTTATCCTCACGTGAAAATGTATTGTATGCTGGCACGTGGACAACGTATACTAAGTGACATATAAATCCGAACACCCAGTTTAAATGGTTTTATTTTAATAAATTTTTGTATAAGTACTTAATAAAGCATAATAAGTAAATGATAAAAATTTCAAAATGATTGCACTGCTTTAAAGCCCTTTGACCTTTAATAATGTCTGGATGCAACCTGATGTGCTACGCATTCTCCAACGCGCCTAGGCATGCTTCTGATCAGGTGGTCAATGTCCTCCTGTGGTATCTCATTCCAGGCAACTACCAACTCCTCTCGAAGTGCTTCTAGAGTCTGAGGAGGACGTTGCAAATTGAGCAATCTCCTACCCATCATATCCCACACGTGCTCAATTGGGGACAAGTCGGGAGATCTTGGTGGCCATGGTAACAATGTGACATCATTATGTTGAAAGAAGTCTATTGTGACTCTTGGAACATGTGGTCGGGCATTATTTTGTTGGAAGGTTGGATCTGCCAGGGTGTCAAGATAGGGTAAAAGATGGGGTTCTAGAACTTCGTGGATATAACGTTGCGCGTTCATGTTACCTCTGATGAAGATTAAAGGTGACCTGGAACCATAAGCTATAGCACCCCAAACCATAACTCCAACATGTCTTTCAACAGAAAACTGTGGATTCCTCCTTTCACCACGTCGCCTTCTAACCCTGGCACGACCATCGTGCATGCCTAAACAAAATCGAGACTGGTCACTAAAGACAATACTGTTCCATTCCTGATCCCAGAGTGACCGTTGTCTGCAACACTCAAGGCGATTACGTCGGTGTTCTCGAGTTAAAGGGAGGACACAGTGTGGCCGGTATGAAAACAAGCCAAAACTTCTCATTCGTCGGTAAACACTTCGCATGCCAATAGGTCTTCCGTGTTCTGCAAACCATTCATTTGCAATGGACCTGGTAGTGGAGAAACGGTCCCTTAAGGCCAATAATCTTAGGCGGCGATCTTCACGGTCTGTTGTTCTACGGCGGCGTCCAGTGCCCCTTGCTCTTTGTGTACGGCCTTCTTGAAGCCATGCCTGACAACACCTAACCACAGTGTCTACACTTCTTTGCACTCTAACAGCAATTGCCCGAAAAGAAAGTCCAGCTTCCCGAAGTCCCACTATACGGCCCCTATCAAACTCACTAAGTTGACGAAATCGTACAGGTCTCCGTACTCTAGGCATCGTAACCGATCGTAAAGGATGTCAAGAACCAAAATCCGCCAACGTTGATTCTTTACTGCGGCTGAAATATTCATTTTTAGAGCGTTAGTGAATTAAAAAAAAGCAGTATAAAAACCGGAATGTCCAACTGATAAGGCTGAAAATTTTTTCACTTGTTATTTACAGTAAGATAAATACATTCACCAACTTTTATTAAAATAAAACCATTTAAACTGGGTGTTCGGATTTATATGTCACTTAGTATATGTTGAGTGCGGACTATGCCGCGCGACTGTTTTCAAACGAATGCCTAACTTTCGCTTCTTATACTTGAAGAACCAACAAGTTGTCGAAAAAAACGTAACAGACCTTTTTTGTAGAAAAAAAATATCTATTTCGTAGCCTAGTTTTTTCATTTATTGCCATATATTAATGTGTAATGTAAGGAATAATATAATAAAAATCTTTTTGTTTCCAGTGAAAATTTGTTCCGGACAATGGCAGATATCCTAGTTAACGAAGGATATGCCAGAGCGGGATATGAATACATAAACGTAGATGATTGTTGGCTGGAAAAGGAGAGAAGTGTCTACGGAGAACTAGTTCCAGATCGAACACGGTTTCCAAGGGGGATGAAATCATTATCAGATTATGTAAGTCATATTCAGTGTGCATTTTCCATGCAATATAAATATATAATTAGTATAGTGCCGTTAGACGTAGACTCTATTGTCGGTGGAATGCATTAAAATACTATATATTGAAAAGTTTGTTGATCAATCTTGTGCATTTTCTAGGTATAGGATTTTTCAGGCCATATAAATCGTATTTCAGGGTTTAATTGATGTCTTCGTTAGTGCGATCAAGGTACTTTCAGAAGAAAAATATGTTCTCGTGCTTGTATACAAGTGCTTTTAGAGTTTGTAAGTAGAAAAATTCGCCAAATAATAAAACCCCAGATTTTAACAGAAACCCAGGAAACCCTTGGAAGGCAACGAAACCCGCAGTCTTTGGTTAGCGGATATTTACTATATAAATACTGGAATATGAGGATCAAAACCTACTAGTGCTATCTGTTTATTCTGATGGATAAAACTGGATGCAGTCTAGGCACATTTTACACCTTCCAGTTCTCTGATATTGCTTATCAACAGGCAAGTGGAACTTATTATCCGCCTGAACGAGATGTCGAGCTAGCCGGTCGAGCCAACTAGACCTCCTGATAATAAATGTAAATTTTGTGCTAAATTTTGTTCGGCTAGTGAAGTAAAATGTGCTAATGCCTCTTGTGATACAGTTCTTCATGCAAAGTGTTTTGATGCAATTGCTAGAATTGTTGTGTTGGAAACAGAAGATTTCCGCTGCAAAAAATGCTTAGAAGCCAACAAAGAGTTTGATAACAATTTGAATATTCATCTTCTGATGAAGGAAGTTGATTGTCTTTCGAGAAAGAAACAGTTATTAGAAAAATATGTGAACCAGAATTTTCTAATAACTGTTTGTAAACCCATATGCATTCTAATTCTGCTGTGTCGTCCTCTGCTGCCCGTTCTTCGCCGCACTCCTCTTCGACAGTGTCTTACTCTCAAGCAGTAATAAAGAATGTAAACGCATCAGCTGTTTTGGTTATTAAATCAACTGACCAAAATAAAGGTAACGCAGAATTAGAACAAGAGTTGAAATCCAAATTCAGGCCAAGTACGATGAAAGCAAATGTTACTAGTACCAAACTGATCAGGGATGGCTTATTGATTAATTGCGCTGACGTCAAATCTCTCCAAAATCTGAAAGATGGCCTTAAGCGGGAAGCTGGTAATAACTACAGCATCTACGAGCCCAAAAATCTACGCCCTAGGATTATTGTTCAGAGTGTGGATAAATCTGTTCCTGAAAATCCTCAGTCTTCCGAGTTCATTATTGAAAACAATGACCTTGATGTTCCTTCAAGTGACGTTTGTGTTATCACAAAACTTGGCTAGAAAAAGAGTATTAATCTGGTTTTGGAGGTTTCTCCTTCTGTGTTCAAAATTGTTATGGCAAAGGGTTTTTTGTATGTTGGATGGAAAAAATGCAGTGTTAAAGAACATTTCAATATTGTTAAGTGTTTTAAATGCTGCAAATTTGGTCACTATAAAAAGGACTGTAAAAGTTCATCTGTCATTTGCCCTAATTGCTCTGGCAACGTACGCAATGTACTAAATGTTTAGTTCAATAAAGACCCTTTATTATTATTATTATTATCAAAAGAGGAACTGCCATTCACCTGATCTTCTCTGCGTTATTTGTAAAGATTCAAATAGCAAGTACAAAATGAATAAGCCGATAGATCATTCTGCTCACAGCTTGGAGTCACTTTTTACCTTACTAAATTAGACCAACTTAAATCTAGAATTCAGTATGAAGAATAAAAACTCAAAGATTGGTCATCTGAATTGCAGATCTCTTTTCATACATTTTGGCGAATTTGCTCAGCTTCTTATGGAAAACAAATTTGATGTTATGGGTGTCTCAGAAACATGGCTTAATGGTGATATTTCTAGAGAATTAGTATGTATACCTGGTTTTTCGTTATTAAGAAACGATCGTTTAAGTAGAGGTGGAAGTGTTGCAGTTTATTACAGGAATACCATGGTCTATAAGCAGATTCTAGAGCATTTTGAAAATACTTGTGGAATTGAGCATATTAGGATATCCTTGAGGGCGGATAAAGAACCAGTAGTAATTGGCGTGGTGTATAGACCTCCATCAAGGAATTGTAAAGACTTTTTTAATTTCTTCGACAATGCTCTCTCCTATATTACACCTCAATTAGAGCACATTGTTGTTGGTGATTTCAATGTTGACCAAACCTATGATAATGAAGTCAGTCCCTGCTTCATTTCATATGATTTTAAATAACTTATCACTGAGCCCACTAGAATAACTCCATTGTCACAAACCATCATTGACTTGATTTTTACCAATTCTCGAGATAGCATTATTTCGTCTGGCGTTATTGACAGTTTTCATATTTCTGATCACAAAGCAATTTTCTGTGTTTTTGTATTCTACTCCTCGCCCTAAGCCATTTTTCTTGAAATATAGAGATTTTAAGTTTTTCGTGTATTATGATTTTTATGCTGAATTGTTAAATGTTCCTTGGGATAATATCTTGTATACAAATGATATTGATGATAAGGTATCACTTTTAAACAGCTACACTAAACCTTTTGCTCCAGGGATAACTCCAAACATTAAGTTGATGATGAAAAAGAGAGATGATACTTTACGTAAGTATAAAGAGTCTAGAAACACGTAGGATTTTGCTTTCTATAAAGAACTACGTAACACTACATGTTCAGCAATGAAAAATGAAAAATCAGCTTTTTTAGCATCAAAATTAAATTCTAATAACCGCGATCTGTGGCAGGAAATCAACCGGGTCAACATTAAAAAGAAAAATAATACTGCTATACCACCTCATCTTAATAACCCCTTCGACAATAACAGTCACTTTCTTTCAGTCTTCAGTCCGTTAAACAACTGTCCAGAAGCAACATCTTATGTAATTTTTGTACTTTTACGATAAAGCTAGCAAAAGAAAGTTCTAAATTATATATATATAACACACATCATAAATTGTTGTATAGAAGTTGGTTATTTCCCATCCTTATGGAAGCATGGTCTGATTAAGCCTTTGCCCAAAAAAAGTTCACCTCTTGTCTTTAATCATCTGAGACCCATAAGTATTCTTCCTGCGTTTTCGAAAATTTTTGAAAAACACATTTATGAGTATGTTATCGCCAACCAAATCATTTCTGAATCTCAGTCTGGTTTCAGAAAGGGTTTCAGTACGACATCATTGCTTTTAAACGTTTCTGATCACATTATTAGGTCTCTTGATTCTGGACTTACAACTACTCTTGTACTACTTGACTTTTCGAAAGCTTTCGATACTATTGATCATTCTCTTCTACTTGCAAAGTTGCGATATTATGGCATAGATGATATGGGGCTTAAACTTTTTGATTCTTATGTACATCATAGGTATCAGTGTGTTGTGGTGGATAACACCTCTTATTCTGATTTTCAACTTGTGACATCTGGAGTTTCACAAGGTTCCATTCTCGCACCATTACTTTTCATTATATATACTTCAGATATATTCAAAGTTGTCAATAGTTGTAATATTCAAGGGTACGCTGATGACACTCAATTATTTTTATCTTTTGATCCAATGTTTGCTGATATAGCATCTGCTTACATTAAGCAGGACCTACAAGAAATTCACAAGTACTCTTTGAGGTACAATTTAAAACTAAATTCCGATAAATGTCAAGTCATTGCATTTTCTCCACCTAATCAGGAAATTTTTACGCAATCAATAGAACTGAAAATTGACGGAAGAAGTATTGCTCTCTCCAAAAGTGTAAAGAACGAGTTTCAAGCAAAATTAATGAATTGAGTTGGTTGAAAATAGAAAATATCTATAGATACTATACATCTGTCTTAGTTCACCTGGTATTACTATCCTCATTTCCTCCTTATTTAAGAAGAAAATTAGTTTCTTGGCGTGATTTGCATGATTTGAATATCAGATATATTAATCTCTTCCGAAATTTCGCTTAACAACATTTATGAAGTCTTTTACATACAATGCGGTCACTATTTATAATGATATTGATGATGCTTTCATAACATATTTAGTTCAGAAGTTTAAAGTTTGCGTCAAATCCTTACTTTTAAATTCTCAAACGGCTAGTTCGTATTAGATATAGTCATGTACTGATTTTGAATTGTTTGTTTTATAATAATTAATTATAAAGTTGGTAGTGTTTCTGCCAATCATCTATTCTTAATAATACTTTACTTTTATGTTACATCCATATTGTTCTATTTGCATATTTATGTTCCTCATATTATTTGTTGTCTTAAGTTAGGGTTAAGTAGAGTAGCTGTCGCTAGATTTCGCCCTATGTTCAACTGTTTATGTATTGTATATGACAATACTTTAATAAAGGCATAATTATAATAATAATGATAATAATAATAATAATAATAATAATTCCAAATACCCGGTTAAAATAGCATCGACCCTGGAGTAATTCAGATATAGTTAGTACACATTGAATCTCTTAATGTCCACCGTCGATTCACAGAATTTCATCTAAATCACTCAAGTAATTTGAGAGAAATAAGAAATATCAATATTAGAAGAAATTAAGTCGAACACCCTGCAAGGAAGCTGTAAAATACATAATTTGACATTGACTTTTTGTGGGATTTAATGAATTCTATAATTTCAAATAACCGCATACGTAAGTAAATTCTGAAAAAATACAAACCAGGTAGATACATTTTCTTATATACAGTACGTTGAACGTATTTCACTAAATATCTCATAAATCCATAGAGTGAGCGGGGGTTGCGTGGTTTAAGTCTAAGAGTATTCCTCTATAAACAGATTATCCTGAAAGGTTGGGAAACCACGTGGGCTACTCAGGATGCAGAAGATGTAGCCTTAAAAATGACAAGCACTATAACACAACATGTGGCATGGCCAAAATATAAACTTTCCACGCTCATCGACCCCCAAAAATGGGCGTCTTACTTTTTGTCCGGTAGTGGCATGACTATACATTTTTTAATAGAAAGAATATCACAGAACAGCTAAAGTTTAATTAACATTTCAGTTTACACAGGACATACTATAGATTTCCTACAGCGAAATTGTGATAACAAATCAGAATATGCGTTTTTCTGGGGAATTAATATTTCCTCAAGAAAATATTATCCAAACTACTACGTACAAACTACTCCCTCTTGTTGTTAAAATTCGACTAAAAACTATCCCTAACACCAAAAGTTTTAAAGAATGATACTAGTAATAGTAAATACGTGTAGGTTGTACGAAATGTGTTTTTATTTTTAAATTGATTTTTAATATATAATCTACTATGTACCATTTGGGGTAGTTGTTAGAAGTTGAATCATTCAAGGAGTAGCTTAGACACTATTTCCAGAGAGAGCATTACACAAGCAGCGTTTCGCACGCATCTAGTTCCGGACTGATCGCGATTTCCGCGGGAATGGAAGTGTTGGATGATTACATAAGTTCTACTTACTATGAATGTACCATATAATTATCGGTTATTACTTCGCTGTTAATGTCCTTTAATGACAGGTAGTGCAACGAAAATTAAAGACGCGCATTGATAAGGCGTAATTGAGAAAAATGTTGGGTGGTAGAGTCTATTAAAATTATCTAGGCCTAACCACTCATTCTGTAGGTTTGGCTTGTTCTAAAGGCTGCAATTCATATAAAAAGTGTATTTGGGAAAATGAAAATGTTAGATACATAATTTTGATAGTTAGCTAATCTTAAAAACTTTATTGCGTACCCCACCTACCACTGAGCAGTTCATTTGTTTTATTTAGAGTTTTTAACAATTGTTCAGTTTAAAGTTTAATCTTTAAATCATTGATGCATAATATTAATCATTGAAAAAAAATGTTCCTTCGAACAAGCGTAACAAACCATCTGAAATGGACCTGAACGTCTCTTGAATATCTTTAGTATGGAGCATCTTAAAACACACCACATCACTACAACAGAGTACATATGTTACCGATTTCTAATAGAAAATGTGTACAACTAAAATAAAAAACAAACAAATGAAAAAATCTATAGGAAGGTGAAGGTGTGGTAAGTAAATATAGCAAATTTAATGAAACCATTGAAAATATGACAGCAGCGGAAGTTGTAAACACTAAAAGTAATCTTATGTATGGTGAATACATCAATTTATCAACGGATATTTGAAAGTATGTAAATAAGATAAAATTCGTCATTACAGTTAAGACTGATCGCCTATATTTACTGATCGATGCTCTTTGAAGATTATACCGATAAGTCGTTCTACACTATGCTCCAGTTATATACCTATAGCTTATTGCCTTTTTCACGAGTATCCATTACTATAGAATAACCGGTGATTATCTAGTAGTACATCATGGAAACTAAATGAAACAAGCTGGATACTTAATTCGTATCACCACAATTTTCTCTAGTCACCAGACTAATGAAACCTAGTACGTGAACTTGGGATATTCATAACTAAATCTTCGTACAAATATTTGTTCCTTCACATATATCTCCTTTAGGCTGTCTTGCAAATATTTATACGGCAGTGCATAAAAATTACCCAAACATAAACAGTAATCAGATTCATTGCCAAATGCCAATGTCAATGGCGTTAAATTAAAATTCAATACACAATTTTTAATGGTCTGTAGCTTTTGGAATAATTGCATTTTTACGTAAAACATATACGGATATCGTTACGATTTGTGTAGAAAGTTGAGCTTCTAATAGCTATGTCAAATAGGATGATTGGAGAATATGGAAATTATCACGCTAAATGTTAAAACCTTATTTGAAAAACAGTGAAGAAACTTTCCGAAACATAACTTACTAATATTTTAGGAAATCTGATCGGATTACACATGGGCGCCCATATATAGCAAAATTCAAGGCGAACATCGGCAAAATTTATATTTAGCAAGAAGCCTGTCTTCGGGATGGGAGGAGGTGGTTGCCTGCGATTGAAAATTAAATTAACCTCAATTTTTACCTGACTGCCTCAAAAGCAGGATTATGTTTTTCACAGGAGTGTATGTGAGCAACAATTCTATACGCCGGCTGCCCAAACGGCTTAACGGATTGGATTGGATGTATTTTCTATCGATATGTTGCTATAAAGTCCGATAAGACATATCGTGTGCATTATACTACCATCAAATATATACACAATTTTTCAGGATAACATTGCAACGAGTAAAAATTTTTATTGTAGCCAGTGTTGTGTACCGCTTCGATTGCAAGTCATCTGCTTTAATACAAAGAAATACATTCCACTTTTACTTTTGGTTGTTACCTAGTACTGAGTTATTGTTCTCACGATGTCGATGCATCGTCATTTAATGCTTCATCTATGACATTTCTGTAATTCATAATTATTATTGCGTAGCAAATAGCTTCAATCTAAAATATCACGTTTACTTTCTAACAGTAATGATATAAGGCATTTAATATGTTCACCAACTGCTCAGATGTGCAATAAGATATCGTTATGTTAAATGAGAGTATGCAGAAATTATCAGCGTAATGATGCAGGTCTGATGTTTGAAACAGAAACAGATTCTCCATGTGTTGATATATGTTTACTTCAAGCATATATATGAGAAAACCCACCGCACATAGTAGATAGATAGATAGATATATAGATAGATAACGACATGCAGTTTTCACTAGTTTGTATGATTTTTCATGCACAATATTGAAAAATAATAATACCATTGCATTTGAGGTCCCTCCTTTTTAAAACAATCGACTTACGAAAAAATTATGTCAACAAAAAAGGTTCTAAACTAATATTTCCAAAAAAACGGCATTTCTGGCTTTAAAATCAGAGTATCGTCCCCTAGCGGGCATTCTAGGAAGCTGAAAACAATTCAAATTTATCCTGGTCATTCCCATTATAATTTTTGAGACATATAAAATATCAATACCTGACTCGTAAACTCGTTAGATTTTTGACAAACTGTAGACACTCCTTTTTTGCAATCTCATCTCCAAAGCCCAATAGGTCCCTACAACGTTCGAGTAACTCACCATTTAGAGTCTTGGTGTCCCTTACTATAGGGCGCTTAAAATTGGCTAATTGGTAAATGTGGATGAAATGTTGATCTTTATATAATAGTAGAAGGATTTGATATGACAATATCTACATCCAACAAAGTGGATAAATCGTTGCAAAAAATACTGATTTGATAATTTTGCAACTGGGCTTGAGTTGCACGATTAGAGAAAAGTGATCCAAGCCGGACACGTTCCCCCTGGTTTCGTTGGGTGATCATTATCTGATATTACATTTGTAACGCCCTCATATAACTGGAACTCGGATTACCAGCGTGACGCCCTCGTATATCGACTAGAAGATTCAACAGGTGCCCAGCGACGTCGACGCTTAGGCAACCAATTATGCGACCGTGAATCAAGAGCGATCGAGTTCACGTCCGAGAGCATTCGGCGTGATCGAGATTAATCTACTGCCATCTAAGACCACTTCCATGAAAGTTCGCGACTCTGCCTGGAAGACGCTCGAGTATCTCCCGACTCGTCGATACGGGAATAAATATAGGCAGACATGGTGGAAAGAGGACAGCCCACGAACAGCGATCGATGAATCATAAGCTATAGTCCAGTCAGCGTGGTTATACAGTTTATGCTGCAATTTTCATTATTATTCCTAGATATTTGCTAGTAAGGTTCGTCTTGCTCATGAAAATTGTTTATATGTATACTTAAAGTTTTATTGAGTAAACAAACTTCTGTTTTCCGTCGCGCAAACTGAATCACTATTCTTCTTTTGGAATCCTATTTCAACTTCTAAAAGGATAATGAGGAAAAACTAACAACTAACGTTCTAGAGTGGCTGCTTTTCAGAATAAGAAGATTGGATAGAAGAAGTCAGGGACCAGGAAAAGGAGTGTACGACTCCGACTTTTGTCTCTAACGAATCTATGTATAGTATCTGTTTGAAATATGTATATTGTTTATCATTACTTAAGGTAGCATGTCCCATTTTTCCAACTGCTTGCTTGGAGCAGTATTTTCATCTGATTATTTCATTGTGTCTATAGAAAGGAATCAAAAGCAATGTTCTAAACTTTTTGGTCAGAGAATGCATTTTATTGTGCATTTTTTCTTCCGTCGTGACTCGTTAACAAATATTAGAACAGCTGTGAAATTCTAAGTAAAAATTCCATTTTTATAGTAGAATTGAGAGGGTGATTACTTTTATTCTTATCGCTTTTTCTTTTATTATTTTACAGCAAATTGGGTTTTTAAGAAAAGCAAAGATTTTTTGAAGAAAGTAATCATCCGCTCAACTCTTCCATAAAAGTGGAATGTGCACATACAATTTTAGAGCTGCACCATTATTATTTGTTAACAAGTTACGGTTGAAGGAAAAAATGCATGAGAGATGAACAAAAACATGCATTTTACCGAAAAAGAAACTGATAACATTGTTTTTCGGTCATATCTATACACACCATAAAACAATCAGACGAAAAGTATTAAGAATACTCTTCCAGACAGGCTGTTGGAGAAAGACGGACATGGGACGTTAACAATAGAATCCTAATTGATGATTAGCAATGCCTACTAGGGGTTTTGTTTTTGCTGTTGTACTTGTAAGGTTTTTGGAAATTACTTTTTTTCAACGACAATTGTTGAAGCGTAAAGTAAATGCTCCTTAACATTACAAAGTAAACGTTGTATGCATAATATAGAATTCTCAAACACTGGATTCATTCCAGGTCCATGCGCGAGGACTGAAGTTCGGTATATACGAGGATTATGGAAACTACACGTGTGCCGGTTATCCAGGAGTTTTGGGTTATCTACAAAGAGACGCTGAAACATTTGCATCGTGGGATGTAGATTATGTCAAACTCGATGGGTGCTACGCACATCCTTCAGAAATGGATAGGGGTTATCCAGAGTTTGGATTCCATCTCAACAGGTAGGTGAAAGTGGTTTAGCGATGTTTGAAAAAGCTGTATGAATTTCAAATTCAAATTGAAAAAGTATCTCCATGGTAAACTGCGTACGAGTGATGATTCTGACATTCAGTCAAAAGCTGGTCTGTCCACCGAGCCCTTCAATATACCGGGCGACCCATTAATGTGGGAACGAAGTATTGCTTCCAAAAACATTTCACCCATTTATCAAACATGATTATTTTTTTAAGCGGATTACTCAATTTTTTGGAAATATATTCAGAAACATCCCCATTGCTTTGATGGATTTTGGCCTTCCAAAAAGTAGATCTTATTACATTGTCATATAATCATGTATCACAATAAGCCATCACAAAAAAACTGACCAACATCAGCAGAAGATGATCTTAGTACATATAATCTAAAAAAAGTCTATTTCGACTGAACTATAATGATTTAAAGCGTTAACTGCTCTACCCACATTTCTATCAGAGACACATAATTACTAGCAACCTGTTGAACTTTTACATTTGACGTTATTACCTGCACTGCAACTGCGAAGGAACCATAAGTCTCATTCAACCTATTCGAACATTAGTCGAAAGGCGAGACTATATTTAATAATTACGTATCCATCAGTAACCTTTAGCGGGTAAATGAACTTTATATAAAAAATCTCTTATTATACCTGTTTGAGTAGAACTCGTTGCTCGTGCTGAATTTGGAATTAAGGTTGAAGTGAAATATCATATATTACCATTTTAATATCTCTTAAAAATTTTGCTATAAATGATCTGCAGGTGCAGGTTGAGCAAAACTGGTTCTCCGTTTTAAAAACTGTTTCAATTAGTTCATGAATTTTAGGTTGAAAATGTCCATTAGATAGTCACATATAATAGCGTTAGCTTAGCAAAATTAATATGGAAATATAATGACAGAGGTAATTTACAAGGTAATTATGACGAGTATTGACGAGATCTCACTGGGATAATGACCGTCAGAATCCGATTTTTGTTCACAATGGCCCTATATTTCTAAAACTAAAACAAAAATTTAGCTTGTGAACGATTGAATCACTACGAGACTGAAATATTTTTGGTAGAAATCCACTTTAATTCATGGCTGCTTTGTCTGTGAATTTTCAAAGTAGGGTTATCATGTTCCGTAACTATACACGGGAGCTCCTGAAGATATTGGTATTGAACCAAATAAGTTTATATCTCGGAAACATTACTTCTCTGTAGCTCAATCTGTTTTTCTGGAATTAAATTGGAAATTGAATCACTGTAAAAATACGGAATACGACTATATTCTATTTTTTGAGAATTTGGAATGCAATCTGGGCTCTCTTCTACTGCTGTATCACCGGTTTCTGCTCCGCAAAGCTCGCCTCTATGATGCCGCCACGCGTTGAACCTGCTAGACGGACCAGACAGGCTTCTACCTTCCGTCTTGACTCTGCCAAACATCGTACTTCCATAACTGGCCGGTGCGACCGCTCCATTGTTTCTAGGGTGTCGAAACTGTACAAAAATCAGCCTGCGCGCGCTTTTTCCGGTCAAGCTAGCCGAATTAACACTGCATCTTTAAGCTTCTTGTAGCAGTTCCGGTGATTAGCTTTCTGACTACGCGCCAGCAGTAGTAAAAATAAATATCTCAAAAAGGGTTTGCTGACTTAAAAACCATCACTCTGTGATACGTTCCAATAAAAAACAATGGATCACGGAACGGTAGAAGATACGATGTCAGTTAAATGGGGAATAATTTGCTAATTTAGGTAACTAAGAAAATGACACGTAAAAAGTTTTACAATTCCGATTATTTCCGAAGATAGACAAAGCAACCGAATTGTCCACTGAAGCTTTGGGAATTGGGAATAACATGTGATTAACTCTCATTTATATTGTTTTTTTTAAAATAACTTATGTTTGACTAAGTCAATATATGACATAGTATATCTTTTTAAATGAGAATTTAAAACTCATTTTACCTACGCATAAATCGTATATGGCCCATTTAAGAAAAAATAAAGTTGATGATTGAGGACAGGAGACGAAACATCATAATGAAATTCTAATTATGCCATCATGTAGAGGACAAAAAATGCTAATGGTTATGTAGTTTTATTTTGAAATCCCGTTTCAAATGAAGTCAGGTTAAAATAAAAACAATTTTAGGAAAATCCGGAAATACTGGAGATTTTGGAACTTTCTAAGTTAAATTTTCTTAGTTACCTCAATGCGTAACTCCGCCCCCGTTCAATCGACTTATCTTTTACCGTTTCCAAAATTTCAATGGTAGTCGAATTTGAAACAGTCCGTATATAACTTTAACTAGCACCCCCTACAAACTATGTTGAAAAATATAATATAATCCTATTGCTCATCTTCAGATACTCCTAATTCCCACTTTTCATGCAAACACCGCAAAAAGAATTTTGACCTATAAAGAAATAAAGATTTCGATAATTAAACTTCGACATCCTGTATCTCATTAACGAGCGAGATATTACTAAGGCATTTGGATCTATGTAGTTGTTTTTACGAGCTCAAGATATGAACGCTTTATGGAGCATGTATTACGGACCACTACGAATTGAAATTTTGATTTATTCGATTTTACTTCAGAACCGGCAGACCAATGATCTACTCCTGCAGTTGGCCAGTATACCAGATCTACGCCGGGATGCAGCCGAATTTCTCCCTCATCACATCTCACTGCAACATGTGGAGGAACTTCGACGACATCCAGGATTCGTGGGCGAGCGTTGAAAGTATAATCGATTATTATGGGAACAACCAGGACCTCATCGTGCCTAATGCCGGTCCTGGACATTGGAACGATCCCGATATGGTGAGTGATGTATAAAATATTTTTAAAGGTGAATTTGAATCATAAAGTTCAAAATATAGAAACTAATATGAAGGTTATCTGCAGCAGCTGATCTTGCATGGATTCACTTCTTGATTTGACTTGCAATCGAGTCAAGCTCAAGTCAAATAGTTTTTACGTCTTTCTGTCAAGTACTTGTACTACTACTACGAGTAGATTATTAATAACAATTGAAATACTTTATTTGTCTCAAGTTTCAGAGAAAACAATACATATTGAACAAAATAATTTGTTATTCATATAAAAAATAATTTAATGATGAAACCGTGAACTCAAGTAGAAAAAAAACGTTTCTTCATCAGCTGATACAAAAAAATGAAGAATTCTAAATTAGCTTTTCATTCGCTAACCAGGTGTTCACGCACATGAGGGTCCCAACGAATTTATAATGGTGGTAACATTAAAAATAATGGAAGCGACAATTGACCAATTTTGAACTATATACTGTATAATAATTATGTGTAAGTTGTGCCAGTGAGACAGTTCAGATTTCAAATTTGAATTACGCGGCAATCGTATACGCGAGGAAGTGGGCAGAGGTCTTGATCGTCACGTTCGGCGTGCGGGTTAAATAGTCACAATGGAACGTTGGACCGGAGCGCAACAAGCTTTTGCTAAGGATTACTTTAAGAGAGGTGATTTATATGCAGCCCTTCGGAAACTTTGTACACGATACAACATTCGCCGACCAAGAGGTGCCCCAAGTAAGAACCTATTGAAAAAGTGGTTTAAGAGGTTCCGTCAGACAGGCTCTACTCTTAGTCAACCCATTCCTGTTCCCACACCTACTATTTCAATCAAAGAAAGTGCGCGTCGAGTAAGTGATTCGGTCATTGCGAACCCTCGGCGTTCTGTACGAAAGAATTTCGCTGCCCTGGGAATTCCTAGGTCAACACTGCATGGTATAATGAAGAAAAAAATGGATTTTCACCCTTATAAAATCCAATCAGTCCATACTTTAAAGGCAAGTGATTACGTATTGCTGAAATCTCATGCTGAACGGGTGTTGAATCTTTTTCCTACGCAGCGCAGAGTCGAGAACGTCATTTTCAGTAACGAGACCCATTTTTATTTAGACAGTTATGTCAACAAACAAAATTTCTGATACTGGTCACCAACGAACCCAAGAGAACAACAGCTATATAGTCCAAAGGTGACTGCTTGGTACGCCATACCCTCTACCGGTATTTTTGGGCCATATTTCTTTGAAAAAGTAAACGATCATGCATTGAAAGTCAATTCCGAGCGATGCAAGGGCATGATTGACACTGTTTTGGTCCTATTGTAAGAACATAACGTCGATTTAACAGAAACACGTGGTTTCAACAGGATGGGGTAACTGCCCATACTTGCAGACAGTCGATGGACACGGTGAAAGCACTTTTTCCTCAAAAAGTTATGTGGAACTTTGGAGACATTCACTGGCCTCCTAGGTCACCCGACCTCACGCCATGCGACTATTTTTTGTGAGGTTATCTAAAGTCAAAAAGTGTATTCAAATAATCCACGAAGGATGGCAAACATTTATAATAAATAATAAATAAATAAATAATAAATATTTTCTTTTCATTAAGTTTGTATTTTTTTTTCTTAAATCAAAAAGTGAACTTTCCCATTGGACACCGTATATAATAGCTAAATAAAAAACATGGAAATCTTGATGTTGAGCTTTTTTTGAAAAAGTTTAATTCTAACTGGTTTTTGTGTTTATAGAATCAGTGTATCTGTGCCCACGCTATACGAAAATATACTTTTTATAGATGGCGATGCAGGGTCCAAAAGACCTTGGTCCGCCGCTGGTCTTAAGCCGGTCCTGATTTTTCCATTCTGAAGATTTTGTCCTTGAATCTACCGAATTGCAACAACACTATCTACCGATTTCGTGTTTTTTGGTTTGGAATCACTGATTGCATGAATCATGAGAGAGGGTACACTTCGTCACGTGGCAATCTTCGATTTCTACGTGATTCTTTGCATTAAAATACAAAATACGGCTCATCGGTTTTACAAATAAATATCACAGAAGGTCTTTAGTAGAACAAAAACGCAAGCTTTAACATATCAAGTCATTTTATGTTTGAGTCAAATTTATGAAAATAACAAGCCACTTGAATTGACGAATCTCTTGTTCTTACAGCATTTTTGTTCATACAGAAGTAGAGCTCATTCTATTGGACACAAATGCCGCGACTTTCCTGCATTCAAAAAGAAATTAATGTCTAGCTGAAAAGGGCTCTTTTATGAAATCGTTCTGCATTCTTGGTAGCTTAAGAACAAATGAACGAATGTACGGGTCAACTTCCGATTTGTCCGTCTAGCAAGCTTAGGATTCAACGATAAGTTGAAAAGCTCAAACAAATATTCTGCTGAGATATCAGTAGAAAAAGGATCGTATACCCAACCGTGCCTCGATGTGAACGAAGCATGAGGCTGCTTGTGGAAGAAGAGGCACCGATTACAACTGCTTCCTCTGAACTGAAAGAACTTAACATAGGGGTAGCACCCCAGACATGTAAGCAATACTGCAGACAAGCTCACAGCTTCGCAAAAAGTGAAAATATTAGACGGCTTACAAGACTTTCTACTTCCAAATAGTTGAACCAGCTCATATGGCTGTCTCTTGTTATATGATTTTTTTTTATTTTTTTTAACGAGGGGGGAATGCATTTACGCACCATACCATAGCACGAGCTACGACGTGTGTGGGGCTCCAGGGTCTTGAAGAGATCACCTAATACCCACTAAACCCTAAACCTCCGCGTGGCCCGACTCATCAGCGTCTCGGTAGGCCATGTGTTGTGCGTGACCTGCGGTCTGCTACAACGTCTCCTCATGTGTTTCAGTCTCTGGGAACGCCGGGTTGGTTCCCTTTACCTCGCACATTCTATCGCTGTCGTTAAGCGATCATCGATAGAGGGTCTGCTAGTTTCTCTTGAAACTCTTGTTTTCGAAAAATCAAGAGTTTCAAGTCCTCTTACCAATATGTTGTTCCTGGTCCTGGTCCTGAAGGGTCCTGGTCCTGGTGGGTCCTGGTCGTGGCGGGTCCTGGTCCTGGTTGGTCCTGGTCCCGGTGGGTCCTGGTCCCGGTGGTTCCTGGTCCTCTGCATCCACGCCGTGGGGGGGGGGGGGGAGCAGCCGCAAATTGTCCTAGTCTCCTAGTCAAGGTTCCAGTTAGCGGGTGCCAACTGGGACCTTGGTCTGGGGTACCTGGTTCTGCGGTTGCGAGGCCTCTCGTCCGGATCGTAGTCCATGAGGAATCGTAGCTGCTCGTTCGGGTGGTCCTGAGCTTTCTCGAAGGTCTTCTCCGCTTTTTTCCTCATGAACTCGTGGATGGTATCCCAATGCAGGTCTCTACGCAAGGTTGAGTTCCTTACGTAGGAAGGTGCATTGGTGGCGATCCGGAGTAGCTTCATCTCTAGAGCAGCAAGTCGCTTGCGGTAGCTGGGGGCAGCGTACCCCCAGACCGCGGAGGCGTAAGCGAGCTGAGGTCTGGCGATGGCCTTGATCAGCCGTAGCTTGGTCGCTAGCGGCATCTGGCTGTGTCTACCCAGTAATGGATAGAGTTGAGCCATGGCTGCTCTGGTTTTTGCGATGACAGCTTCTATGTGCGCTTTCCAGGTGAGGGACTTGTCAAAAACGATCCCCAGATATTTGACATTGTCGCTCCACTGGATATCTTCATCGAAGATGGATGCTTCGAGAGGTCTTGCAATCCTTCTTCGTTGAATGAAGATTGCCTGCGTCTTCTGGACGTTGATGCGGATTTTCCATTTCACGCACCAGTCCTGAATTTGGTCCAGTTCACCCTGTAGTCTCCTACGGATGATCTCGGGTCGTCTATGCTTGGCGGCTATAGCAGTGTCGTCTGCATATAGGGCCAGCATTGTGTCAGCTGTCTTCGGCACATCGTAAGTATAGATGTTGTAGAGCAGGGGGGCTAAGGCTGACCCCTGGGGCACGCCTGCTTCCAGCTGACGTCTTGTTGAATGGCATGTACCAATCTTCACCGTGAACCATCTTTGTAGATAGCTCTGGATTAGTTGGCACATGTTCGCATCGATTCCGGCGGCTTCCATTTTGGCGATGAGTCCATCGTGCCAAACTCGGTCGAAGGCTCGTTCCACGTCCAGCAGGACGAGACCGGTTGCCTCCTGGAGATTGAAGCCGCTGGTGATGTTTTCTGTCAGTCGTAGCGCTTGGAGTTCCGTGTTGTGCGAGGATCTGAAGCCGAATTGCTCTGGGGGGAGAAGTTGCAGTTCTTCTGCCTGCTTCTCTAGTCGAACGGCGATAGCCTTTTCGACTACTTTGCCCATCGAGGAAACCAGGCTGATGGGCCGGTAGTTCTGGGGCAACTTCCGGTCCTTGCCTGGCTTGGTGAGCATTATAACCTGGGCTTCCCGCCACCGCCGCGGGAAGTGGTTAAGTCTCAGGGTGGCATTGGCGATGTTGGTGAGCGCAGCAATGCCTTTGGTGGGAAGGTTCTTCAGCATCCTGTTGTTGATGCCGTCCCTTCCCGGCGCCTTTCTGACCTTCAACCTGCGGATGATCAGACGGATTTCCTCTGGACTGGAGGGGTGATCCGTCTCCTGGCCAGGTGGTCGACTCCTCATGTTTTCAGCTGCGACTTCCACGGCCTCCTCGTGGTTATCGTCCTCGTCTTCATGATAATTGAGTCTGCATTCGGATTCTAGCGAATCGGCGAATGCTTCGGCTTTTTCTTCACTGGAGTAGGCCAAGCCGCGTTGGCCGTGAAGAGTGGGGATCGTGGTGCGCTGACGACGAAATTTTCGCTGCATAGACCAGGCCGTACCATACTGGGTCTCTAGTTCTGCACAGGCTGCATTCCATCTGTTGTTTTGGAGTTCCGCGAGTGCGTTCTTCAGAGCTAACGATGCTCTGTTTCGCGCAACTCTCGACTCCTCTGTCAACAGCTGGAGATGTTCTCGCTTGAGTCTTCTGTTCTCCCTGATCAGGTGCCTAATATGGTGCGGTGCTGGACCATTTAGGTGTCTAGGAACTGCCGTAGTCTCGGAGCGGGTGCTGTCCTCGTGCGCTCGCAGGACAGCATTCTCCAGCTCCTCTACTGCGTTGTCCAGTTCCTCCGCTGATCGGATGGCTCGAATTTGAGTGATGTTCCTTTGGACGTTGGATTTGTACAGGTTCCAGTTCGTCCGTTTGGTGCTCAAGCTATCTCGAGTTCTAGACCCTGTGCCAAGTGTTAGTAGAATCGGATTGTGGTCCGACGATCCTTCCACCAGGGTCTCTATCTCGAACTCCTCTCTGATGTTGCGGAGGATGGCTATGTCCAGTACCGCAGGTCGCCCAAGGCCGAATGGAATGTAGGTTGGTTGCTCCGAACCGACGATGATCCCCGCCAGGGCATCGACGTGTTCCTGGAGCTGCCTTGCATTCCTGTCTTCGACGTTGTTGTTCCATGCCGGAGACTTGCAGTTTAGATCTCCGATGACTATGCGTGCTCCTGGGCCTCTCAGGAGGTCAGCGATGTCATCTTCGTCTAGGGCCTCCCCTGGTGGCACATATAGGGAGGTGATTCTGTAGGGACGGTGGTTGTGATGGACCTGGACCGTGATTCCGTCCCCATTTATGTCTGCGGCATCGTCGAGGACATGACTCGTCAAGGTACGTTTGACGAGTAATGCGACTCCTCCACCTCTGCCCCTTCTGTCGTAGCGGTACGTCTCGTACCGCGGGAACGTCAGACTATGGGCAGCATCCAACTTCGTTTCTTGGATGGCCATCACCTCTGGTTGGTACTGGTCTAGTATCTCCTGGATTTCTGGTTTCCGTGCCCTGAATCCGTTGATGTTCCAGGAGATAATGCGTAGAGATTCTACGTTTTGACCTGTAGACATTTCGGGTCTAGTGCTTGTCTTGCATCTTGGCCTCGAGTGCATCCAGGCGGGTTATGATGGCTTGCATCATTGCTAGCAGTCTGTCATCGCCGTGTTGCTTCTGCGCAGTAGTTCCAGTAGCAGTGGCGGCTGCTGGGGCAGAAGTGGACATAGGCTTCTTCGCTTTTTGAGCGTAAGAAGTCCTATTTGTGGTGGGGACTGCTTTGGGGGCAGAAGCAGCTATCTTCGGCGCCTTACTACATCCCTTGTAGTTGGCGGGGTGGCCTTCTCCACAGAGGCAACACTTGGCGTTTCGTTGCCCTGTTGGCGGCGCTGGCAGACTGCAGCTGGTGCTGTTGTGGTCCTCTCCACACTTAACGCACCGTTCAGCGAGACGACAGTTCCGCTGTGTGTGCCCGTACCGCTGGCAGCGGTAACATTGGCTGGGCTCGGAAGACTTTTTCTTCCTCTCGAAGCTGACCGTGAGCATGGCCAGCCTCTGGATCTCTGCAAGCTTTTCCGGCATCTTCGTCTTGACGAGGAAGAGCGGAAGTGGCTTCTTTGTGGTCCTTGAGGTCATCTGCTGCCTTGGCTCACTAGATCCTCTTTGATGTCATTGACTGACATCTCTCTGGGTAGCCCACGAATGACCCTCTGGTCCATCCTGTCCTCCTTCAGTTGATAGGTGAAGAAGGGCCGCTTGATGGATTCCAGCAGTGCGACTAGCTGACGGTAGTCAGCTGGTGTATTTGTGAATACCTTCACACTGGTACCCGCCGTCCTCGCTTTGGAGAATTGAATCCCCTTGGTGTTCATCATCCTGCTTAAGGATGACCAATCAGCGGTGCCCTCGATGTTGATTGGCGGAACTCCTGTTCCTGCCATGGGGGCCTCGGTGGTCCTGGTTGCTCTAGGACCTCTCTTCTTGGTGGCAGCTGGCATCTTTGTCTGCCTGGGTTCTTCTTCTTCTTCGGAGGAGGAAACTCGCACCCGCTTCCTCCGTCTGGTGGCGACACTGAAATCGTTGTCGCCCGTCCTCTTCTCGGCTTCTTCTTCCATTCCTTCGTTTCGTTGAGTGCTCTCTTCCTGGGCGTCCATCTCGTCCGACGTAGCCTGGTGGTCCTCTTCCTCCTCTTCTCCTGTCTTCTTCGCGGCCTTATTCTTGGCCTTGCGGAGCTTCCCGCTCAGGTCCTCGATCTCCTGTCTGGCCTGCAAGAAGGCTTCTTGCAGATTTCGCATCTGCTCTTCCAGCATGGCGAAAGCATCCTTCTTTTCTTTCAGCTGGTTAACCAGCTTCTCAATTTTTGCCATCGTAGATGGCAAACAACCAATCTATCGCAATGAAAATTGCAATAAGATTGCTCAATATGTCCGGGTGGGTCGCAGTCGTGCAAGTATACACTCGCATGTTATATGAGGTAGAGTACTGAGTCTTAAAAGCTTGTCGTCTCATATGCTTGCATCCCCAGGTAGTGTCCGCCCTAGCACTAAATGATCTATGCGAAAAACTGTGCGAAACTGCGGGTTGGATGAATCTTGTTGAAAATGAGGTCATTGAATATATGGCAGCAATAGCGTTGGACCTATTATCAATATAAAAACACACCATTTACGGTGAATTACAACCCGCATGGGTATCATGTAAAAAAAGTATAAAACATCAAAAAAACCTATAAGATGTCATCTTGCAAACCAGGTAGTTTTTAGGGCGCAAACAGTCATTCCACGTTTGCTCACTAGGATCGTTGTGAACGTCCATCTAAGAAAGAATCACTCAACTAAACTACACGCATTATTGGTTGCATATATTTTGTGAGACTAAATGGTCCTTGTCTGTAGTTTTTATCTCTGAGAAAAAGTTGGTTGAATAGCAAGATCGCATCTGGATGATAATGTATTGGTCTGCATGTGTATAAAATCAGTGATATTTGCTGTGTGAGAAAATCATTACTGAATATGCTGCAAATGAAGTATATCTATTGGCTGTGCCCGACGGGTTATTTTTATGTTGTGCTTTCTGAAGACGGGTTATGTTCAAAGTTATAAATTACGAAAAGCTTACGGGAAATCATCACCGCGCCCGCGTTGTGTGTAATTACTGTTAGCATGTATATGACTTGTAATTCGACAGTGTACAGTGAATATAATTATTTCTTATCTCTCATTTTTAAAATTCAGAAAATTTGTATATGTAATTTCTAGAATGGATAACAAAAAGTGGATGAGCAACTAACTTATAACTTTGAATCTCAATTAAGTGTATTTGAGACAAGAACGCAATGTAATTATCATCAACACATACAACTTACAGCTTAGACCGCCAGTAATGCCATCTCAGAAGCAGATTTTACATCACATCAGAGCTAAAGATTGATAACAAGCCTCATTACGTTTAGGCAACACGTACAACTGTGCTAAGTTAACATCTTGTAGACAAACCTACATAATGTAAAAAAAACAGCATAATATCAAAAAAAAATCGTCATAATGTCACTTTTCAAGATACCTGATACCCGTGCCGATAGAAAATCTACCATCAGTATGCAAAAATAGATGACGTTAGGTGTGATGTCCCCAAATGATGTTTTTGAAAAGTTTGACACCACAAGGGGCAACAATTTTACATCACATTAGAGCTAATGATTGATAACAAGCCTCATGACGTTTAGACAACACGTACAACCCGTGCCGATAGAAAATCTACCATCAGTATGCGGAAATAGATGACGTTAGGTGGGATGTCCCAAATTATGTTTTTGTAAAATTTTTTAAGGTAGCACCAATAGGTCATCGGAGCAGTACAGCACTAGTATGGCAACTGTACAAAGTACAGACTAGTACAGGCATCACAAATACTTGAATAGGCATTTTAAACTAATGAAGTGAATAAGACTGATTGCTACAGAACGAATGGGGACATGGTCGAATGCCACCTAGGAAAAAATCACCGCCTTGGAATATATAGGATGTGCAATAGTAAATATTCAATATCAAGGCTTGCAAATATGTTGCGCTTATTATACGCAAATTACATCCCCATCTCTTTATACGCACTGTTACCTAAATTATATAAAAATATTTCCATAGGAAGGAAGACAAAATCCATAACGACATGAGGAAAGCATAAATACGTAACCAGATGCCATCAGTGTGCTAACTGTAATACCTACTTAAAACACCTTTTAATTACGTATCCCAGTTTCATAACATAGAATCTGCATTTTATGAGCCACGCATATAGTTAGTATGCCACCTTGTACACATATTAATATTAATTCGAATGACCGTCTCTTTTGCACATTTCTAAATCGGATTAAGTGATATACAAAAGAACTAGATTGAGTCCGGTGTTTGATCAACTTGACCTTAGACGAACAGCGCAACCATCTATTTAATACGACTATGAATGTGGAAACATTGCAGGTCTTTTATACCAGGGAAAATCCTTTAATTCTATTGACCAGGAGCGTAGCAATCCCTATGTCAGCCGTGTCAATGGTACAGGGCTCCCAGCATCAACGTAACCGATAAAAAATGCGAAGTGTTGTCCACAATCTCACAAAAGTTTTCTGGACGTAGGACAGACTATAAATTATCAACCATTGAATCCTTAGGCTACATGATCAATAAACATCACATTCCGTGTTGGAATACTGACGGATCACAGTAAATACTGATCGTGTGACATTCGCTTTAGTTAAGATCGTAAGGCTAGGTGATAAATAGCACTTTTCTTCTTTTTGGCCAACCGGTACACAACTGCAACAGTTGGAAGAAGATTTTCAAAATTAAATTTGAGTCAATTATCTTAACACTTCTGAGAGACAACTATGACTACCCGTCTTGGTAGTGTCTTCACAGGTAGAATATCTCGAGAGACTGAAATCATGAACAGCAATGGATGATTCAATAAATAAGTTTTCCTACAAGAAATCGTGTCAAGTAGATTGACTCGGTACTACCCAAACATTCACATGCACCTATTTTCAAATTTTCTATATGTACACATTGAAAATCCGTAACAAACGCTGTTTGAGTATCATTATTTTTGAATTTTACTTATAAGCAAGCCTTGATGAAGAATCAATTTTTCTTAGCATCATACTGATGTTTTTGAAGACGATCCAACCTAAAGTAAGAAAATAACGAAAGCAGGCATACTAAAATTTTCCATAAGCTTTGATTTACTTACAAATGATCAGCTATTTTTTTCACTCATAGTGCTATTGCCAATTAAAATTAGGATTAGGATTACCCTCTATGACACCATAGCATGCAGTTTCTTAAATTTCATCCAAATCTGTGCAGCCGTTTCTGAGATCACGAAAATAAAACAACTGCAACACACAGACCGTCCGAAATAAGTGATATTGTAGACATCGCAAAACTTGTTATTTCATACTCTAGAGGTTTTACAATTATAGTATCTCCCTCCATTGTGCACAGAGAAGTAAATAAAAAGAAAACCCTACATTTGTTATTTGAGCATTAACTGCAAAGATCAATAGTCGTGGCCCCCACCCTCTGGGAACCCGGTTGTATCTTAAAATCTGCATATTTAGCATGGTTTTGTGTACAATTTGAAGATTTTTAGGATTCAGGCCTACCTAGGAAAATGTGCTATCACCCGCTCTTCAAAAGGTTTTTGGTGAAGGAACACTTTCACAAAAAGTTGTCTCTTGCCGATTATGCGCCCCCTTGAGAAAAATTTCTGCGGGCGCACCTGGTCAGTACGTAACTTTTTCATCCAATGCATTCACGTGTCTTCTGCCAAAAATCTCTGTCTTAAATTTTAGGGTCCAAGACAAATTTTGATACGGAACCTGTTAGGAGCAAGCTATGCCATTGCTTTTGACTAAACAGGTTGTTGAGTTAAACAAAATTTAATTCAAGATAATTAGTCGATATGATTGGATTATTGAATTGATCTTCTCAGGCCAAAACGTCTCTAGCGCTACAAAAGACCAACGTTTTAATAGAAGAAGAATTTCATTTGACAGGAATGCCAAACACGCCAAGAAACGTATTTAAGAAATCTAATAATAAGCTCAAATCCAATAGGCAATAACTATATGTAAATGCTAATGCAGTTTATATTCATATTCGTAGAGAGAAAGGAACTTGGCGCCCAGCAATCAACAAATACCTGATAAAGTGCGTTGTTGCTAACATTAAGTTGACTGGGTTACCATGAAGTAGTTTGAGGGCCAAATTTATAGGGTTCAAAGTACATCTGAATATAACCTTCAAGAAACTACACAATTACATAACAGATTTGCAGAGGATCTTAGTAGAAGTCACATTCGTATCAAATATCTGTTTTGTACATTGTTCAAACAGGTACACGTGGAGTATAAGGGAGAATGCAGCAGTACGTCGGTCCTGTGGGTAGGTAAATAACACGTTAGAATGTCTCTGGTGAAATATCTTGATAAATATTAAACGACAGGTGACTTAAAACTTAGAATACACGGACAATCAGATTGGTTGTGAATAACCTTGAATAAAAATATTTGTATTAACGAGTGCATTTTTCTTCTGTGGTCTTACCTTATGCGAATCAAAATTATGCCAATAAACATATATCTATTCGAACGGAAATTAAACGTATTTCCTGCAATCTAGGGTAAACAACCCTAGTTTATTATCTTTTTTCTCCTCCCTTCTATCTCTGTGCCTCTGTTGAAGGATTGGCTGCCTTAGAATAGTCGTTTCGTTGAAGTAGGTAACTATGCGATCTGATGGTATAACGAAAGAGGCATTCGACAAAAGTTTAAAATTTATGTATTATTTTTTGAACCAATGCTCTCTCATTGCACTCATTTGTTTGAAAGGCCTCGCAAGCACCAAACATTTTAAGGATGGGATCGAATGATAAGTTGATTTAGAAAGGATAGGATGTGAGAACGATTCAATATTTACGTAACGAACTCCGCTCCTCGGCAGCACTAGTGCAGAATTGGGTGTGAAATACACTGTTTCCGGTCATTCGCACGTTCTATTGCATGCAGATAATATTTAATGAACCTTTCCAAATGTGAGATACTTTAATTTATGCATGACTTGAGACAAAGGGAAATTGAAATATCATATGTACCCCTACATATATATATCGACTGCATTTGTGAACACAGCCAGAAAAAGTCAGAGTTTAATAGATTGACTAAGTACTTCCAATAAAAAGCTTTCTTTTATATTGTGCAGTTTTCTGCAGTTGTATTGGTGCAAGACGCAGTTCATCAAAATTGTGGCAATTTACTACTGAAGTTATGCTGTATACATCTAATGACGGCAAAATATAACAGACCGATAAATCAATGAACCTACACGCAAACTAACGGAAATTGGTGACAATAGTAGAATTCGGAAATCTTTACAATTATACGAGTTCCAGTCCACTAACTAGAACAAAAGCCGCAGAATATCTGTGACATTCTATATGGATAATATGTACAGCAGCAACTTATGTCTTAGAGTAAGTAGGCCACCGAAAATTGTAAATCCTCATTTTGCGACAGTCCTCATATTTGATTTAAAAAGATGACACTTTGCTTATCGTGTTTCTCTCATCAAGCCGTCTCATTTGATACCCATGTCGTAGGGGTGACCATGAAATATGTATATCGCCATTTAGCTACGGCCGCCATATTGTATTTAGAATAACTTCACTTTGTTTATTGCATTTCTCTCATCAAGCCCTTTCATTTGATACCCATGTCATAGGGGTGACCATGAAACATGTATATCGCCATTTTGCTAAGGTCGCCTATTGGATTTAAAGTGACGTCACTTTGCTTATTGTGTTTCTGCCGTCAGGCTCTTTCATAGTTAAGTCATAGGTGTTGAATCCCCATTTTGTAGCATCCGCTATATTGGATTTCAAATGGCGGCAGTTAATTCATCTTGTATTGTCACCCAAACCAAACGTATGTACAAAATGTCAGCTCAATCGGCTCAGGTTAACTGGTTCAAAATTCAGTTCCACGATTTGTCCCACACATTCATACTAACAGACAGGTAAAAGCTTTAAGTTTATAAAAATAAATAAGCTACTGCGTGTGTGAATATCGTAGCTGCAACAGATCATTTTCATCCTCAAAACTCAAATGCCTTCAATTTCCTTAGACGATACATACGTCGTGTGGATAGGTATATCAACATCGGATCATTGCCCCACGCACAAACATGAACAGGTAATTTTTCCAACGTTCATTAACATCCCATTAAAAGCACAACAGTAAAGAATCGTGCAGTATTTATTTATAAGGAGTCGATACACTATATTGTTGCTCAATTAATTACAAAAAACATGTTCATAAAGAAATAGAATGTATTTATAATTGCCCGTTAGTTTTATTATTTCGAGCGTACCATTAGAGTCATACTAAAGCTGATCTTTGTCTAGTTTTTGCATTAGTCGTATGAATAATGATTATACCGTGAAAGAAGGATTGCAAATGGGCATGGGTAGATTTTACCTTTACATTACGTTTCATTTAACTGTTGGTCTAACAAACATCTTTTTAGTAATATAGCTTTCGTTCGTCCGACCACAGAAGGCCAACCATGGACAGCTGTTTCTTGCTATTTGTTACCAGAATCGATCACTGCGAAAAGTGAAATCAGTATACACAGCTATCATACTAGATGAAAATTCCCCTGGTTTGTGTAGTAATTATGAAGTTTGGTTTTATTGATGCAATTTGTTCAAGGGGTATACCAATTTTTGTGGAAAAACTTTTTATTGAACAACAAAGAACGATAAAACACGTCTTTTGGGATTCAATCAAAAGTTTCGACAGGTACAAAAAACTCTTCAGATAAGATTTAAGGTATTTATGAGACCTACAAAATGAGACCAGACATCAAAACATCCAACTAATAGCAAAAAAGTTATGGCCGAAAACCTACTCAAAATGCAGGATAGTGTCACGCAGATATGTACTTGAAATTCGTCACATCGGTAGGCTTTATGCTTCTTAACACACAAACATTATTTTATTTCTTGGATTTGATTTAATTTTTATAATCATATTTTCTGTTCGTTTTTTATAAATGTTCTGTTCATGCTAGTAACGCATTGATTTTTTGTTATTATCACTGATATAACTAGTTGGCGTCCTAGAAAAGAACGCAATCTACGAGTTATCTCATAGTTGGCAGTCAAGGTGTTAATAATCACAACAAAATTGTAGTCGATTGGTCAAGTAGTTTTGGGGAATTTCTAATTGCTTATCCCAAAACACCTGTTTTCCGGCAATAATTACTTCTAGTTCATTGAGCAATATACAAGGTTCGTTCAAAGGGCTTTTTATAGAAAATACACGAGTTTACTTTGCCGATATGGATCACAAACCATTTCGAAGGATGTTATGTTTATGCGAAAAACGAAGAATTAAGTTTTTTCCTCATAAACAAATTCAAACATTTCGTATTTGTGAGTAAATGAACAGATGCGCTAGGATATTTGAAAAACATACACATTGTAAAACAAAGCGGATGTGATTATTACCTTTGTTGCAAAAAAAACGATTTCAAGATTTCTCCATAGTCTTGTGTATACAAATTTAGAACTAAAATTTTTACACGATCGCAGATGCGCCTTAAAGTTTATAAAGAAATAATTTCATACCGAAATGCACTGAACTGTATATAAAGTTAGCACGCAAACCGAAGACACAATTATGTTTCAAACCGTCTTTAGCCTAGTTACTATGTGGCATATGCTACATGGCTACATTATCGATGGCTACATGATTTTGTCAAATAAGTAGGTCTCGTAATCCTGTTCCTTTTCAAAGAAATATAATTCCCGGAACCTTTTTTCTAATATAGTATACATTTTCGCCGAAATATCGTACCACTAAAATGAATGCGAGTTCAAAGTGTTAGAAAATAAAGAGAGAAAGAAGAGAGAGAAAGAGAAACCGAAAAGACAGTAGACAAATTTCAACCAATTGTAAGCGAACTGACAGTCTGTAAAATTAGGCAAAATGCTCGGCAATACTCCTTAATACATTATTCAAGATTTCAGCATTGTATGACCAGGAGCTTCATTCTAAATGAGTTTCAACCGTTGAAATTAATTTCGACGGCGACTTGCGACGATATATTTTATTGGCTATGATAATTTTGACATCTGATTATATCGATCTTTTATATTCAAATTATCGTGGCAGTGTCAAAATTATCATAGCGAATCAAGAATATCGTCACGAGGCGCCATCGAAATCAATTTCAACGGTCGAAACTCATTTGGAATCAGACCCCAGTACCCATATTACGAAGCTTAGATTTTTGTATGACATTATGTAGGTTTTTTACATTATGTATATTCTGCTGTAAAATATCCCCTTTGAACTAGATGACATTCACTTCCTGTTCATTTGTAGTAGGCGCGAAATGAACTAGGGGCACACCAACCCAGTGCACAAGTTGACATTTTACCGACTTTTTGAACCTATTATATAGAGTTCTCACGTAATAACCCTGCCAGCTGACAATGCGAACTGGGATACAGTTCAAACAGCTTGTCGTTTTCACTTTCGCTGTGGCTAATTCTGGTAACAGATGACACTCTTATTTAAATAAATATGTGTTTGTCTTTAAAAACGTGCTACTATCGCTTTGTCACCTACTTTGTAGTTTAAAGAGATATTGGAAATAAGTTTCATATCATTAGGTCATAATTAGCTCTAACATACGTACCTTAGGCCCGTATCGTCAGTCGTCCCTACAATTGTAGGGCGCCTTTACGGCCTCCTTGATTGTCATAGTTTTCTGCTTCTCCGTGTCAGAACTCTATTTTGAGGTTATGTCACAAACATCTATTTGCATCAAATTGTGCTTGCTTTTGAGTTATATCATGTTTTATCAGCCGGAAATATCCTACAATTTAAAAAGAAAACATACCTTGACAATAGGAGAGCGCTGATGCTGACACGGGACAAGTGTAATCTAGAAATTTTTGAAGGAGAGAAAGGAGGATGACAATCAAGGAGGCCATAAACGCGCCCTACAATTGTAGGGACGACTGACGATACGGGACTTAAATATGCTTGCGATTGCTTGCAATTATAGGGATACTCATACCAGATAGTTTACAAGTTCATATTTGAACTTAACTACTGTTGTGGATGATGGAAGAATTTGAGTATAAGTGCGATAGAAAGTGGGAAAAGTTACTGTCCGACCGTAGATCAAATTTTTCAGCCAAACCGGCAGTTAACAGAACCTTCAGCCCTAGAGTAATGGACGCTTGTACGCCTGAAACTGTTTGTTATGAGTTGTGATCTTAGTTCTAATGCAATATTGCATCCAAACATTTTAGAATTAGATAAAACCTGATAATACTTCGATGATTGTCAATACCATTTGGATTAAAATAACTCGCAAAAGGAATGCGAAGTTCGTCAAATGTCAAATTGGAGCAACGTTTGATTTGTCATATATACGAGTACTTATACACCAGAAAGCGGTACCTAGAAAATTTTAAAATCATGAAAAACTCAAACATTGATTAGTATGCACGGAGAGTGAAACAGGGTGGGTATAAGGTATGAATTAATTTTTATATCTTCTTCGTGTCCTGTCCTGTATTGGCCTACCAAGCATATATTAGTATGCATGCGTTCGTCTGCCACAATCTGAAAACATCGCACCGCTCCCGTATGTAAAGGGTCGGCCATCAGTTGTTTTTCTCAGTTGGTATTATATATTTTGACAGTTGGTAACACTTCCATGCTCAACATATTGACAGATTATATTGTGTCAAACTTCCGCTGTGAGCAATGGATCATTTTAATCTTGAACAAAAGTGGGAAATATTGAAAAGCTATTATCAAAGCTAGTGCTGTGTTGCAGAAACTTTTGCGAAAATTGAGAAGACTATTTGGTCGGATTGAAGCTCCGTCCGCTTCGTATACGAAAATTCGTGAGGAAGATTCGTGAAACTGGCCTGCTTGTGGATAAAAAAAGGAGGTATGAGCATGTTCGACCCGTACGAACAGCCAACGCAAGAATATCAACTCGGCACAGAGCACGATTTGGGGTTCTGGAAAACCACATGTCGTCATAGACAAATCAATGCATCCAAAAAGAGTTACTGTTTGGTGTGGCTTATGGAGTGGTGGGATTATTGGTCCCTACTTGTTTCAAGATGAAGATGGGGAACGCTATATAGACATGCTGAGGAGTCTGTTGTGGTCACTGGTAGACGACGTGCACTTGCACAATCTCTGGTTCCGGCAGGATGGCGCAACATCCCACACCAGCCGTGAAACAATCGATCTTTTACACATTAAGTTCGGTCATCGCGTTATCAGCCGTTTTGGAGACGTTCATTGGCCAGCCCGCAGCTGTAATTTGACGTCCGTGGATTACTTCCTATGGCGTACTGTTGAGGATCGCTGTTAGACTAACGATCCTCAAACAATTGATATTTTTAAGGAAAATATCCGTCGAGCTATTGATGAAATAGACCCACAAACTATCGAAAATGTGCTTCAAAATTGGCCCACCATTTATTATATAAATTATGAAGGTGGTCGCCGATTTCCTGTGAATTCGCCCACCTTTCAGGTGGCATTTCAGTGTACCTAATCCGATCCAATAGAAAATAATGCATATTCGTACATATTTCAGTGTTTCCAAAATATGTAGATCAAGGTTATGTGCGTTCTTGTTCCTTTGGTACGCAATATTTTCGAAAAACTTCTTGTGAGGAGAGATTTTTCGAAACCTTCGGCCTTTTTTATCCGGTGGCTGAACGTGTGGTCGAAGGTGTATTTTTTGGCAGAATGTGGACAAAGCCGGACCCTAGTCAACAATAACTGGATAATCGAGGCGTGTCGCCATGTTCCGCCTCAGTATTCAATCAGCAATGTTCCAGCATGCCTGTTATAAAAATAAACAAGACGCCTGTCATTAGAGTTAAAGTTACTAACTGTAGTAGCTTCCATAAAGACTCTATAAATCATGTAATGTAATGAAACAACAAAAACCACATATAGAATCACATTACCGTTTAGCGAGTATAAAAAGTGTAAGTGACAAAAATCTAAAGAATACCGTTAGAATTAGAAATATGACTGCATAACACGACGGCGGTAAGTTGGCGTCGGTCGCCGGTAGTAAATCCTTTCGTTTTGATCTGAATGGCTTTGTTCCACATTCTCAAGAATTTTAACAAAACCGGCATTGAGCTACATCCGTATTATTCACACGCGCGTGTCCGCCAGTTCACGTTTTGTAATCTTTCATATCCTCGTCTTTGGAGTGCGAGTTCAGCTTGATGCATTATTTACGTCGCATGCCCCTTTTTAACACAATTTTTTATACATGCTTTTATGTAGGTAGGTATGTATGTAACGAAATCTTTGAGCATATTTTTTTATTTTTATTATAAGCTTGGCATGTATGTATGTATGTAATGGAATCTTTGGGCAAAATTTTCACCAATTTTCAAATGTTTGATTAAGTCGAAACTTCGCACACGAATCAAGGACCGACGACAATGAAATAATTTGATGACAGTTTTCCATTATCCTTATTAGGACCGCCAGGATTGATAAATTCTTTTATAGATCCTCTGTAGGGGAGTAAGAGAGATAGAGCAAACGCGCGATTTACGCATGCGTGCAGTTTCGGACCTATTCTTTGTTAGCTCGGGCACTCAGCACGCACAACGGAGGCAGATACTTCTTCAAGGTAGTGCATTCTCACCTTGTTCATTCCTTATACATACGTAGGTGCTACCCTGTATATTGCTCAATAAACTAGTAGTGATGGCCGGATAAACAATTAGAAATTCTCAAAAACTGCTTGATTAATCTACTCCAATTTTGTTGTGGTTATTTAGAAGTACGAATCAGAATTTGAAGAATCTCAAATATCTGCGAGAAACCATCGTCGCATTACCAACAAGTGCCAAAACCTGCTGTTTGCTCGGTTTTCAGCCATAACTTTTTTGCTATTAGTCGGATCTTTTTACGTGTGGTCTCATTTTGTAGGTCTCATAAATACCTGAAAATCTTATATGAAGAGTTTTGTCGTTCCTGCCAATACTTTCGATTGAATCCCAAAAAACACGTTTTCTCATTATTTGTTGTCGAATAAAAAGTTTTCCCACAAAAATCGATGAATCCATTTTATTTTACAATTAGTTCGCAAACCAAGGGTATTTTCATCTAATATGATTAGACTAACACTGCTACGCTGCAACACCAACCCCGAACTAAATCAGTCAAGCTTTACACACTTTTCAAATTACTATTGAGCAACAAACAGAACATAAATCACTTTTTAAGTGCAATCTGTATAGCTAATACATTGCTCAGATTTAGATTTGTCACAAGTGACAATACTCGAATACACGTATAAATAGTAAGAATTGTGCTGTCATCATAAGTGTTGTCGGAGAGGGACTGGGTTTGGTATACCAAAGGATACCAACGAATTGCAATGTTCAGTTCCCATAGCTATAACTTAAGTTAGTATGCCTCTTTCGCCATGGTGTGTCAGCAAGCAACACAGTGATGTTAGATTAAAGAAGCAAGTGTCAGACATCTAGGGCGGGTGGCGCGCCCCCCTCTTAAACCGCCACTGAGGACGGACTGGTTCAATTTCGTGGCAAGCCCGTTCACCTGACTTTATCCACTCGATTTTTTTACTGGAGAGCAGTAAAAGAAAAAGTTTACTCAAATCCAATAAAAAATTCAGCTGAGCTACGGGTCAGAATAACGGAAGCATCTGAATTTGTTATAGTCAAATACCAGAATTGATGACAGTAGCAGAAGTCATCGTGCGCCACTGCTTTGACGCGGAGGCCTTCGAAAATGCGGCGCTTTGTGGGCTTTTGATTATAGCGACGTTTACCGACATTTCACTAAGAAGCGCCGCATTTGCGAAGGCCTCCGTGTAATAGCAGTGGCGTACGATGAGTTTCGCTACTGTCATCAATTGTGGTATTCTACTATAGTAACGGAAGACCCGCCCGTCTGATAACCAGATCATTTTTAAGATGTCAAGCTTGCATTGCTGCCGAAGGAAGAGTTTGAATATTTATTGTGAATTTAATAAATACATTCACGAACTAATAAATGTGACGTTACCAGCTGTCTTGCTGTCACTATGTAGAATGACAGTGTCCGTCGCTCCATCCAAGAAAAAATTGAAATTTATAGTAGTGGGAACTAAAATATCACAGAGTGTACTTTTTCCTATTTTTCTGATTTTTTAAAGCCTATAATTTGAAAAGTACACCTCAATTTTTCTATATTTTTCTGATAACTATTATGACATGGCCTATCCCCCGTTTCCGGCTTGAAGTCGACTTCCGGCACACCCTGTATAGAGATGGCTGGAAAACAATGTGATAACAGTTTATTTTTTTGGCAAAGAATGCATTTTTTGTGCAATTTTTTATCCATGTTTTCTTCAATCGTAACTTGTAATAATTGTAATTGTATGTGAATATTTCACTTTTATAGGTTTAAAATATTAACAGTGCATATTTTGATAATATATAGTAGAAAACACCAAGTTTATCACTCCCTAATCAAATTTGCAGCATAACAATAACACATGTTGCAATTACAGCATATCAACCTGTTTTCATTTCAATGCCAAATAAGTCCGCATAGGTGGCTGTGAAAAATAAAAGCCATGACAATTGTTTTTATTAATCGCAGCTGTCAGAATACGTTTAAAATAGTTTTGGGTGGTTAAGATTTTCAAAATGGGTAGAGGAAAGGTTATTAGTGAGAAAATTTGGTTACTGATAATTAAATTTTTTAATTCTGGGAAATCAAACTCGGAAATTGCAACTTTGTTAGACTTATCGCGGTACAGTGTGAGAAATATTGTTAGAAGATATAACGTAACTGGTTCAGTTAATATTAAGCCACGATAAGGGGAAAAAGTAATATCACAAATGCCGACCGAAGAGCATTAAGAAGAATAATCGTGAAAAACAGGAGTGCCAATTATTTACAATTAAGTGCTCTGTGGAGTGACGCTGTTGGAATGAAAATTTCGAGGTCCACAACTCATAGAGAGGCCCACAAACTGAGATTTAGCACTTGGATGGTAAGTTTTCTTATAAAAAAAGTGAAGTAAAGACCCTAAAGCTGCACAACTTGTTTATAGGCCAAAGAAAAGCCACTATTAACTCCACTGCAAAAGAAAAATCGGCTTAGATGAGCCAAAGAACATAGACAATGGACACCTCAACAATGGTGTGCAATACAATGGAGTGATGAGGCCCGATTCGAAGTTTGTGTTGGTGACAGTCGCAGCACAGTTATTCGCAAAAAAAATTAGTGAAATTTCCAGCATTCATTATGGTCTGGGGCTTTATGTCATCAAAAGAAGTAGGAAAACTTCATTTTATTGACGGAAATGTGGATACAAACAAATATTTGGCAATTTTAGAAGAATCGCTTTTACAAGTGATGGAAGAATGTTTGACATCCGGCCAAGATTTTGTGTTTCAGCAAGATGGTGCAGGGTGCCATACCTCAAAAAAGGCTACAAAATGGATGGAAGAAAATAATGTAGCACTTTTGAAATGGGTTTCTAGCAGTCCAGATCTGTCACCTATTGAAACTTTGTGGTTCGAGATAAAAAGGTTCTACGACAACATCCTGCTCGTACAATCACCGAACCGACACAAAAGCTTCTAGAAATATGGGATTATTTTACACCAAATTTTTGCCAAAACTTGGTTAACACTATGCCCCAAAGAATTTCAGCCGTAGAAAAAAATAAAGGTGATGTTACCCAATGGTAATCTTTCAATTGTTGCTTTGTTAACTTCGCGCATTTATTCGCACATTGTTTATTTGTTCAGATGTTCTATTAGTTATAGGTCTAAGTGATTTCAAATATGTATTTTTTACGACTAGAGTGCGTCTAAAATGTTTTTGAGAATATAAATTGTTTTAGAAGTAAATAGTTTCGTCATGTTTAGTTTATAAATGCATATTTTGGTACAAATCTTGAAGTGGGACAACTCAAGTGGGAATGGGCTCGTATACACACCATAAAATAATCAGATGAACAGTATTTAGAATACTGCTCCAAACAGGTAGAAAAAAAGGAGCATGCGAGCTTAAGTGCGAACGCACACTATAGGTCGTTAGTCATCTTCTTTGAACGTCGATACAGGGCATCCTGACAGTTAGGACATTTTTCGCAAGAACTGAGATTGAAATAAAAGCTAATGTGCTGTAAAAGATCAGCGAAAACGGGAAAAACAGGAAGACCCAGGTTTACGTTGAAAGAAGCAGGGTAGCAAGGTATGCAAAGACAAGCATATGCGAGAAGAATATTAGCATCACAAAAGAATGTGGAAGATTGGATGTGATAGACGCCAGGTGATGTAGTAAGTAAGACGGAAGTAAGTGATATAGCTCATCGTGATGTACTTACTGATATGATCATTCTTATGCTATGAAACGCCATGAAAAGCACAAATTCTATTTTTCCGCAGTAGCACTCACTGGTTGGTGAGAAATAAGGCAACATTTGACTGAATCCGTACAGTCAGTCTGCTTAAGTTTGCTAAGGATACTTACTGAAAAAGAAACATCTATTATCTGCTTTTTTTTGAACATTTGATTATGAAAGCAAACTATCTATTAAATTCAAAGCTCTAAAAATCCAAAAGTGACTAAGGTTATGTAGAACTAATAAAAAGAAACTCAAGTATGAGCCAATATACGGCATCTGAGATAAGGATCCTATGGGTGGGGATCTCAATCCCTGTGGGAGATACAGCTTAGGTTAAACTAGAAAAAAGCTGCGTTCTTTGGGGCGTATTTACATGCCGTTGAGAAACTAAAATTTGGTCAAATCGTTTTTATTTTTTTCTGATAAAATGATGGGACGACATTTTAGTTTTTCACCAATACCTCAGTAAGCCACGAAGTGTTTACAAGTTCCTCAACGGCATGTAAACCGCCTCAAACAATGCAACTTGGATCGTTGGATCCTTATATTGGACACTCTGACAAAATTTAGGAGTGAAGAAGATAGTATCGACAAAAAAATATTATTTGAAATCCTATACCATTTATCTTTCTAAAAATACATTTTTAATCAATTCTCCATACGTTATTAATTCATCTAGATATCATAAGATGAAGTTTCATGAAATCATAATTAATAGGTGGACTATACTAATCGAGAACGTAAAACGAAATGCGGTGTTACATAACAAAGAAAGTGGTATTAGTAGAACGCACGGAAGTCGGATTAATCAAAACAAACATGACAGTAGCGTGATAACTAATCGTTGCTACGATGATGATCCCATTATACGTGACAAGGTGTGAAGGCAGGTACGAACGTTGAATGCAAAAGTGCAAGTAATCGTGTTGCTATAACGATGAATATAATATTTGTAGTGCATTGTGAAATTTTATACAGGTTCGGATTTAGGATAATGGAACTACCAATGACAATTTCAATTAAAAGTCAAGCTATTGGTTACAAAAGATATATGAAATGGCTAAAAGTATCCTCGTAATTTAAAAGGATACAATGTTTACTTTGTAATGATGAGCAACATTTACTTTGCACGCTTATAATTGTACCTACTTCGAAATTATTTTGAAAAAAGCTACTTTCCAAAAGACCCCGATCCCGAATTTTGACCCATACAAAATTCATCGTAAAGGTGATCAAGAACTTCTGAAACGTCAGAAAAGTTCGAACGATTTTTTTTCGTTTTTACCCCTCGCTCGACCGCCACTGGACCGATTTTCAGAACCGTTTTTCATCCTTGGCGTAATAGTAAGTTTATGTGAAAATTTCATAAAAATCCGACTGATATTTTTCAAGTTATAGACGGGTCAAGGAATAGCGGACAGATCGATAGACAGAAAAATCAAAATGTTTCTTGATTACAATATTTTAAACTGCTGTCTTGATTCGGGTCTAAAGGCCGTCGTCGGTTGGAATTTCTTCCTAACGATTCGCTAGCACGAGTGGCAAACTTCCTCCGATGCTGGATGTAGACTGACCCGAATCAAGACAGCAGTTTATCAACTGGCCGCGAAAGCCTTAACCAATCTGTCGGACGCCTCTACGGGGAGGAGAAATGTAAGCAGTATCAACAACTGGATAAATTCAGAAAACAGAAGGCACACTTACAAGCCACCTTGGCTTTTCTGTGCCGCTGCCGGGACACCAACATCGTTCCAGCTTTCCTTAGACAGAGACGGATTCTCCAATCATCGCAAGCTAAGAGGATCTACGCCAGGACTGAGAAAGCCTTTCTTAGAGAAAGGATCCACTATACTCGACATAGCCTAGCGACGACGGACGAGTAACTCCTTGGACAGCCCTTGACTTTGATCAACAGGATCGAACGACAGGATTGGGACAAAATGGACGCAATATCGCATTCCAGCATGAGAAATCAACTGGACCGCTTCAAGAAGCAGCAGATTAGAAAATACGAGAAGTTTCAGAGAAGGCAATCACCCCAGACAGCAAGCATTGACCATGAGCGACTCGTGGTGAATCTAACGAATAGAGTACTTGCTGAGGATGAAAAATCAGTATTATCCAAAGGAGGTAATTTTGCAATCACGCCCCGCCACATTCGGGTTGAAGACTATCTCCAGTACGGAGGCAGCCATTAGACATCTACCGGACGAGGCCGCCGAAGAGATACGAATGGAGACAGCCAACATTCTTAGAAGGGCGAAACCACCAAAAAGCAACCTGACGAGGAGTGAAGGTCTGGCACTACGGAACTTGAATAACGACGAGGATATCATCATACTCCCAGCCGACAAAGGCAATGCAACCGTTCTTCTGAAGACCGAGGACTACAAAAGGAAGATTATTGAACTTCTAGACCCAGAAAGTTACAAACCCCTGAAGAAGCATCCAACGAAAGCCCGACTACACCTTACCAGTCTACATCCAGCATCGGAAATGGAAGGACCTCTGAAGAAGCTTGCCACTCGTGCTAGCGAAACGTTAGGAAGAAATTCCAACCGACGACGGCCTTTTAGACCCGAATCAAGACAGCAGTTTATCAACTGGCCGCGAAAGCCATAACCAATCTGTCTTACAATATTTTGTTGCCAGTGCAGTGGCGTGGACAGTAATAGTCTCTTCAAGATATTATTTGAGTTGGGTCTAAACTTGTACCTTTTTTTATTTAGGCATGTGCTGGTGAAGTTTGTTCCTGTTTCTATTCACTATAATATCCATGGGATCTCAGTCTACTATTTTGGCATGAACTAAAACATCAACCACATACTAATCCACCTCTGTAATGATTTAACAAAGAACTACTTGTGCTCTGAAGAATGAAAATGAAAACTGCATTGAATTTCATGATCATTACGCAACAGGGTGTGAACAAGTGAACATTGATAAAAATCAACGAGGTTTATTAAATATAAATGGATTTCGAATAACCAAAGGTCATACCAGAAAAAGCTTAAATACCATAGCTATAATGCAGTATATCACCGAAACATATTTACTGACTGAACCGTAAATATAGTAACCGAACTAAAATAATGAATATACTTTTGAACCTGTTGACAAGTCAGGAGCGAAGCATAAGATTAAGGTTTCCGTTGGTAGAGAGTTACCAAAACAGCTCTGAATGGAATGATGTAAAAACCAAACAAAAAAGTTCCAAAGTAGGAAGAGACAACTTTCGGCCAGCTATTTGGGCGTATTTTGAACATCATAAAGTTTGACAAAGAACTTTAGCGTATTTCGGTTAAGCACTAGCTAGCTGCTTCGAAGAGTATTTGAAGTATAGACAGAGCTTAAAAATAAATTGTATATGTAGGTACTCGCGTCACTTTTTATAACATTTATTATAGTCGCAAAAGTTGCATTCCGCTGCATCACGTCACTTTCTATTCTTTATCTCACCTTTATATCTCTAACCTGAATGGAACTTTGATGGATTTATAGTCGACAGCATGATCTTTATCTTGGACTTATCTGTTAAATTCCTGTTCGGTTCAATTGCTGTTCCGTGAATGTCTTTATAGATTTAATAGTCAAGAACGAAATTAGTTTTGATCGAGTTAATGATTTCATTCATTTGAAATTAGTTTCTTGTAGGTCTGTTTTCTCAAATTCTGTATACTAGAGAGTATCAGCAGATTCATATTCTTATACAGGTGTTCAGTACTTGTTCGGACATAGTAAAGTCGTACATAGTATGGGCCGAGACCTTTTCATATCTGAAAATCTAAAAGTTCTAAATTTAGTTTTTACGTATATACAGTCTGAAATACTGTCTAATTAGTTATCACCATTCATTGGCTTTTTTTAACATAGTGAAACATTTCATTATTCAACTTAACAGGGGTTTATTTTGATAAAAAAGAGAAGTCGAGTCTAGCCCTGGATTTTTAATTGGACCCCTAGCTTACGTTACAGCTAGGTAACTTTGTCATCCTGCAAAATTGCTACAAAACCACTTGAGATGCGTGTTATTAAAGATTTGGCCGTTAAAACTGAATTTTGAACTTTTTTATACACCTTTATGGAAAGGTCACGGTCCATGCTAGTCACTATTTTACTATGTATGTATTAAATATAATAAATAGCTGCGACATTCTATAAAAATTATACGAAAAGGTACTATACAGGGTGTTCCTTAATGATATGCGGATATTTAAGGTTGTGAATCTACATGAAAAATTAATGTTAGTTTGCTTTGTAAACTATGGTCCAAAAATGATTCCTTACAAATACTCGGGGTGTTGAAGTTTTAGGAAAAAAATGGAAATTAATTAATATTTTCAGGACCGCTTCAAATATTTCACTGATATTTAGTACGTAGTGAATGTTAATGTTGCATATTTTTCAATGCAAAAATAATTTTTAGCTTTAACAGTGGCGTGCGTACGGGTATTGACTTCGATATTTTTTTAAGAAAAAAATGGTACGCCAATGTTTTTTTGCCAAATAAAAATTATTTTTTAATTCCCCGTTCGATTTAAAACATATGATCTCTCTTGCATTTTTTTCCTTCGATGCGCCATTTTTGAGTAAAAAAAATAAAAACCATTCTATTGTCCGAGAAAATTAATGTAATAATCGAAGAATGCAATTTAGCAATAAATATCTAGTTGCTCAGGAATATGTCACTGGCTTTTGACATCTGACAAGTCTCTGTTATTCAAATCTGTTCGCTGTGACATCTTTTTCATTATGCAGAAATGGCGGAAATGCAAGCCAGACGGATTTATCACCAAAGATATCCCAATCGTGCTTTGCCAGATAATCGACCCTTTTCTAATATTCATCGTCGTCTTGTTGAAACTGGTTCTGTCCGAAAAGGAACATCTGAAGGTAGACCTCTAAGTGTCAGAACAACTGAAATTGGAGAAGCAGTGCTGCACGAAGTCGAAGAACATCCTGAAACGAGTACGAGGAAGATCGCTAGACACTTAAATATTTGCCATCAAATTGTTTAGAGAATTTGGATTTTTTGTTATATCTTTACCATATTTTAAGAGTACAGGCATTACTCCACATTGATTTTCCAAGACGTGTGACCTTCTGACAGTGGTATCTTTAAAAAATTACACAAAATCCGCAATTTGAATCAGTGATTCTGTTCACGGACGAAGCTAATTTTTCTCGAAATGCCATTCAGAATTCCCACAATAATCATTTGTGGCCAGAAGAAAATCCGTATGCCGTAACCGAAACCCATTTCCAATACCAATTTTCGGTTAACATCTGGACAGAAATTATTGGCAACCACTTTATTGGCCCATTCTTCTTACCACGACGACTTGACGGACAGACTTAGCTCAATTTTCTTCAACAACAGTTGCCTTTGCTGCTTGATGATGTTCCGTTAGTAATAAGAAACAATATGTGGTACATGCATGATGGTACACCAGCGCATTTCACTGTAGCGGTTCGTAATTATTTACAAACTGTTTATCCAAATCGTTGGATGGATTGTCCGTGGTGGGCCCCAAGAGTGGCCACCAAGGTCTCCAGACCTCAACAGTTTAGATTTCTTTTTGTGGGGCTATCTTAAGACATTAGTGTAAACAAGACCCATTGCCACTGTAGAGGAATTAAGAGAAAGAATTGTTGCAGCTTGTGATAGAATAAAAAACACTCCAGGTATATTTCAAAGAGTGCGCAATTCCGTGTGAAGGAGGGCGGAAGCATGCATACTAAGTGAAGGGGGCCATTTTCAACAATTTTTGTAATCATTTCGTTGGTTTTAATGTCATGTTTATTTTGTCAGTTGTTATTGTTCATTACCCCTGATGTGTTTAATTTTTCCAATTAAATTAATAATAATTTTGCAAGTTAGACAATAGAATGGTTTTTATTTTTTTTTTACTCAAAAATGGCGCATCGAAGGAAAACAATTCAAGAAAGATCATTTGTTTTAAACTGAACGGGGAATTCAAAAATAATTTTTATTTGGCAAAAAAACTATTGGCGTACCATTTTTTCTAAAAAAATAGTCAATACCCGTACGGACGCCACTGTTGACACTAAAAATTATTTCTGCATTGACTACGTACTAAATATCAGTAAAATATCTGAAGCGGTCCTGAAAATATTAATTAATTTCCATTTTTTTTCCTAAAACTTCAACACCCCGAGTTTTTGTAAGGAAACATTTTTGGACCATAGTTTATAAAGCAAACTAACATTAATTTTTCATGTAGATTCACACCCTTAAATATTCGCATATCATTAAGGAACACCCTGTATAGTTCCCATCTCTTGCCAAGAAACAAGCTGCCATTTTCTGGGTTATTGAATAGCATTGAAAAGATGTATCGCTCACAATACGAATACACTTTATTACACTTTGAAATGCCGAGCTCAATTATCAGCGTGTAAGAAACAATGAGGAAACTTAAATATACTCTTTAAACCAAATCTTCTCTAAAAACTGACTTTCTGCAATTAGCCGCTGAGTTTTATCAATGTTTTTTGGAGTCGCTCTAGAACAGGGCCTACCACTACGTTCGTCATCAGCCACTGAAACACGCCCTCTTTGAAATTCGGCATACCAGCGAAACACACTTGCCCGGGACTGTGCTTCATTACCAAATGCCTGTTGTAACCGATCGATAGATTGACGTTCAGTTAAGCCGACTAAAGGCATAGTAAATCATAGCGCGATAACTCTCTCGAGACAACTCCATGTTTCGTCTTAAATTTGTGCACTGTAAGATGCTTGCAAATGAACTGAACGCGGCGACTTACTAATAAAGGACTGCTCTTTCTAATAGTGCACTGTTGCCCGTTTAAACTAGTATACTTAATGCGCATCTCAAAATATACAGCATGCCCCTCGTATTTTCCTTGAGTTCGTGAATATGAATACACATTGTGTCTGCACTAGAGGGCAATATAGGACCCACAGTTTTTTACATTTACGTTTATGTGTTCATTCATAACCCTAATGATTTTTATCCATTTCTATCCATTTTGAGGACCGGACTTTGATGGGTGAAGAAGATAGAAGAATCTTAGGACCTTAGGCATGTCACATCTTACTGGAACCCCAAAGTTTCATGAATGTTCAACGTACCTATTGGAAACAAAGTCATATATATATATATGGATATAGCGTAAGATGTGCCCTAATTCCCATATTAAAATAAGAAATAAATTACTTGGTTTATCTACAACATCCTATTTTTTCGTTTGCGTCCGTACCAATGTACCAATGAAAAAGAAGCATTAGCGCCATACTCGAAGCATGGACACAAATCTGATACAATATCTAGATTGATATGTGTTCTGCTGAACAAAATTCGGCTTGATACATGCTTTGAGGACATAAAATTACAGAATATTTATTATTTAACAAACATGCAGTAAATATTCAAATTACTTGACTACCGTCCGAAAGACCCTGTTCCTTAACCCAGCACTGTAAACAGGGAGTTCTTCAAAGAATTTATTAAGCAGAATTTTGTACAGCAACAGTGAGACACTGTTATTTTCAGTGAAACGCCTAGTAATGGCGTTATGTCAATCTATTGTGTCAGGTATGTTTCGAGTAGGCCTGAAATCCTTCTTCTTCACTAGTGGCATATGGGTCAGTTTTGTGTCCGAACACAAATGAAAAATTGGTTTTGCAACTGAATCATGTAATATAAATATGTAGTATTTCTTGATTCAATATGAGAATTACGAGCCCATCTTACCCAAATCGTATAATGTTTTCCTAGTTTGTGAGACATTTACAAGAAATCGACGAATCTCATTAGTTGCATTACTACAAAGATGCCTTTTCATTGGTCCAATTTGTGCCAAAGGCCGGTCAATAGTAAAATCGGGCCTTACTAACATCAAGAAACACAAGCCGATTGTCTCGAAATATTACAACAATTAACAGTTAAGTGAAATGAAACGGTCTGTCTGACGAAAATATACAGCATAAACTAGACGCGTTTCATAATTACCATGTACACGTATGTAACAGCCGACTGTAATTTGGGGTGTGTACCTACATTGTGAACACGAGTCTAGCCGCTCTAGTTGTTTTCGGTGGCCATAAATGACCTGTATTATGGTACAATGAGCTACCATTATGCGGCTCATGCTACAGAACCGGCAATTATCAAAGTGAAACGTTATGGCCACTGATGGATGTTTACCGAAATAAATTAAAAAACATATCCTTTCGTTTTTGTTGTAACTTTTTCTTTCTATGGAGTACTCTAGTAACATAATTCTATGGGTTCATTCCAATGTTTCAGTGCCCATTCTGTGATTAGCAGTTACTCTAACGGGTGTATGGTATGTGTGGGGTATGTGTATGCTATACGAGGGATGTCTTTTAAGTTTTGCATATGGAAATAAAACAACACGGTAGGTAGTTTTAAATGACTTTATTGTTTTTCGAAGTATTCTCCACGACGATTAATACACATCTGCATGGGCTCGAACCAATTTTCGAAGCACTTATTCCACTCGTTTGCTGGCAGATCCAAAACGGCATTTTTGAATGCGTCAACTGCTTCTTCTGGTGACTGGAACTTTTGACCACGCAGTCTGTTTTTAATTTTCGGGAAAGTAAAGAAATCGTTAGAACTTAGATCGGGACTATATCGAGGATGGTCCAATAATTCCACGTTTTCTTCCGTTAAATACTGCCTTGTTTTTTGGGCTGTGTGCGAGCTTGCATTGTCTTGGTGGAGGATGATTCTTCTTTCGGGGTTGATTTTTCGAAGCTCGGTGATGACTTTTGGCAAACAAATGGTGGTATACCAATCAGCAGCAACAGTTGGAGGAATTGTCGCTTTTGACACAAATGTCGCGACCATCTTTTGCGAAACACTTCGAGAACGGATGACTTTTGTTGGCTTTTCTTCACCTTGGAAGACCCAAACAGCCGACTGTCGTTTATTTTCTGGTTCATAACAGTAAATCCACGATTCATCACCACTAACAATGCTGTACACATTTTTTGAGTTTCCGGAATTGAAACGGTCAAGCGGTTTTTGACACCAAGTAACCCTGGCTGCTTTCTGCTCTTCAGTCAACAGGTGGAGTATCCAACGAGAAACTAATTTTCTTACTCCTAATTCTTCATGTAAATTTTTTTGAATTGAGGTCTTTGAGATCTTCAAGGACGCCTCACTCTCGCTATATGTCACATGTCTATCTTCAATGATGAGTTTGCGCACAGCATCGACGTTTTCCTGGGTGACTGCCGTTTTTGGTGCACCCACCCTGGGATCGTCGCTAAGACTCACCCTTCCACGTTTGAATTCTCCATACCAACGGAAAATTGTCGACCGATGTGGCGCTTCGTTGCCGAAAACAGACAGTAACTCAGTAAGGCATTCTTGTTGCGATAATTATCTCTGAAAGTTGTAATAAATTATGGCCCGAAAATGTTCTCGGCTGAGTTCCATTTTTCTAATGACTTGGTGACACTTAAAAATTCACTGAACTGAGTACACTGCACGTATTGTTGTAAAACTTCGAATTTCAGTTTACTAAAGAATGAGGTTAAGATTCAGTACTGACGTTCGAGCCGCGCGGCCTGCTATGTTTCTATATGCAAAACTTAACACGTTGACTGCCGTGAGTATCCAAAGTGGGATCTCAGGAAATCGACAGATCTGGCCGCGAGACTACACTGTGGGGACTCAAGCAGAAAAATATTTAACAGCCGCGTGTACCCACAGCTGGACTTCAACCGCGTTAGTTTCATATGGGGACGCGAATATGTGGCTGTTATATGTAGAATTTGCATTTGGCCTGTGAACTTAGTGTGCTGTATGGGTACACGTGGCTGTTACCTATGTCATTGAAATTAAACAATATTTATTAGCTAATTATTATATTTATAATTATTGTAGTCCAAAAAAAACTGTAAAAAATATAAATACAAAAAAGTAATATTCAAACTTTATAAAAACATTAATAAACATTATTTATTTTGTACAGCGATGCACCTCAAAAAAACATGACAAACAGTAGTGTTTCATACATTGTGAACATTTCAATTTGGTTTTTTGCGTCTTAGCTTGTGCATGAATGCGCCCAAGTTGGCGTGCTAGTGTTTCATAGCATAAACTGCACCTTCCTCGGCCTGCCCTTCCAACATCCTCAAGAATATGTTGAATATATGGCATGTTTTCGATATTTTCGTTTGGTTTTGACAGGCTTCCCACATTCAGAAATTCTGTTGTTACAACCTCTTTGAATTTTGTAACGCTCATTTTTTGATTTGTTACTTGTTGGTGTAAAATGTATGCATTTACCAAGGCAGTACCCGTCAACAGTTCAATGGCCAGCTTCCTGTACCATTTTATGCCTCTCCTCAGACATGTATTATAAGCTTTCATTTGGTCTGATAAATCAATAAATGCTTTATGCTTGTTATAATCGATCACTGATGCAGGCTTTTCCGTTTCCTTGTCACCACTTTTGACTTTTATCATTTCAGAGGTATGTTTAGTACTGAGAGTGAGGACATCTCTCTTATCCATCCACTTTTGAACAACTACGCCTGAAGTGGATTCGGCAGCAATAGTCTCTCCTTTTTTCAGTTTTTTTTCTGTAACTTCTTTAGGATTAAGTTTTCGATTTGCCCTCAAAGTGCCAACTAAATGTGTTTTCTTCTCAAGCAGTTCATGAGCCAACGATACACTTGTGTAGTAGTTATCGGTATAAATCGTACGACCTTCGTACAAGAGATTCTTAGCGAGTGTAAGTACAACATTCTGTGACGATGCTTGCCCTTCGGTTTTATCTTGGCCGACATATACTTGGATATTGTATGTGTATCCTTTTTCCAAGCAAAGCTTGTACAGTTTTATACCAAACTTATGACGCTTGTTTTTTATGTACTGCCTAAATCGTAGACGACCTCTAAATGGTACCAGTGTTTCATCAATACAAAGCGATTCTTTTGGAACGATCGGGGCTTGGAAACTTTCAAGTAGCTTTTCTATCAGGGGAACTATCTTTTGAAGCCTGTTTTCTGAAATTACCTCATTATCGTGGAAATGCCAGACTCTTAGCAACAACTGGAACCGGTTTCTTGACATTACATTTTTTATTTTATTATCAAACATCACCTCTTTCGACCAATATGACTCAATGGATGGAAATTGGCACAATCCCATCCAAAATATTATACCAATAAATCTTTTCATTTCTGCTTTTTCTACATCGCGCCACTGATGGATCCTAGCCTTAGGAGCTGATTCTCGTGCCTTGCATTGAGCAGCATACCTATTGGTTTCTATGACCATCATATCCAAAATGTCATCGTTCAGAAATAACTCGTAGAAGTTTATTGGATTTTTATTGGAATATGATTCGTATATTTGTGGTATGATTCCCGGATCAGATATTGTAAAATGAAAATCTTTCAAATGTGAGCCAGATACCTGGTACCAAGCAAGATCTGTGGTACTGTTATTTGATGGACCAACTTCACTGGAATCTGCAGCATAACTACGAATAACTTCTTCAATTGTTTCCATTTCGAGATCAATGGCTGAAGTACTGGCGACTTCCGCATTACTATCAGATGTTGGTGTTTGGGATTCATTGAAAAGTAAACGACGGCGTTTTCGATCACTACAGTCATCATCAGAGTCCTCACTTGATGACTCGTCATGACTTGGTACATACTCATCCGACAAATCAGGAAATGGATCTTCCTCCTCATCGGACAACAGCTCCTGAAAAAGTTAGATATTTTGGTATAACCGTGTCCAAAAGTCTCAAGTGACACCTACCTGCCATATCTTCATGAGCCTTTCTTGTTCTTTTTCATAACTCATCGTAGACTTTTTATTCGCACGCTCCGCTTGTTACTGACTCTAACAATATACTAACAAGCGGCACGTGGTTATACGATATCTCGCAATAGCCGCTGGCGCTTGCGCTCTATCACCGTGACGTAGGTCCGCTGAGATCCCACTTAGGAGCCACGTGGCTCCTGGGTGTAAAATCATACTTAAGGGCCGCGTGCACCCACCGTGGATCCTCATCAATATCTACATGTTCTAGGTCAAAATTATCAACATCATTAAGTAAGAACTACTAAACTATAGCTTATTAGTCATTTAAGCTGAAAAAAGTATTGCGGCCAGAGAAGACACAATTTTTTTAACATTGCGGCAGTCAACGTGTTAAAAGTCATCTCTCGTAAGATATCATGACAAAAACAATAATGCATCAGTTACAATCCCTTAGGACGGCTGACCACACACAGGGTGAGTTTTTACTGTGGGCTCTGTCGATAACTGCGTTATTACGCATGGTGTCTGAAAAAGTTGAATACAAAAATTATAACGAAAACACCGGTTTTACTGTCCAAAGTCTAATTCATTACTTTTACATCAATCTATAACACTTGTACTAATTTATGATTCCGCGTTGTTTAACTGTCTCGACTGTGGCTGTTCCGCCATCTGGTTGGATATTTATTCCCCTATCGACAAGTCGAGAACCATTCCATAGTTTTCTGGAACTTCCATGGAAATGGTCTAGATGGCAGCAGGTGCTTACAGAAGGGTATTATTCTTGAATCTTGACCTAATCTTTTTTTAGACAGCACCGCAAGCACTCACACATGGTCTGTAACTGGTCCCAGCTATTCGAGAGCGTTACAGTATGCTCCTGTCTTAGAAAATGTTAAAGTCTCCACATTCTTAACTAAGTGGTGACTCAAACACACGTTTTTTAATGGAATGACCTGCACTTTATTACAGATTAGGATAGAAACTTTCAAATGAAACAATATAGAATAACATACTATATTGTTTTTATTTTCAATTTTATAATCCCATATTTCCTCCCTACCTACCTACTTTGTCAGTTTCTTAGATAGTTGATACAGGTGGTCAAGAGCGCAAAAACTATTTTTCATAATTGGGAAAGGGAACACCCTGTATATTTTTAACACTCTTTGATTTTTGTCTCCACGATCTTTTTTATGCAAGGTTTATGGTATGCTAACTGAAAAAGTTAGCTAGCCGACAATATGCTTGACTTGAAAAATATCTTTTCTCTGCAGGGTAGTTTATTACTAACCTTTTTGTAGAATATTTATCAAGATAAAACTATTCTGATTTTAATGCACATAAAAAACAGCCAATTCGCCACTATAAAAACATGATTCAGAGTCCAAAGGAAAGTTCAAAAAAATGCATCCTGAATATATCGACAGCGATATCCTCAAAGCAATCACCTAAAACTAAAGGCTCAGCTAAAGCTAAACATGAAAGAACCAAAACTGTATTTCCTAAAGTAGTATAAGGTATTATTATCCGTTTCTGAAGGTAAAATAAAAAAATATCCGATATCATGCGAACGATGATAAACATAACACATTATTTTAAATGTTGTTACAATATTTTCCAATTACCTTGATGCCCACACAAAAGTTAACTCTATTCTATTTGAAAATTATGAAACAGTTCATTTTACGTTCTTGACCACTCTGTATAAACTATCCAAAAAATGAAAAAGTAAGTAGATAGCGAGAAAATATAATGGCATAATATTTTCTGACGAAAAATTCGGTGTTCTGGCTATAACAGTTGCAGAGGGTGCTAGTTGTCAAAGTTGAATGTTTTTTTTCGATAGATTGTCCAGTATCTCAAAATTTGATAATAAAACCTTATTGTATGTTATATCAAATTGCTTCATTTGAAAGAGCCTATCCAAATACACGATTAAATCTAGATCATTCCATTAGGAAAATGTACGTTTGAGTTACCACGCAGTTCTGAATCAACCCCTTGTGATAAAAATATTTTCCAAGTTTACAATTTATGTAATCAATTTTTCTGGGTTCCATTTCACACCAAAGCTGTAGAAATCGAGGAACCAGATGCTATATAAATTATACACCTATAATTGGGTATTTCTCAGCAAATTTCGAAATTCATGTCTTGAGCCATTGATGCTAAGTTGCATGGATTTATCATCAATTTAACATTTTATTATATCAATAAGTATCTACACTAATATTTTAAAAGTAAAAATTTGAAATAACTATCATTTTTAGAGATAAAAACCGCTTTTTTTCAGAATGGCCCAGGAAGCCTAAAAGACTCACTCGTGAAAAAAAAACCTATTTTCGGAATTACCCAAGAAAAATTGTTAGATCAATTTTTGACGCAATTTTGGGCCTGGCACATGCACATATTCTGGCACCAAATTTATAAATCTAATACACAGTCCGATATAATCTTATATTAACAGAACAGAACAGAAGAAATGCCAGTATTCATCCTATCCAAAGAAGGAAGTGGGAAGAGACAAAAACAAAATAATACACGGTAAAATTGCGGAGTCTGATACAGTAAACTTCTAGGACCATACTAAAATGATGATGTTGAATTTTCAATGTAAAAACTTCATACCAGGATATTACGCACTATCCCATTCTTATATAACATCATATCTACTACTCAATATACGCTCGACTTTCATGATAGTTTCAGAAAATAAATTAGGCGAGCCCCTAAATTGAATTTTCCAGTTGTCCATAAACGCCTTGAAGATGTAAGTACATCTGGCTACCCGCCCAGCCTCACAAACACACAGTGTACGCCTCAGGCACACTTTGCATTTAAAAGGAAATTAACACAATTATTATCACGCAAATCCACAATAATACAATCCCCTATCACGTAAGCTATTTAATTTAATTACCTTTTACATGTACTTCTGCAAAGCTTGACCTTAACAGACACATTAACCAACATGTATCTATTATTCAACGAGGATGATCTTCATAAACATACTGTCATATTGCTATACTTCCTTTTCACTTTCTTTTTCGTAATAGCCGACATAAAAAAGCTAATGGTATTCAAGGTGGCGAAGAAACAATGAAAGCATACATACATGTACACTATCTATTGTTATTACTTTGCATAGATATTTGGGATAGTACTGAGTGATACTCTCAGTGCGATTATGAAACAATAAGGTTTGTACCTGCATAGATTTCTAATTGAGATTGGTCGGATTGGTAGGTACTTTCTATTTTCTTCGATAATGACATTTCAGGATATACATTTGTTACTGTCAAAAGTAAAAACCTCTCAAAACCACTTTTGACTACAAAAATCAGTAAAAAATGGTTTTGACCGATGTCCTACATGAAAAACAGTTTTAACTGATTTTTCCAATCAAAAGTGGTGTTTTAACCTACGTCATTGTTCTTGATCAGATGTAGTTGAACGGTTCAAGTTTGCAAGATACAATTCAAGGTGATGAAATTAATGCATCATTTCAACGTAAAAGTGGTAGTTGAAAATTTCAAAATGAATAGATATAAAATTTCTCTTTCAAGATGCGTTTCTACATACATTGTATCGCTTATAAATAATCACAATAACTGATGATCAAAACCGCTTAGTACATCAGTCTTCTTGTGTGAGGGTCCATCAGAATCTGTAATAAAACATGGAGAATTCCGTTCAAAGAAATTGACGGCGTTTATTATTTCGCTTTAAAACGAACTGTTTCGTATATTATTGCATATTCGAGAAGATGCTTCCAAGATAACAAGATTGATGATTGGTATAAGTGGCTTTATACTGCACAAAAGTCTTTATCTTATACATTTTAAATCGTCGTTGTTAAATATGAATTATTTTTTTTTTTTTGACTTCTCACTTGTATTAATTTACGGAATCTGATCAACATCCCGAATCAAGTGATATCAATAGAGAGCTGCACTAGTTTATCGTATATTAGATATGCTGTCATAAGCTGAAGATTATTCATTTATATATAAAGATGTCTAATGAAAGTTAGTTCTATAAATTTAACTATTAATTTTCTTGTTTCAGTTGATTATCGGAAACTTTGGTCTCAGCTACGAACAATGCAAAACACAAATGGCCATATGGGCCATCCTTGCGGCACCCCTTTTGATGTCCGTTGATCTGAGAACCATCAAGCCAGAGTACAAAGCAATTCTGCAGAACAGAAAAATCATTGCCGTCGACCAAGACCCTCTTGGAATACAAGGCAGGCGGATATACAAGGTAACCTAGTAATAACAAGAACAAATCTACCAGTGTGATGATAAGTAGTGGTACTATACAGATTTGCAACACAACTCGGCATTGAACAAGCTATAGCTTTCCTCTTCCATAGACTCTCAACCATGGACAGCTGTTTTATGCTATTTGGCAACTCTTCAGCATTTTGTAGGCTTGATCTCGGTGGGCAACGAACGAAAGCTAAGCAACTCTACTTTGTGCGGTCTTATTTCGACCAAACCTGTTTTTCGAACATCTGCAATCCAATCGTCCCGCTGTGCTTTTCTTGGCGAAGACAAAAATCTCAGAGTCTGCACCGATTAACCATCTTAACTTCCCAAACTACGAGGACCGGAAGGACATTCTGTGGCTTCGCCTCAACTCCAAAACATCACCCAAGTTTATTTGCAGCCTTTATCGCTCTCCCTCGGACCATAACTGGGATGACCTACTCAAATACCTCGCCGTCCAGATCGACTTCCTGAACATCAATCATCCCGCTTCAGAGGTAGTTCTTCTCGGTGATTTTAACGCCCATAACGAGCTTTGGTTGGGCTCAAACAAGACCGACGCATCAGGTCGTGCAGTCGAAGCGTTCGCTCTTATCCAAGGGCTACTTTTTTCCCCCGCGTCTCGTCAAACGCCAGTAACCTGCTGGATCTCTTTCTGACCACGCATCCTGCCCCTTACAGCACTGCTGTCCTGTCCCCCCTGGGTAACTCAGACCACGGTGTTGTGGAGGTTAGGTTTCGGTCAGAACCCGCTGTGGCAGCAGAAACTCGTACAGGCCGCAAAACTTGGCATTACGGACATGCCGACTGGGAGGGGCTCAGAGACTTCTTCTCTAGCTTTTCTTGGAGAGATGTCTATTTCACTGACGCGGATGCGTCGACTGTCTGTTCTTCAGTAACCGAAATTATCCACGTCGGAATGGAGGAATACATCCCTCACACAGTGAAAGTGCCTAGACCAGGGTCCAACGGCTGGTTTAACAAATCGTGTGACGCTGCTCGCCAGCAGAAGATCAAGGCACACAGAACCTTCTTACAAAACCCCACTGTAGAGAACAGATAAGCCGACGTCGAGTCGAAAAACAAATATATCGAAGCGGTTCGCAATACCAAAAACCAGCATGATATAAAAGTTAGGCACAATGTAATGTCGCAGCGCAATGTCAGTCGGTCTTTCTGGACGCTGGCCAAGCAGATTGAAAAGAACTCAGACAGTAGCCTTCCACCACTTACGTGTCAGGATGGAACTATTGTATTCAACTCAAAGGCCAAGGCGGAAGTGCTAGCCAAAATCTTTGCTGCCAACTCCACAATGGACGTCCCCCCCAACGCCCAAGTGCCGTCAATTCTAAGGGTTCCGTACACTATGCGGGAGGTAACATTCAGGCATAAGACCGTAAGACGAGCGCTCTTGTCGCTCGACATCAACAAAGCTTCTGGTCCGGAGTTGATTCCTGCCATTGTACTGAAGAGGTGTGCACCGGAGCTTGCTCCAGTTCTTTCGCGTCTCTTACAGATATCTTATGAATCCGGCACCTTCCCAGAAAACTGGAAATTTTCTCATATCCAACCCATCCCAAAAAAAGGATCTAAAACCGACCCTTACAGGCCTATAGCTCTGCTTTCTGTTTTAAGTAAGGTGATGGAGAGGTGCATAAATCGCGAGCAGGCAGTATGGTTTCCGGCACCAACGATCCACAGGGGACCTCCTAGCTTACGTCACTCAATTGTGGAGTAAACTCATCCAGTCTTATGGTGAGGCCCATGTCGTTGCTCTTGACATCACGAAAGCGTTCGATCAGCTGTGGCACGCTGCCCTCTTAAGCAAACTTCCATCCTATGGCCTCCCAGAAAAGCTTTGCAGATGGGTGGCTGACTTTATCTCTGGCCGCAAGATATCCGTCGTAATTGACGGATTCTCCTCTTCATCCCACAACGTCAACGCGGGTGTTCCCCAGGGATCGGTCTTGGCTCCAACACTGTTTCTCTTACATATCAACGACCTCCTTTCCTGCATGATCAACTCAATCCACAGCTTCGCTGATGACAGCACTCTACATGCAGGAATTCAAAGTGACAAGCCGATCTCTGCCGCTGAGCTGGAAAAAAGAAGACTAGCGATGACTTCCTCTCTGACAAGAGACCTGGAGGCTATCACTGCTTGGGGACGCAACAATCTTGTACAGTTCAATGCTTCCAAAACGCAGTACTGTACTTTGACGAACAAAAAGCGTCCCTGCGCTCACCCGGTTTCGATGGATGGTGGAGTTCTGCCAAAGAGCCATTCATTTCGGCTGGTCGGAGTCCAGATCACCGAGGACCTGATCTGGCACAAACACATCTCGTCAATAGCTGCAACTACTGGGAAAAAGCTAGGCTATTTGTTTAGGGCTAAGAAGTACTTTTCTCCGCATGACCTTCTCACTCTATACAAGGCCCAGATAAGGCCTAGCCTCGAGTATTGCTCGCACGTTTGGGGTGCTGCCGTCCCGACTACATTATCCATGTTCGATGCTGTCCAGAGGAGGGCGGTCCGACTGATCGATAACTCTTCTCTAACAGACAGTCTCGGGACTCTTTCGCACCGGCGGGCTGTCGGCGATCTGGCTCTTTTCTACCGTTACACCAGCGGGCTTTGCTCCTCAGAGCTCTCTTCCATGATGCCGTCGCGCGATGTGCCTGCCAGACCCATCCTAACCGTGTCGAACTTCGTACATCCAGAACTGGCCGATACGACCGCTCCTTTGTCCCGAGGGTGTCGAGATTGTGGAACAATCTACAAGAGGAAGCTTTTCCCAGTTCTATTAACCTTAGGCAGTCCAAAAATTGTATTAATAAAATTTCTTTGGGATCATCATAGCAGCCGCGGTGTTCCGGCTTTAGGCTTCTGCCTGCGCGGCTGCTTCGATATATAAAAAAAAACTGGGTATGCTCAGGCATAGATTCTAAGGCTGCAGTAGGGACAACATGGATATTAATGAATACTCTTTTTTATAAAAATAAAAACTCCACATTTTTTGGTCGTGCCTGGTATAATGGGCAAAGATAATATCCGATGTATGTTAAAAAATATTAGCTGATAATGGTCTCCATTAAATGAAACATGAAAGATGCTCATTTTCCATACAAAAATAACGTCAAAATAAAACTATACAGGTTGTATTCTCTGTTTAAAAAAAGTTTAGTTCCAGTATCAGAATTCAGACGGCATTGTAATTAAATGCAATCGTTTCCGAGATCCATCTGTTATACCAATATTATCTTACACATAATGTATATTTAACATCGTTCAGTTGCACGTCTGTACATATCTTGATTGAACAAAAGCCTCGCATTTCTTACCTTTTTATAGTCATCTGATAAATTAAGGTTGATATCCGGTTCAGTGGTAGAAACATATTAGATATCGCGAGCCACTTCATCTGAAAAGTCCGTGAACTATAAATTTTATAACAAGGTTTAGTCGGATGAATATTAAATAATGAATAAAATATCCATTTGTAGAAAACTGTGAGAGCAATCTGATTTTATTTATGTGGCCATTAGAATGTTATTGATCGAGTAGGAAAAGATAGTATGAATAACTAGCAAGCTTCTACTGGAATTTTTTTTGCAAATTGAGGTTGTACAAAACCCTGAAACTGACACGTTTTCGACATTCTTCTTAACTTATGTCTATAAATTTGGTCAAATTTTCTGGAAATATAGCAGCAACTTGGGGATCTGGAATCATGCAACATGAAGAAAACCTGTTTAGACTTTTGCCTTTTCTAATAATGTCACTTATTTATGTTCTACCTTTATTCTTTTGTATGAGATGATCTTTACGATCTCAGAACCTAACGTCCACACCAACTGAGGCGAAACGACGCGAAAGGAACAACTGCAATATTTGTCATTTGCAGAAGTCAAACGTGGTTATAAATAACGGAACCCCGCGGAATAGTTTCGCTTCCACTCTCATCGCTTCCCTTCTCCTCATTGAGCTTGCACATTTATCGCAGTCAAAACGCTGCGGAACAGTGGCATCTCCAGCAAACCGCACAATACAATTAACCTGATATTTATTTATTTCTTTGAAAGTGCGAAACATTTCTGAAAAGGTTCATGCTGTAACGTTCTCGTATAGCTAGGATCTTGGATGGCGGTGGAGCGCTTCCGCGATCTTCTCGCTTAGGCAACCAGGTATACGACCGTGCGTAAGCACATACCGCCATCTACCAGCTTCGAGGTCAAAGTTTTTGCTAGAAAATGCCGAAATGCATCGGGAACCGTCGATTCACCACAGAAATATCCTGCCAGATGGCGGAAGCGGTCAGCCACAGTCGATACAATCAACGGTGCGGAATTAACATGGAATAATGGTCCAGTCGACATAGTTATAAATCAGTATTAAGGTGGACAGCAAAAGCGGTGTTTTCGTTAGAATACAGACCCTGAAGGGCTTAGCAGGACACTTTTCTTACACGATAAAACCTATTGATTATGCCTGATCAACAAAATAAAATTGCAAGACTATTTAGGCGAAACGCCTATTCTTTGATTGTATGTGGAGGAACCCGGCGAAAGAGTTTAGCTTCCCTTCCACTCAATGAGAAATCTAGACTTTAACAATGGCGTCAAGTGGCTTGACTCTGCACTTCCTACGCAACACACTGTCATCAGTTCATATAGGATTATGTTCGGAGCCTAAGCCCTTCTAAGAAAAAACTTTCTACGAATACGTATAACAGAAAATTTAATTATTCAAGTTAGCCAGACAAGCTAAAACAATTAAAATTGACATATTTAGCATGCTCTTCTGTACCATTTTGGGGCTCTTTAGAATTTGGCCGCACTGAGAAAATATGCTACTCATTCTCCAAAAAGCTTTGGAGGCAGACAAGGCCCTCCCCCTCTCCCTGAGAAGAATTCCTGAGGGTGATCGAAACTATAAATAAATCTCGCGAAGATGACAAAAAACATATCCCATTTTCGAAATTTTTCGCTTTGAGAGTACTTCCTATCCAGTGGCGTAGGAAGTAAAAGCTTCGATTCTCGATTTTCAGCTTAGTTCAGCGAGGTTCTATCAGCTACGGGATGCTGCCTAACGATGGGTAGCCGACTTTCTGTCTGGCCGCGAGATATCCGTCGTAATTAACGGGTTATCCTCTTCATCCCACAATATCAACGCTGGTGTACCCAGTGATGGGTCTTGGCTCCGACATTATTCCTCTTATATATCAATGGCCTCCTTTTCTGTATGATCAATCCGATCTCCAGCTTTGCTGATGACAGCACTCTGCTTGCAGGAATTCAGAGTGACAAGCTAGAGAAAAGAAGACTGGCAGCAACTTCTTCTCTGACGAGAGACCTGCGGGGGTAGTATGTAAAAAACCTAAAAACGTTAAAAGAAGTCTACGAAATGTCGTCTTGCAGACTAGGTAGTGTTTAGTGTGCAAAAAGAAACGCTAAGCTACCGCTTTACTTCTCAAAGCTCTCCTACATGATACCGCAGTGCGATGTGCCTGCCAGACAGACCCGCCTGACTTCGGACTACCATCCTAACCGTGTCAAACTTCGTAAATCCAGAACTGACCGATACGACCGCTCTTTTGTCCCTAGGGTGTTGAAATGGTGGAACGATCCACCTGAGGGGGACTTTCCCAGTTCTACTAACCTTGGGCAGTTCAAAAATCGCATTAACAAAGTTTCTTTAAGATCCTTATAGGAGCCACGATACTCTGGTATTTAACAAATAGAGATAAAATAAAGATCCTCGTTAAGATCAGCGCGCTGATTCCGAGTGTTTGTCTTATGGAAATCTTCAATCGTAATATTCATACCAAATATTTGCACTGAACAAGAAAATTTATCGTATTTCTTTGCATCGTAGAATACAAGCGATAATGGAATAGTACCTGAATGGTATATGAGGCATTTTTCAGAAACTACGACATTTAAATAAGGTTACAGGTTGTTTTCGAAAAGTCATTAACCGTATTCGCGAAATGAGTTCTGATCCCACAAGATATAACTAATTCACAGGCTAATTAATTGTCGCCTTGATTTAATTGTCAAAACAAAACTGAAAAAAGATTTACACTGTTTCTCAACGGCAAAATACGTGGCATTTCATCCGGAAAATTTCATATTTCCGCAACAGCCACGAAAACATATTTATATTCTTTTTTTAATATTAAGATCAATGCAAAACTGATTTTATGATCATAAAATACGGTAGTAATTGTTTATATTCAAAAATGTTTTCATTATTGTGGTCGTCAAGCGTCTCGGCCGAAACATCTTACATCTTCGCAGATAGATAGTTTATAATTTTAATTTTTTAAGCACATGTCAATAAACATAAAAGTCGCTCCTAAAGTATCCTTTTAAAAATTCAAACAAGAGTCAGCTTTATTTCTAATAAAATACCAACTTATTTCAGATGGTATTGTTTACATATTGTACAGAAAAATCAAATTTAGAATGTTATAATGAAACGTACGATCGCGCGTAGTACGTAGGAGGTTTCTCAAAATATTCAACCAGGGTATTTCGGTTTTTATATCAAGCTTGATGCACAAAAGCGCCATACCTCAAAATACGAGACACTTGTAAAACTTGAGATTATTTTGATAAACACTTAGTTAGTAGTTATTATCGCAGTGACATAAAATTTCTGACAAAAGAGGGCCATCAGTAGAAAGCAATTTTTGAGAGAATGGTTGCAGTCCATGGGGATGATACACCATCGTATTATATGTACAATCAAATTTTAGTCGAAGCAATTTCAATAGGGGCCTAAATCCAGAGAGGTTGATTTCAGAAGTGAAAGACCCAAAAGAGAAACTAATGATGAAGTGACTCAAAAAGTTGAAGCCATGGCTCTCGAAGATCCTCGTGTGAAGGTCTCTAGTCTCTCCGTTAGAATGGTATTGAATAAATCACAACCCAGCGTAATAACGACAATTTGAAAATGAGTAAGGTGTCAGTCACGTGGGTTCCACGACTATTAGCAACAGAACATAAATTACGCAGGTTGGAAATTTCAGAAACTCGTTTGGAAGCTTTGACAAACGATTGCGACGGGTCACGAGACTTGGATGCAGCATCGGGATTCTAAGACAAAAACAGAATCAGCAGTGGGCATAAAGCAACCCTCCGCTGGAAAATTGATGGCAATAGTTTTTTGCGACATCATCTCATTGAGTATGCCAAAAGGGAACAAATGCGAAAACACTGAAAAATTTCCGTAAAGCAGTCAACCAGAAGATTTTCCCAATCGAGAAGTGCAATGTGACCGTGCATAAGGCTGTCAAAATTAAACCAATTGGCCAATTATGCAGGAATGCAGCGTGGTTAAGATAGACCATTCTCCCCATAGTCCGGACTTGGCTCCGTCTGACTTTTATCTCTTTAAATTACTAAAGAAAAATCTTCGAGGACACCGTTATGACTCAGATGATGGCCTAAAAGCAGCCGACGATGACTTTTTTTTAAGTCAAGTCGAAACATTTTTTCTAAGGGTATAAAGTTCACTGGATGAGAAATGGCGCAAGTGCATTGATGTAGGCGAGATTATGTTGAAAAATAAAATTACTAAAAAAATCTTACGTCTTCAGCTTATCGTTAGATGAATAAAATAAAATGCATTTTGAGTGATCGATGGCGCTGTCTGTATGCGCATATACAAACATACAGATGGCCACAGCGACTGTGGCTGACCGCTTACGCCATTTGGTAGGATATTTCTATGGTGAATCGACGGTTCCCGATGCACTTCAGCATTTTCTAGCAAAAACTTCGTCCTCGAAGTTGGTAGATGACGGTAGGTGCGCTCCACCGCCACCCAAGGTCCTAGCTATACGAGAGCGTTACAGCATGCACCTTTTCAAAAATGTTTCGCACTTTTGAAGAAATAACTAAATATAGGATTACTTGTATTGTGCGGTTTGCTGGAGATGCCACTGTTCCGCAGCACTTTGACTGCGCTAAATGTGCAAGCTCAATGAGGAGAAGGGAAGCGAAGAGAGGGGAGGGTACATCTGATTTCGTTGCAGTATATTTATACTGTTTCAACTCCAGTAATGTTGCCTATCAGTACATATTTCGCATCGAGGTTTTCCCCATACATTTGCCCTTATAACTTATAAATTTTATACACGATACACGCGATCTGCCGGGATGATGCGATGCACCGGCGACTTTCAAACGCCGAACCCTGCCTTGCGTCTAACAACATCGCCGACAAGCATGTTCAAGTATCGTGGCTGGCGCTTATGACGTGTTTAACTACAGTAGTCCAGTAGCATTGCCAGATGGTCGATACTTAGGGCATAGAAGAAACTAGCGTAGCCTTATCAAATGAATGAGGGCTATGAAATATGTACTATTTGTATGTCGGCCTGTTTGATTGCTAGTGAAGTGCAAAGTCAACATACTTGACGCCATTTTTTTTTAATTGCAGCATAAAGGAATAGAAATATGGTCCAGACCCATAACACCGCTTTTCCAGAATTACTTCTCGTATGCCATAGCGTTCGTTAACAGGAGAACGGACGGAACACCTTCAGATGTAGCTGTGACCCTTAAGGAACTTGGACTTACATCTCCTACAGGTTATAGAGTTGAGGTGAGTAGAAATGGCTTTTATTTTTTCTACACAATTTCCGAAGCATGGCCATTGGCTATATCGCTAGTTCTTTCGGACAATGCCTTCTAGCTTCATTCTTCAAATTAAGAAAAACTAAATGTCGTATTCAAATATTTTATTATTATCAGTTACATTCGAACCTAATTAAAATAAGTTAAAATTGAAAAGGCGTATGCTCGTGCTCCAAATAAAACAATATTACCCGTGCAAAATTTGATAAATGAACAATCTAATAATAAATGTTAGTTCTCATCATGTTAGATATTGACATAAGGTAAGCGCTTTGCATAAGGCTCTATCTATAGTAGGAATTTATAATAATGTTCAGAGTCATTGCCGGTTGTAGCTTGAATTGATGAATTTTTAATCACCGCGTGATATCGCTTATTGTTTTTTTATAATTTTTTAATAATTCGATGGCATAGAATACGAGATAGAAATTGTCATAACAAATGGTACGATAATGTAGAGGTGCTAGGCTTACACATATATAAATGAAAGAAGCCAATAATATGCAAAAAGTATGCATACGAACATCATCATTTACTCTTTTCAAATGTTACTATGGAAATAACACGCTATTCTACAAATATATAATGATAATAAAATTCTCTATTTCAAGGACTTGTATGAGGACGTAGACTATGGAGTACTTTCACCGCAAACCAAAATCAAGGTCAAGGTTAATCCATCAGGTAAGATCTCGCCAAGTCATTCCAGCAATTCCAAGTAAAAGCGTAATTTATACCTTACTGCTCTTTTTATAAGGGTTTTGTTGCAAACAGTTTAAGAGGTGCGGCGTTCGGCCAGCTGTGGCTTGCTGCCGTCTTATGTAAATGTCCAACATATGGCCTCCTGGAAAAGCTTTGCAGATAGGTGGCCGACTTCCTCTCCTTAAGATACGTCGTAATTCACGGGTTCTCTTCATCCCACAATGTCAACGCGGGTGTTCCCACGGGTCGCTCTTAACTCCGACATTGTACCTCTTACATATCAAGGATCTCATTTCCCGTACGTCCAACCCGATCCACAGCCTTGCTCTACTTGCAGGAATTCACAGTGACGAGACGGTGAGTTGAAGAAAAGAAGACTAGCAGCGACTTCCCCTTTGTCGAGAGACCTGGAGGTCCTCACTGCTTGGGGACGCAAAAATTGGTTCAGTGTAATGCTTGCAAAACACGATACTATACCTTAACGAACCAGAAGCGTCCTAGTACTCATCGGGTTTTGATGGATAGCCGAGTTCTACCATCGAGCCGTTCATTTCGGATTGTTGGAGTCCATACCACCAGACTAAATCTGCCAGGAGCACATCTCGTCAATAGCGACAGCTGCTGGGAAAAAGCTAGGTTATTTGTTGAAGGCTAAGAAGTACTTTTCTCCACATAACCCATCACTCTGTACAAGACCCAAATAAGACATAGCTTCGACGTTTGGGGTGCTACCGCCACGACTACATTACCCATGTTCGATGCTGTTCAGAGGAGGGCTGTCCGAATGATCGTTGACTCTTCTCTAACAGACAATCTTGATACCCTCTTGCGTCGGCGGGTCGTCGGCAATCAAGCTCTTTTCTACCGCTATGACAACGGGCTTTCCTCGTCAGAGCTCGCAGCACGATGAGCATGCAACAATCTCAACGCCGCCTGACTTCGGCCTCCCTTACTAACCTCGTCGAACTTCGTAAAACCAGAAGTGGCCGATACGACTGATCCTTTGTCCCTATTGTATATTGAGATTGCGGAATAATCTACCTGAAGACGCTTTTCCTAGTTCTAATAACCTTAGGCAGCTCAAAAATCGGATTAACAAAGTTTCATTAAGCTCTGATGCCCTGGAATTTGCGCTTCTGCTTACGCGGCTGGTTGGTTATAAAAAAATTATTGGTCGATAATCAGATAAAGAACCAAATATTATGGAGATATAACTCGTTCCTATGATAAAATATTTTGTATGGAGTATACTCGTATCTTATTTACATAATATTCATCGTTCATGAAAACCAGTAGTTTTTCCGCTAATATTTCTTATTTTGTCGCCAATTTTGCTGCAAATATAGTTGCGTCACTAAAATTGATAAGTTTATTTTGTTTACGACCAATATTTTTGAAACAACCAACTACAATATTAGTAAGCATTTGGTAAGCAACAACTTGAGAGAACTGAAAAAGGTGCGCCGGCGTGATTTAAACTCACATCTTCTCCATTCCGTGGAGCCGACCTAACCAATTAGTGTACAGCATCAGCTTTCAGGATCGACTTAGACGCACATTCAGACCTACCCAAGCCACTGCTGTCTCAAGCTGCCTTGGTGCCCCATCTAGCAGCGTTGGTTTTGGCTGGTGCTGTAGACTCCACTGAATAGAGAAAATGCGGATTCAAATCCCGTCGGCGACTATTTTTCCTATGACTCATGTTGCTGTTTACTAAACAACTCGCTGTTCTGGATGCGCCCATAAATTAAATGTCTAATCATATTAGCAAATTTTGCCGAAATAATTGTAAAGTCTGGTTTTATTGGTGCAAGTTGTTCAAGGCGGTATTTAAAACATGGACGCATAAAATGGGCCCACCAATTTTTATGGGAAACATTTTTATTTGACAACAAAGAATGAGAAAACGTGTTTTTTGGGATTCAATCGAAAGTGTTGACAGGAACGAAAAAACTTTTCATATAAGATGTTTAGGTATTTATGAGACCACACATAAAAAGATCATACTAATAGCATAAATATTATGGCCGAAAAACGAGGCAAAATGCGGGTTTTGGCGCTTGTTGGTAATGCTACTTGAAGGCTACGTTTTTTTTCTTCTAAACAAATTCAAACATTTCGTATTTGTGAGTAATTGAACAAATGCGCTACTATGTTCGAAAAACATACGTTACTATACACATTTTAAAACACCGCTATCATCTTTTGTTGCGCAGTACTCACAAATGCGAAATGTTTGAATTTGTTTAGAAGAAAAAACGTAACCCAGCCCTTTTTGCTATAAAATGTCCTTTGAACTAACCCTGTATGTTGCTCAATAAACTAGAAGTAATGACCGGTAAACAGGTGTTTTGGGATAAACAATTAGAAACTCTTGCTTGCGTCAGTTTTCGGCCATAAGTTTTTTGCTATTAGTCTGATCTTTTTACGTGTGGTCTCATTTTGTAGGTCTCACACATAGCTAACAATCTTATAAGAAGAGTTTTTCGTTCCTGTCAACACTTTCGATTGATTCCTAAAAAACAGGTTTTCTCATTCTTTGTTCTGGATTAAAGTTTTCCCACAAAAATTGGTGTACCCATTTTATGCGTCCATATTTTGAATACTCCGTTGAACAACTTGCAGCAGTAAAACCAGATTTTACATTTATTTCGCAAACCAGGGGTATTTTCGCCTAATATGATCTGTAACGCATTTTATATTGTTGACAGCGAGATGTGTCGTAGATCAAAAAATAATCCGTTGAAGCCTTGTGCCAAATAGAAGCGTTCAATATAATAAATCAATCAAAGCCTACATTATAGTAAATCAACATAAAATAATTATTGCTATTGCAAACTTCTGTAATGAAGCAATTTCGCATAATCTCATAACTTTCTTCGCAGGTGTCGTGATCTTGAGAGCAGATGTACAACCGGATTTTCCAAGGAGGGTACCATACTACACTACCCCGAAAACTGTATTCAATCCACTCCACCAAGTATTCAGGATACGAAACAATAACGGGTTTAGCACTAGATAATGACAAAGTTGTAAAAAGGTACTCGAGTCAATAGATTAAGTACTTCCCCCATCCAGTGGATATACTGCTTTGTATGTTTCAGAAGACACAATATTTTAACACAATTATGCCGTATTTTGTTTCAATATTAAGTGAACAGTGTTACTATGAAACGTTTAGGGATATTGTAAATTGAGTAACATGGTTGTAAAAATTTTTAACAAGATATAAACTGTATATACGTGTGAAAGTGCCAAAATATGTTCTTATATCCACTATACCATATGCATGTCACGATTGTCAAGTATCTGGATCAAAATACAGAATTGTCAAAGCTGAAAGATAGGTCAGATCGGCATACGGCAATCGGAGGAAGTTGCTTTAAGTAAATTATTTTTAGTAATTTAAGTACATTTTTAATGTATAGTTTAATTACGAGAAGACATTACAAAAAATAAAGCTGTTAATCTAAGATGAACTGGTATTTTTTGTCTGCTATTGTGATTGTTACTGATAGTCCTCGAACGTTTTTGGTCAATCTGGTACAAGATATGGTTCCTTCTACGGTGTCCCCTAAAAATATATCAATTATTAATGCTATTATGTGTAGAGACTCAATTCCGATTGTGGCTTGATACTGAAACTTAATAATCAAAGAACACGACCTGGGAATATTGCAGACAACTAAAAAAATCCGTTGTGGTAAGCATCACTAGCATTCTCTAAAGGTAGTGGTAATCAACAAATTCGGGCTAGTTAGAAGAAGCAAGTCTATGATTTGTTTATCTCCAACAACCTGATGGGCTATAGTCTGGATGAAAGTACAAGTCGATTAGGCTTAAGCCGTTAGTTTAACATTTGTTGACATTTCACTCGAAATTTGTCTTTTTCTGCGAACGCATACAAAAATGCGTGGCTTCCATACGGTCCTAGTGTTCCAGACATTTTTCGAAAATGGTGAAAGTTTCTGTAGAATGCAAAAAGCCGTTTAAACTGAATATCGATCAAAGGTGTTAAAATATTATAGTCATCCGGTTGCGAAGGGCGTTTCTCAACGGTGGGGTTTTACCTGCACAGTTGTGAGGTATTTTTAATTCATTTCAGTCCACATCTTGTTTCTTTGAGTGCTCAGTCCGAATTTAAGGTTTGTTAACGGGATCGTATATATCTAACAACATTGAAAAGTGGGGTATTGGAGACAAACCAAAAATTTTAATGTATATTGAAAAGGTCCAAATGAAACTATAAGTATTAGTCACACCTATTTTAATTTTAAATCTGAAAGTTCTCAGGAAAGGTATTTACTTTCACGTTATAATAATAAAATAATATCAAATTGAATTACTTCCAAATTTTTTTCATTGTTTATAGTGACAATGATATAATATCTGTAATTTCCATATTAGTTCAACTAGGTATTTGCTTTTAGCCAAGAATCTCCTCAGATTACAAAAACTATTTTTTGAAAAACAGCGTGGAATTCAAGCAAGGTGTCCCACCCAGGTCAAACGTTCCATATTATAAAACAAAAATGATATAAACTATAATTTTACTATCTGGCCTGCATAATCAAGTCGGCCATTGCTTTGCTTAACCCAGTTGTATTGCAGAAAGTGTGCATAAATCAAAAATATCTTGAGAAGTGTCACTATCAGATGGAATGTGACTCATTGCACTCAAAAATTGAAGAAAGATTAAAGGGCGGAAAAACTAATGTCTCAGCTAATTACGTAAATATACGTGAATCTTGTAAGGCAAAGACCTAAGTCATACTTATTTCAAAAACACATCTGATGGCTCTAAGATATAATGAAGCAGGAACAGAAAAAAGGTACTAGGAAGAATTTCAGCCGCTGCCTGTAAGGTAGGCATAACGTTCAAAGGGCATTCCTATCAATGAGCTACCAATTTTGTGTAATAGCCAGATAATGATTAAAGCAAGTATGATCATTTTATGTTTTTTTAATCTGTTGACATTGATTACCATTACCTTTGTGATAACCTGTAGCAAGAATGAACCATTCAAATAATGTTGTTTATCATTACTTCCAAAGCTTACCTTTTCTAAGCTCTACTGTCTGCCCCAAAAAGAAAACTGTCTGTTGCCAATGAGTCTTCGGCGCATGAGGCCCAGTTGAAAATTCCACCTTCGTTTCCAGATCAAAAAACGTATCGAAGTACCCAGCGATGGCAGTGAGCGTTCCGTCCTTGATCACGTTCAATTTGAACTTAGAACTGAAAATGCAGACGTCGACGTTGCACTTCATCAGATCAATTTCCGTTACTACACTGGCATCCGTCAATAGGTTGTCAACTGGTACCAGCTCAACGAACGCCTCTCGAAGTACTTCGCTCTTCATGCATTTCATCGAGAAGCCGTACACGTCGTCCCAGAAGTTCACTAGTTTGTTGTACCGATCTAGAAGCGATAGAGCGGCATTCAAAATTAAAGTTAAAACTTGAATAAGCATATACAAATAATTGTAGTTCCTACGGCTATACATTCAGAATTCATTAGCTATACTTCTTTCTTGGTAAGAACAATCTTTAGGTGCTGGATAAGCCAGCCATCGTTCCAATCGTTATGTCTCGTCGTTCTGTTGGTTGCCCTGAGTAGCTCCGGTCCAACGTAAAGCTTCCAAAATTACAGAAATTATGAGCAAGAAAAGTGTTTTACAATAAACTTTCACTGATTATATTTCATTCTTAAAATTGTTAAGGCATGTGGGTCTGAGATACATTACAGATAGGTCCAATGTTTTATACTGGTAAATAAAAAAAATGCTTAAGTACATTGACTCTGCACTTCCCATACAAAGCAGCTATCGGATCGTAAAGGATTCTGTTTCGCACAAACCCTCTGAGAAAAAAGTCAGTCAAACAGGTCCATTAATTAGTCCATAGACATTTTTCCCTGCTCTGCCGCTATTCCATCTGTCACAATGTCGTCACTCCCCGATACCTAACCGGATCAGACGTGGCACCGGGGCCACAGCATAGGAAACTCTGTGTTATGGCGCGTCAGTAACACCAGAGCAATACCAGGACCCGTACGCCGCCAGCGGCACATGCGGCTGTTAGGTACGCGATCCATCTGTTGAGAATGTTTTTTACCGATATCCACGGAAATTAAACGAATTAAGTCAGTCAAACAGGCTCATACAATTCGTCCATAGACATTATTTCACTGCCCTGCCGGCAGTTACTGTTCTTCTGGCAACGTTGTCCCGTTCCACATCTGAGCGGCATCGCTGCAGCAAGCTATCTTTCATTTCGTGCATGGTCCGTATGAATGATTTTTAAGTAGCAGGAGTACGTCGATCAAAAACGATTCGCTATGATGCTCACTTCAGGTTTTTCAATCTATAATACGTGAAATATGTCTAATAGGTGCGTAGATTACCAAGATTGGGAGCGTATAAATATACTTACATCAAAAAATGAGATACACCCTCCCCACCCCCAATTTTTTTTTCTAAAAATTGTTTTAAAAATGATCAGGGTCAACTGAAACATCAAAAAACGAAGCATGAGCGATTTTTATAATTTTTTTTTTGTTTCGTTTTTGACCTATTTCTCCGCCGACAGTGGACCGATTTTGAAAAGATTCAAAACGTTGGCATAGTAGTTACATTGTGTAAAAATTCCATCACAATCCGAGAGGCACTTCAAAAGTTATAAGCGGTTATAGGATTAGCGGACAGACAGGCAGACGAAAATGAGTGACATGGCATGGCATGTCATATAACATCAAAAAAATACTTCCCAGAAGGCGTGGGAAGTGAAATACTTTGCCTTTCGCTGCCATATTTCCACGACTATAATAAATCACAAAATTTAACAGAGATTGTCCCATGCATCATTGCTGATATGCCCGATCGATAGAGCAACCGAGACGTCGGACTGGTTTCATAAAATCAATATATTGTTGCTGTCGCTTTTGATGGTCCCTATTTCGAGATTCAAAACCCTGTTTTAGAACTTTAGTTGTAAAGGTTGGACAGAAAATCAATAACATTTCTGTCCAAAACATGATACGAGGGTGCTAGGATTAAATAGAGATTTTGCACTGTCAAAATGCTCCTCGGATCTTGCGTCTGAAATATTCAGACATCACCTCAAAATAATCTTTAAAACATGATAGAAGATAATAAGACGCAACACTGTAATCGAAGCGAGGGTACTGCTAAAATCTGATAATACAAATCAATACGATCAAATTCACCCTGTGTTGAAATACTGTAAACCTAAAGCAAACCTAATCCGCTCTTGTATCTCGATCAGATCAAAAGAGAGAAGGCACGACACGACACATAGTACTCAACTCAGGCGCCGGAAGCGTAGGTAAATGAAACATTTATTTACCAATCCGTTCGAAAAACCCAAAATGGCATACTCGTACATCATTATCAAACTTGTCGACATGACTTTAATTTATGTTGAGCGTCTTCAAAACGATACCGAGGATTTACGAGTGACTATCATTCAGGGATTTGGTTCCCTTGTGCAAAGTGCTAGGGATACAGGTCGTTTTGCAGGAATGTCGAGGTGGGCACAGTGGAAAATCTAGGCACCCCTGAATAGTGCAAACTGAGGAAGGAGTATTGAATCTTGTAGAATGAATCATTCATCAAGCAATAAGGTAGTTGCTATACACGTGCGAGTCTCCAAGACTAAAGTGGTAAACGCTGCATGCTGATGGATTGACCTTTGTGTACGAGCTCTGAGCATTCTTCTGTTAGAGTGCGTTTTTGTGAGTGGTTGTCGCAGTCCGTATTGTTCACGGATGAATCAACCTTCACGCCTAACAGGGTGAATAACTTCCGAAAAACCAGTGTGTGATCATCGGAAAATCCTTAGATAGTCTGTCGGTCACATTTTCAAACAACATTGTCTTTGAATATTTGGGCTGACGTAAATGGTGGCTCATTGTATCTTTTATTTTCCCAAATCGGTTGGACGGTTTACAATACCTTGACTTTCTACGAAACATTTTACCAACGGCGACAGCTTTAAACAGTACTTATGAGTGACAGAGCCATATTTTAAATTTCTGTACAAAATCCACCACTCAGCAGCTTTGTTATTTCAAGCGTAGTTGTTTTTGAAAAGTAAAAAAGTCACAACTTTCAGGACACCCTGTATAAGGTGAAATATGTTGCTTATCACGTCCTGGAAGTAATACAGTGAATTACCAGTAACCCTGTAGGTAGAACCTGACTACTATACGGGATAATTCGTTTTTCAGTTATGTTTCAGTTTCCTCTGTATCCCCCTATAGCCCCACGGTACCCAATGGGTGTTTAGGCCTTAGGCCTTCGTGGTAGTTGGAGTATAAAAAAAAATGAGCCGTTCAAAAAAATTCTTGAGCATAAGGAGCTAAAAAATTATGACCTGACGCGCCATACCATTTAAACACTCTCCAAAACGGTGCATAGCAGCCACCTTGAATTTTTCAAATATCAGTTCTAGACTAAAATGTAGTATCCATGAATCAGTTTCATCATCCCGATTTTCTTCCCGCTCCCATGACCAGTTCAAGTAGTTAATGGGGGAATAAAAGAAAAGCACTATGTATTCATTAATTTTATCTGCGATATTCTTGATCAACATCTGCAACTTCTAGTATTTCTACTACGGTAAAACACACCATTCCAACGCATTATCGGAGGCAATCTTCAATTTCTATCATACACATCTATTTATCTGTACTCAGCAATATCTACGAAATATTTTCTACGCACCCTGCATACCCACTTGCCCTGTACTATAAGCAGGGTGCAATAGAGCAGAAAATCAATATCTGCGCGGTTAGAGCGATATGCGAGCGATGTCAGATCGATACAATAAACGCGCCTAGCGATTGGCTGCGGAAAATCAATGGCGGTAGATGCGGACGAGGACGATACTATCGATTTATACGCTAGAAGCGTGCTGGAAGCTTTTCGCGTCCCATAGTGTCCGTTTTGCTGCTGCTCGTGGCACGTGTCTTGTTTCAATCGAACAGCATGTCGGGCGAAGCCGAAATCTGCGAATCCTATCAGTTAAAATGGGGTTTGTATCCGTCGTACATGCATTCCTGCATTTCAACCGCTTTGTACAATGACTCGTTCACGGACGTGGCGTTGGTTACTACCGATGGCCATCAGATCATGGCCCATCGATTCGTGCTGTCGTACAGCAGTGTCTATTTAGCCCAGATATTGAAACTTCAACGGAAAGTGACCACAGCATTGCCGCTCATGATCGTTCTACCTCAAGAAATCGACCATAAATGTTTGAAGGTATTGGTGCGGTACATGTACAGCGGCGAGGCGAAGGTGTCCAAAGACATTCTGAAGAACGTGCTGAGAGGAGGCGATATTCTCCAAATTAAAGGACTGTATAGAGAGAAGGGTGATCCAGATAGAGTTACCCGCATTACGCAACAACAGCAAGCAATAAGCCAACCTGCTGTATCTCCTGTTTCAATTTCGCAACCATCAACAAGTGGTTTATCAAAAGCAACAACTGTGCCGCCATCCCAACCTGGATCGAGCGCTGTCCAGACAAAATTGGTTGCCGCTAAGCAAAATAAAACTCCGCATAAAACAATGATTGTGATGCCTGTCAATACAGAAAAAGGAAAGCAACCGTTGAAAACTGTGACACTCAAACCTGGTTCAATCCCAAAGGTTCTAAATTTCTCTTTTGAACAAACTTTCAAGAAGATTGAAGATCAATCTTTCAAGAAGATCCAAGATCAGTCTATAACTGAATCTAAATCAAACGAGAACGCCGATAAGAATAACGCAACTATCAAGCCCGAGCCAAAAGAAACCAACAACCTACAGTTCTTGGTGATTAAAGATGAACCAATAGACTGGAGTGAAGCAGACATGGAAATAATCGAATCCAAGGAAGTTTTTGATGATATAAAATCAGAACCGACTGACGATGAAGAACTAGAAACTACCCAACAAGAAGACCAAATATTCTCGCCTCTGACCTGCGAACTTTGTACAGAAACCTTCACTGTTCCTTCAGAATGGGTGCGTCATGTCCAAACTCATACGGACATGCTCCCAGCAAAGCGAAGACGCCATGACAGTTCAGGAGAATCATACGAAAACGACACTTTTCCGGAATTGATGTGCGACTTGTGCCAGAAAGGGTTCTCAACACCAGCTGAATGGGTGAAACACATTCAAAACGAGCACACTGAATTCGAGCTTCACATGAGTAATGTTAAGGATCCACAATATAAGAAGATTGTGCCCGTTATGGCGAAAAAAATTAATAAAGAAGATGATAAAGCTAGTAAACAATGCCCAGACTGCCAGAAGGTGTTTCCATCCCAAGCCTCTATGTTGGTGCACAAACGAAGTCATACTGGAGAGAAGCCATATGGGTGTGGGAAGTGCAACAAAAGCTTCAATGTGAAGAGTAATTTGGTGAGGCATTTGAGGACTCTCCACAATAAGATTGTCAGTGCTAATGATATTGATAATAAAGATGTTTCTGATAACAGTAACTAAGTTTTGATTGTAAACAAATACTTGTGTACATTTTTCCAAAATATACTTATCTTTAATAAAAAAGAAAAAAAAATGTCTATGTGTATGCTAATTATAAAGGATCAGTACTTGTAACCTTGCTGAAATATCACGTATACCATTAGAAATATCGAAAAATCAATCTCCACTTTGGACGGCTTTTTATTCATCAATATTTCATTGTGCGATACACGTGTCGATAGGTCCTTTCGAATAAGCAATTTCTAATTATCAGAAACTGCCAAATACAGACACATATACAAATTAATGAATCATAACCGGTCGTGTTTGGTTTTGACTTTTTCATTTTAAGCGACACGAATTGTAACAGGTGTCAAATGAAGACGACATAAACTGGCCCTTCGTGATATACATTAATACAACATAACCCTTGTAATCCTTATATCTTTTGTGTATGTTGTTTTTTATCCCGTTTGTGAATTAAAACTTTCCGTAAAAGGTTATCAGGACTTAACAATTAATCGGGTACGTTTCTATTATCACAGTAACGTATCTACTTATATTTGAATCACATTTATAATTGTTGACGCTAGACTACAAAACAGTTGTGTGTAACAACCCTGTTCTCATATCAGTGTGAACCGCGGTTCATCTCGGTTCCTCACTTCAAATTGCTTGTGATGTTGCCTAATTACATGACCGGATCTATTCTACTGGAAATGGTCGTTATAGGGACTGTCAGAAATTCATTGTTCCAAATAACATAAATATATGTAGTTATATTGATCTCAACTTCCGGGGTATCAGGAGCCGTGTTCGAACAGCTGTCGTCAACCTGTCAGTGATCGTGTCCAAGACCCCGCCACAAAAATTCCGTTCATTCTGCTTCGCTATATAGACGGAATTCACATGGCCGAATTCCAGATACAATCACCAAACACTGTACGAGCAAACCTTTCATTGTGAAAATTTCAATTTTAAAGCTGTACCAATATTTGAAAAGGTATGATTTTCTCACTAAAAATAATATTTTGTTGACCTGAAATTCTTGTTATTACAGAAATCAACAATTATTATGATTTATAAGAATTGAAGTATTTTTCAACCTATCTAGAAGAGCAATGACTCTTGGGATACACGTTTGCGTTTCCAAATATACTGCCGACCACTGCTACTTTGTGGTTCTGTTAACACAATTTTTTTGTAAATTGGGAAAAGGATATCTGAGTGTTTTTTGATAAAATTTATAATAAAATGTGATAATGGTAATAACCGCCTAATTTGTTCTAAGATAATTTCTCAAAATTGCAAATTCTTTTCTTTAAGCATCAAAATAATCATAGAACTTCTAAAAAATAAAATGAGCGTTATGTGTACCTCACCAAGATATTGCAATGGAGATAAAAGCAACGAATTTGATAAAAGTGATAAATATGTAAAACAATTATTTATATGTTACAAATAAGAAATAACGCTTACCTAAGTCACCAACACCAATAATGCTAATATTACACCTATTTGGCAATACATATCCATCAGGTTTTAGAAATGCATTCCTTGCATGAATAAAGCTGTCTAACATGCCTTCAAACAACAGAAAATATCCCATCCATTCAGATACAATTATATCAACTTTTTCAACAGGTAAGTTCGTTTTCTCAACTTGACCTTTAATTAAATGGATCTTGTCTTGCAAACTGTTTTCCCTAAAAACATAAATATGTTTTATATCTTAATAAAAACGTGTACTGTAATGTTTGTGTTTAGATAAACTGAGAAATGTAAAATTATGTGACGCAAAATATCCATTTATTCAGACTACTGCTCTTCAGAACTCAAATATGTATATATATTTTGTCAAATGGCTTATATGTGTGAATATGCTTTATTTCAGTTTTCAGATTCGACTAAGAAAAATAGCTTTTTTGTTTTCAAATATTTCATGTTTAACAGGGTCAGATAACATTTTGATTTTGACAGCTTTTGTGGGTTCCAGAGAAAAATGTGTGGCCACGAGGGAGACATTTAAACTATGAAAAAGATACTTTAATAGTTCTTTATTAGAAATAAAAATTATTCAGTTCCATCAGTCATAAAACAAGAGAATCATATGGATTGAGTACTCACAGAACCTCAGGATAGTGGTTGTTTGCAAGCTAGAAATATTTTTGATATTGTAAGGAAATAACAAAAAATAGAAAGTATTGTATGCGATTCAGGGTAAACCACTGGTAAAGCATATCTACGTGAGCTACTGACGCGTTCCTGGTTTCAGTACGCCAAATCGCGCTAGTTTCACACTATCATTTCTTTATTTTCTATGCATTGATCAAGAACAAAGCGCAAAATATTTACACGAAAATATGCAATTTGAATTTCGTCAGGTAAGAGTGACAGAATTTTCGGTAGCCACTAAACAACATTATTATTATAGGAATTTTTAGTGTCTCTTCATGAAAATAAGTTGTGGTGTGTATGTAGCAATGCAAAAAGTATTTGTATATTGTTATACCAATTACAAATACTCAGATTAATTGATAACTTAGTGGAGGTCGGAAATGGAGCACGCCCGGGGAATATCATTTTTTATCGATTGGCTTAATGGCAGAATACTGTATATTCAACAATATCACAACATAGGAAATAAGAAACACAATCTTCACCTTACTATATCCATAGCTTTATAGACGACTTCTGATTGGTCAATACCATAAACTTTGTCTGCTCCTGCTTGTGCAGAAAACATGGATAAAATTCCAGTACCACATCCAACATCTAGCACTATTTTTCCAGTAAATAAGTTTGCATTATTTAGAATAGCATTTCTATAGCTTTCTGTCCTTACTTTATCCTAAAAGCAAACATGGCGATTTTGAATTTCATGATTTAAAACCCTAAATCATAATTAATAAGATAATTGAGCACCTCATGTGAAGCTATGAACCATCTTTATATGTTATAGAAAAAGTCAAATCTCTTGATGGAATTTAGTTTCATACAAACGAATCATGGCCATTCTAGTTTGTGTTATGATGAAAATTATTTTCAAATGGACACAGGCTGAGCTCAATGAATTTTTTCTTATTAGTTGGTCAATAAGGTAGTTTCCATCACTCACATTTAACATATCATGATGAATTCCAAAGTGGGAATATGAGTTGAAATAATCACTACTTTCACAGCCAGAAGATACTACATTGTGAGCCAATTTTTTATTGTAACTATCACCAGATTCTACTATTGTCCTTGTCACCTCTTTCATCTTCTCCATATCTTTCTGATAATTTTCTAATAGCATATCTCTATGTTTTACCTGAAAAGTACCATTTGAAACAACTTACCTTTTCAAGAGATTGGTCTATAAATTAACAGACACAACCAATATGCACATCTGTCTTTTTACAGCTAGTTCCTTACAAATGCAGACAATCCTTTCAACTACAGAAATATAGGCACATAGGCAGGTTCATACAGCACTTGTATAATCCTGTAGTCATATTCATAAGAGCTAAAACTCATGAACTTACAAGGTCAGCCATGTTGTGCATATGACTAGAGCTTATGGTTATGACAATATAACACTTTCATAATAAATATGCAATTCACCGCTTATGCTTATGACTATGACTAGAATAGTTCTTTTATAAACCTGCCTGACGTATCCAATCTGATGTAGTTATTTTTCATTTACAGTGTTTATGACAAATGTGATTTTGTAGTACCTTACAAATTAATATGACTCTCAATAGGACTAATGTGGGCCCACAAATACTGACATATTGAGCAATTAAAGTCTCCAATGCAATTCTGAAACAATGGAGTTGTATTTGACTATGACAAGTTGTAGGTCTGCATCACCTGTCTCATATCCACTTTGTTTCTAACACTATGTTACTGAAGAAATGCTTCAGCTCATCCCTGGCATGCATGTTTCAGAAGAAATGTGTCGCTGCTACTTTTTGTATGTTCTGTATTAGATTACAATAGTTGATGTCAATACATATTTCATTTTTTGCCAAACAGTATTTCCTATTTTAAAAAGTATCAAGCATAAAAACATTATATAAGCCAGTATGTCACAAACACACTGAATAATGTGAAACTACATAGCTTAACTAAAAATGGACTTAAGACCTCACACTGGAGTTTTTAATTAATCTTTCAAGCAATTTGCACAGACCAACCTGCATTGTCAAATCTTGGATTTGCTTCTGAAGATCAGAAAAATTTAAATGACTTATTGGTGTTTTCCCTTCTATTGCATAATGAGGAGTTGATGGAGCACTACCCAGGTCATCAAAATCTAAAAAAAATAGCTACATGTATTTGCAGCATAGTACTCTATCCTATAAATTATAAGTATTGGTGAAATAATCAGCAAACAGTAACATTTACCAGTTCATTTCATATCAGAAACATGTACTTAGTACATGATGAGCAAGTACTAAAGTTTAGTGGTTCTATAACTATTCTATAAATAAATACTGATATAAAGGTTCATCATGTACTAGAGAACTTTGATAACTATTGAATAATTTGATACAATGATTAATAATGCATCAAGTGTGCATGAATCCAAATAATAAGTTAAACATACCTGGCATGCCCTTAAAAATGCCTGATAAATGAATAAAGAGAATAAAATGGAAGCAATATTTGTATGATACTAATCTTCAAAATTATATATGTATTCCTTACCATACATCAGCCAAGGCTCCATTTCACCAGGTTTCAAGTAAACATCATCATCCCAAAGAGCTACTGAAGAGTCAGTTAATATTTTAGGATCAGGTCTTTGCAACCTGATATAGTTGATCATTTTTATGTATGAATAGCAATCCATGTTATACTTATTCTTTAATTGTAGCAAATCAAAGTTGTGAGCTATTCGACAGTGATCTAAGGCTACAGCAATTGTATGAAACTGTAGGGAACAGAAGAGGCATGTTGTCTGTTCACCATTAACTTCCATCTCATCCCAACCATCAGAATCATCATCATCAATGCTTGGACCTCCAGTAGCACCTTCCATCAAAGGAGGACAATCTAACATACAACAATGTTGCTTGTATAGGTTGTATTTGTTGTATTTCATATTGATAGAGAGTACTCACCATCTTCAACAGACATTTTATTATAGTTGGCAAGTCTAGCTCAACTGCACCAGCCGTTTTTGATGAAAAAATATCTGACCCTAGCGTTTGGGTGCAAATGAAAGATATAGGACTGAAAATGAGCAAAAATATAAGAGTTCTGGAATATTTCACTATGTGATACTAAACTACAAAATGATGATAAATGTGGAAACACGATATACTTTAAGCATTGCTGTAATGTAATCGTCAAGAATTTAGCTAGTATACTAATTTACTAATGCTTTATCTCAGAAAATCAACTTATTCCATCTTTCTTATTATTGATCAAAACAGCCTAGGACAAAAATGTACATGGGCCATGGGCTTTTCAAATTTTCAATGACGTGACAAGTGACAAGAAATAAAACATATTAAATCAAATCCAAGCCAATAACCAAAATTTCTGTGTTATGTGCCGCGGTTATAATTATGGTTCAAGATGACACACGGGTTGATGACGTCAGTTACACGAATCGCTTGAACGCGTTGGTTTTAACCGCGGTTTTGTTGCAAGTTTTTTATTTTATAAAAGCGCGTATATAATCTCTGATTATTTTTATTATCACTTAATAATCGGTGCTTTTTCGTCTACAACTGTGTTTGGGAAGATTAAATAAGAAACCTTTCATATATTCATGGGAGAAATGTTTTTTCAGATTTTTTTTTTAATGATGGAACCATGGCTTTGTAGCTATGATAACTTTCAATTCTCTAAAGTTTTCCGCATGTCAAAGAAAACATTTATTGATTCAGTAGAAATGATGAAAAAAGAAATTAGCAAAACCGTATACAGGTGGACATCATCTAGTGAGTTTATATGGCCATATTTTAATATTCTTGTGGTATATGGCTACACATGATACTTTGTTCAGCTTAGGAACTACATTTAAAATGTCCCCAACAACAGTAATGAGTATAACTAATAAGGTGCTCCACTTTATGGTAAAACTGAAGTCAGCCTGTATCAAGTTTCCCAAAAATGAAGCTGAAGTGCAATAACAATATCCAATACACGGCAAAATTCTAACTTGTCACATTTCAAATAATAACCAGAAATATAAAACTACTCCGGAGTTGGGTAAATACCACAATTTTGCGGTGATAACTATGACATATAACAGCTGATTCATGACGTCACGGATCATATAACCAAGCTGATAACCACACTCACTTAAACGAATCGGTAAATACCAACCCAAAATGGTAAATACTATTTTCATTTGGTTATCCGCTTGAAATTGATTATACAGGGAAATAACGATCAACGAGCAAGGCTGCGTTCGTTAAGTTATTCCTTTGACAACTTAAGCAGGATGAGGCTTTGATGAAAAGGTTTATCTTTCAAATTCCCCATGATACAGCGCCCTCTGTAGGTGGCGATTTGAAATAAAAGTGACTTGAGCACCAGAGTGTGTGCGATCCATACTAAGGGCAGCAAAACATTTCTTGGCGGGAACAGCTTAATGACGTTTCTAAATTTATGTGTTTACTTAGGGCAGGATCGTCAGTTGTTCCTACAATTGTACGCCTTTATGGACTCCTTGATTTTCATAGTTTTCTACTCTCCCATGTCAGCGCTCTATTTTGTGGTTATGTTACAAATATCTATTTACATCAAATTGTTCATACTTTTGATTTATATCATCTGTTATATGTCCTGAAATGTCCAATTCAAGAAGAAAACATAGCCTGACAATAGGAGAGCGCTGACGCTGTCACGGAACAATAGAAATCTAGAAATATTCCAGACCTTCTGAAAGAGAGGAAGGTCTATGAAAATCAAGAAGGACATAAAGCATAAAGCCGTTCTACAATAACTGTAGGAACGACTGACGATACGGCCCTTAGCCACAGAGTCGTTTTTATCCCCTCCAGACTTTTCAGCACCTAAAACCTATACAAACGAAGCCCTCTGGCGTCCGACTTTTTTTTTGCTTTTTACATGTTCTTCCATTATAAATCAAAATTTTTGGAATCCTCAGATATGTGGATATGGAGTAAATAGTCATTGAATGTTTTCCTCAACTGTTCTTCATCATGATCTACGACGACGATATATTTGGATGAAGGTCCATATTGTGGTAAGCCAAATGTCTCTAGTGGTTGAAAGTCGTCTTCTTAGCAGGAACAGCTCAGTTTTTCTCATATTTTTTTTTGATAATAAGGGCATTTCAAAAAAAACATTCCTACAAACTGATAACCCCCAAAAGTCGCAGATTTTAACAGTACAGGCTCGACCGGCTCATCTTAGGCGCATCATTTCGGTCACTTTTTTACGTAAAGGTATCTGACCTAGTGATGACCTAGGGCATATTCCCAGTATTTACCAATCGCTCGCTTGATTCAATTTCATGTTATGCGGTCCCACACGATGCTTCCAACGTTGCATACGACGTTGTTTAGAACGTTCGACACCCCAAAATTGGCAAGTGTGTCTCCTACACGAGGGAATGAACTTTTTAGTCTCGGACGCTCGACGCATGGTGGCGCCAACGTTAATTATCGGTGTCAGTGTCGCGGTTGAATCTTTAAAACTGAAGGAAAAATTATAGAAATTAACGATGAAACAATTTTTTCGAGCGCCGAAAAATAATTTCAGATCTGTCTTCAGCGACCAAAATTTAAATCTGTCAGAAACCTCAGAAATGTCGACCGTTTTTTGTTTGTTTTTCGATGATGACTCCGCCGCCACTGTACCGATTTTCAAAAACTGCAGACCTTTTTCGTCAGTTTCAGTAGTAAGCTTGGGTAGGAATTTCATCAAAATCTTGATAGTACTTTTAGAGTTATCATTTATTTAATCGTTTCCGTTAGTTATGACATGCAAGTCAATATATTTCTACTAGTCTTGCATTGCAACAGGACATTATAATGAAACAACTGGAAGCACTTGATAATTTATAATTTACTAAAATACATATAATTAGGCCAGCCATAACTCACCTGCGATACGTACAAAATATTAGCAATATGAAAAAAGTGGTGTTATGACAGTCTATGCTTTGTATGTATACTAATTTAATTCATTCTCTTGAAACGATAGTTACGGAAGGTACATGAATAGGTAGGTATTCAAATCAAATAAGTAAATAATGTTTTTCGCCCCTACTGGTTCTAACCTAAAACCATGAAGCACATGACATCTCGTGTGGGATCGTAACGAACCATGCTTCCAACGTTGTAACATCCTTTGACGCGGGTCAAATTTACTGACAAGAGCCCGAACTTGTCATATGGCGAACGTTGGACACATGCCGTGTGCCCATCGTTGTTAAGCGTTTAGTCTAGTGGTGGACAAAAAGTATCTATCCGATACAAAAGATCCGATACTTTCCGAAGCCAGAAGTATCCGATACTTTTTGATAAATGTATCGAATACTGTAATAAATACTGACAATCTGACTACTTATAGATCTTAGGTATTGAGAACCGAAAGGATAAAAAACTAAGGCAGTCTTACGAGATTGGTAATTTGAATACGATTTTTCGGTTGTTGCACGTTCCGGTTGTCAATTGAATATAGGCGAACTTTTGGGAATTAAAGTGTTTCATTTTGATTTCTAACACTTAACTGAAGCAAAAGGCTGAAATTAATTTCTGGTTACAAAAGCCCAGAATTTATATTTTATTTTTAACCAATATTGTAACAATAACAAATATAGCAATGTAATTCAAAATTCAGGGTATTGCTCATCACTACTCATCAGTTATTTCTAATATAGTGGATACCAAATAAAATCCGATGCACGTCATAGGTGATGTCATTCATAAAAATCATGGTTACCAACAGTTGACTACATTCAATGTGACATTTCTACTTGAAGTTTAAATTTCCCCGTCTCGATTCGGTTGGTAGTGCCGTGTAGAGAAATGTGAGGTTGCCACTTCTCATTTGTTGACATCAGTTGCCATTGTCCTTTTGTCGTAGACTGTCTACTATTAGTTCTTTATTGTTTAGTTTGCGAGTTTTGCGCTATTTGAGCTTTGAATCGTTGCCTTGCCAATTAAAAATTGTTCTTTTCAGAACAACAGTTACTGTGAAGTGGTGTAAAGTATCCAAAATGCCAAAACAACTTAACAATCGGTATAAAGAGCTCATATCATTGAATATCTACCGAAATCAGCTGTTTTTATTCAGAAAGGAATTTAATTTTACAACAAGTTTATTTATTTTTAATATAATGGTATTATAGTAAATGGTAGGTATATACAAACAATTCATTTTATTAAATTTATTTGCTTAAAAGAAAATGTGCAAATTCTGGCAACAGCGCACAGCTCCAGATCGATGACGTGCATCGGGTTTTATTTGGTATCCACTATATCTAGTCTATACTCGATGATACCTACTTATAGGAGACCGAGACCGCATAATAAGAGTAAACAAACAGTGATCAATAAATTCGAAGGTCGGGGCCTGGATCAGCGACATAAAGACAGGAACAGGATTATTATTATTTATTATTATTATTTGAGACTAGCAGTATTAAATTAACGGATTCTAACGGCAATTAATCGAGCCGATACTTAGTATCGGTATTGTATACTCAGTATGGGATACTTACAGATAAAGTATCGGTATCTATTCGATACTTGCAAAAGTATTGATTACCCACCACTAGTTTAGTCACATCGTGTGGGACCGGTTTTATATGTCAAAATCCCTATTACATTGCCATGTGATTTATGAACGCACCTCTGCTAACAGACAAAACTGACATAGAACAATCATGTTGTAGCGGCCGTTCCGTTTCACAAACTGTCATTTGGAGTTGAGTGATTGAGGTTATAAATACAAATCGGACTCACGTTTTACTGTTTTAGGGCTCATTTTTCAAAAACAAAACTTACAAGTAAGCAGCAATGTCACAACAGCCAAGTAAGCAGTTTATATTGTTAATATGTGAAATTCTCCTTCTGTCTCGATACTAACACAGTTATTTTTTTGTAGAAAAAAGGAATCCTTTACCAAAAGAAGTTGTAAAAGAGAAGCTAAGAGAGAGAAAGAAGTTGGCCAAGCAATTACTTAGAAAGAAAAGAGCTCGGCTTATTGTAAAAAATTTACCATTCAAAGTTAATGAGGAGCAATTGAAGGAATACTTTGAAAAATTTGGCAAAGTAGAAAATGTTGAACTGCTGAAGAAGCCAGATGGAAAATTGGTTGGTTGTAGCTTTGTACAATTTGAAATGGTACAGAAAGCTGCAAAAGCTAAGCATCATACTAATGGGAAAGAATTCTTAGGACGGCACTTGGTAGTAGACTTTGCTAAGGCTAAAAATAAATACAATAAAGTTGAAGTAAAAATTGAGCCTGAGGTTGAAATCAAAAAGGAAGATGATGAGGACCAAACTATGGTATCCCTAGATGACGTTGAAGGTTCACTTGAGCAAAATATGCAGGATAGTGATAAGAATAGAGACAGTGAAGGTAGTGAAGAAGAAATAAGTGATGATGAAGACAATAGTCATAGTAAAAGTTACGTTGAGGAAAATGAGGATGATAATAAACCTAAAAGAGTATCAAACGATGTAACCGAGGGGAAGACAATATTTGTGAGGAATGTACCCTTTGATGCAACCAAAGAGGATCTCAAGCAGTGTATGCTACAATATGGACCTGTCTACTATGCCCTCATATGTGTTGATAAGTTAACTGAGCATTCAAAGGGAACAGCATTTGTAAAGTTTGTAGTAAGTACACTTACTTGAATTATTTTGTACTTGTAAAAATATGTACATTCCTCATAGTACATTTTCATTTTGCTTTGTTTATAAGTATATAAAGACAAACATGATTAGTTGTAATAAAATTTTATAATACCAGGTGACTTCAATTTGGGGTGATTGGTGGTTAAGATCTGTATGTGATTCTGGTGGTGAATACCACAGTATAGAAATTTAAAAAGCAACCAAATCCCTCAATAAGGTTGATAATAATATATATGTTTCTTTTGACAGAATAAAGAAGATGCAGATAAAGCTTTAAGTGCAGGTACTGAACTGACACTGCTAGGAAATATATTAGATTGTCATCCAGCTTTACATAGAGATGAGGTTCAGAAAAAAGCAAAGGAGAAAAAGGAAGCAAGCAAGGGGTCTAAAGATAACAGAAATCTCTATCTAGTTAAAGAAGGAGGTATGTTTTGTCAGAAAATAACAGGATGGTGGGAAACCAAGATCACTATTTCCATTGTAAATTGTAATATTTTTTATTTATTTTTGTTGCTGACCATTAAAGTCTAAATTATCAAAATGTCTATTGTCATTTAAATGTTAAATAATTTGTGTTCATTTTCAAGGTCAAAGTTATAGTTTCATTAGACACCATCCTTTGAGATTCAAATTCCTTGCTCCATCAGATAGTCGAAGAAAATCTTTTTACTTCATTGTTTCTACATATGCTAGAATGTACCTGAATGTGAATGTTCATGCATTCTTTACTTTTCAGTGATACTTGCTGGCAGCAAAGCAGCACATGGTGTGTCACCAACAGATATGGCAAAAAGGCTACAAATAGAGCAGTATAAAACCCAAGTGCTTCGAAATCTGAACATGTTCATTTCACGTGAGCGCTTAATAGTTCATAACTTACCATCTACTTGGGATGACAAGAAACTAAAGCTATTATTTCAAAAACATGCTGGAGAAGGAGCTGTGATCATAGAGGCCAGAGTAATGAGAGACATGCAGAACTTAGATGCAAATGGCTTAGGAAAGTCAAAGGAATATGGTTTTGTGTCATTCACAAAACATGAACATGCCCTTAAAGCACTCAGAAGCCTGAACAACAATCCTAACATATTTTCCCAACAGAAACGACCCATCATATCTTTTAGTATAGAAAATAAAGTCATGATAAAAGCAAAGCAAAGAAGATTAGAAAAATCCAGGATGTACAACCCTACAAGTAAAGATTTCAAACCACGAGATGTAACTACATCCAAAGATAAGAGGTTTATTCAGAAAAAACGACAGTCAGCAGAGAAAATTAAGGCTACTGGTGAAGCTGAATTGCCAAGTTACTCTGGAGTACCTACAGAGCCAGGGAAGGTCGAGAAAATGAGAAGCAGGTACAAGTTGGTTACTCAGGCAAAAATGCACTATGAGAATGTGAAGAAGGCAAAGAAGATAAAGAAGAATCAAAAGAAAACTCTAGGGGAGAAGAGGAAGGAATTCACGAAGCAGCCCAGGCAGAAGATTAACAAGAAGACTGAGCAAGATAGTTTTTCGAAGATGGTGAATGAGTATAAAAGGATTTTAAGTGCACCTCCTGCTAAAAAGTCAAAATGGTATGCAGGCTCATGACATTTTTAAACATTTGGTGATGTTCTTTGTTGTAATAAATATGTTTAGTATATTATGGTTTATTTAATTTTTGGCATAATTTTGTGTAATTTTTGTTGTTTCAATTGTGTGCTGCTTTGTACAGATTATTGTTCAAATCATGCATCTTATTTTATTTCATGATCACATAGAAGTAACAGTCAACTTTGGTATATCATTCTCAGTCACATAATATATGGATGTATCAATCACCTATAGTATATAATACATGATAAAGTAGAGTTAGCCCAACGAGTTTGATACATTTTTACATGAATATATTAGAATATCTTACAAAGCGCTACAGTTCTGGAATCTTTCTCTGTAAAAATGAAGCTAAAGATGCAAAATTTCAAAAATGTGGCCAATTCAATTTGTATCAAAATGGAGTTAGTCGGTTCTTGCATTGGATATACATATAACTACATATGTTCATTACATATCGCAAATTGTTTTTTCTCGCTCACTTATACTTGATACTGAATCCCACGGACCTGGTAATGTGTACGCGAGAGAAGCGTGCAGTACGTGTGTTAGAAAGAGATAGAACCACTTCGTTGCCTAGCAACCCGAGTACGAGGTTACGGATGCTATCCGCGCACTCTTTCTAACATACATATAACATGAAAAACAAAAATAAAACTATTCTTTATGTGTGAAGAATATGATTCAAATTATCAGATACATCAATTTATTTTTTGTTGTAAAAGTCAAGTCAAAAGTTTCTTTTGTCTATTTTTGAGTATTGTGAAATGGAATTCAGCAATGATGAGTATGCCGATATTATTTTTGTGTTCGGGCTCTGTAATGGAAATGCTTCAGCGGCTTCTTGCGAGTATCAATGTAGATTTGCTAACAGACGCCAACCTAACGCAAAGGTTTTTACGATGGAATTGCCAAACTTCGGGAGTTAGAGGCCATGGTGTCCAGCATACTGTTCAAGAGGAACTGGTAGTGATTATTTTGACGTTGGATAATCCTAGTACAAGTTCTAGCCAGATTGCAGCCCAATTACCACTTTCCCAAGTCGTGCGTTGAGAATTTTAAAACGGGAAGTTTTACGACCTTACCGTCGGGAAAATGTGTAATGTTTGCAAGCCGGCGACGAAGTGCAACGGCGAAATTTTTGTGAGTGGTTACTGCATATGCATAATCAAGATGCAGATTTTATTGATTTGGTTTTGTGGTCAGATAAATCGCTTTTTACGAGTAGTGGAACCTTTAATTCTCATAATGAACACATTTGGTCGTTGTAAAATCCCCGTTCTGTAAGAATTCACTCGTTTCAACATAGATTTTCTGGAAATTTTCAATGGCCAACTGTTTATGCAACATTTAAATGCAAAGTCATACTTACGTTTTCTAGAGAATTACATAGACAATGTGTTAGAAGATGATGTTCCATTAGCAACGAGAGTACGAATATGGTATCAGCATGACGCTGCCCCTCCGCATGTTCGACGTGACATAACCGCATGGTTGAATAATCATTTTAGACAAAGATGGATTGGCAGAGATGGAATCGTACATTGGCCTGCGAGGTCTCCTGATTTGAATCCCCTGGATTTCTTTTTGTGGGGCGCTTTTAAACAACTAGTGTATACGTTTTTCTTTATTAAAAAGATGACGCACTTGTATCCGTCAGAATGGTGGTCTTTTTGAACATCTATTGAAATAAAGCTTTGATTATCTTGCACTCTAGGAAAAAATACAAGAGTAATTATTTGTATCAAATTGAAAGTAAAATTCGAAAAATTGCGCGTTTCGAAAAAAAAAACAGTGACGTACTATTTTTATTTGGAAAAATAATGCCACTAATCCCCTGCATCTCCGCTACTGGTGCACGTTAATTTTAAGTAAAGACTTTTGAATGTGGACAATACTTAGGTAAATCCACATACCAAATTTTAGTTCACTCCAGTTGATGGTGTTGAAGATATTAAAAAAATTGTTTTTTATTTCCAAACTTATATTTTTAATGAAGCCCTCGAGGAAAATATGCTACATAGAAGACCTCCCTTAAAATGCGGTCTTGTGTATGATGTTTCATTTTTCGTCACGACTTGTGAATCACCCTGTATTCAGCATCGCAAACCCAAAATTATCTTGTTACACAATGCTTTGATAGCCATCGATAGGAAAAATGGATTTTTAGCACCCAAAAGTTGCAAAAACGCATAGTTTTGCAATTTTTCGCTAAATAACTAGATCTAAATGTTTAACGGGCTTAGATATATGTGAAAGCGGAATACTATAAACAAATGGAAGACAACTTTCAAAAGGGCTGCAAGTTCCTCAAATAGTCATTACTACAAACTTCACCCAGAATTACCCAATAGTATAGATCATTTTTCATTTTCTCATTCTAAAGCTTACGTTTCCATGATCACGCGTATGAAAATCAATCATACTAAGTTTCCGGCTCACCTAAATAAAATTGGTATATTCTAATCGCCCTTCTGCCAATGAATGGCTCTTTTATAAATGACTAATGACACAATTAAATAATTTAGATATTCCGCTACCCACCAATGCTACTGGTCTTCTTTACTTATAGAATTCTTACATAAAACCAAAACATTTACATATATACCCAAATCACTCATAAACGGTATGTGGCAAATGGGTCCCGCCGGATGCCAATTTCGTCACACACACAGACACACGTACACACACACACATATTGTATATGTGAATTGACATCAGATTGGGTTTTGACGACCCAAAATACGTACGATAGAGGTCATATGAACCATTTTAATTTTTAGGGGTATTATGTACTAAAATGGCCAAAATCGGCCATTAAACCCAACCATTCTTATAATACGTTTTTTGCGTCGTTAAAACCGAATTCGGGGTAAATTCAGTTCGAAAAGTCCTCGTTTTCGAAATAATGGCAAGAATCCAACTTTGACAACAAACGACCAATGAAAAATCTTCAAAAACTGTTGCGAGTCTATTATCTAGATGCAAGCTGGTTTTATAGGTAAATTGTGTACGTAGATTCCGAATTTGATGGCAGTTCAGTGCTATGATCCACGGGTAGCCCCGAGTTAAGTTTCTTACCAATTTCACCCCAAATAAAGGTCCGATGACTCTTTAGAGTTTATTATCTTTTTATGATACTCATATTAAGCGCCCCAAGTTACTATATTGTACAGAGTTTCGCTCACATGTAACCATCGAAAATAAAAATGGATTTTTTGCACCCTAAAGTCGCAAAAAACGTATAGGTAGTTTTACAATTTTTGGCTAAGTAATTAGATCTACATGTTTAAAGGGATTAGAAACGTATGAAATGACGCCGGATTTGACTTTAGCGACTCAAAATATGTACGATAGAGGTCTTTTGAACCGCATTTGTAGCATTCTAAGTTTTAGTTTCCATGTATAGTTCCAAAATTGCAAAAAATTGGCTAGTCGAGAACGTGAGCCCAACAACGTTCTTTGGGTCGCTGCAACCGAATCTCGGGCCCATTCAGTACGAAAATGCCAAGACCACTAGTAATAAAAAATACTCCGACAACTCTCACAGCGTCTATGCGGTAGAACGTTAATGGCTCAGAACACTTTTATAAATTTCCAGTTTTCGGTTTGATCGAAAAGTGGTCAGTAGGGCTGCCTCCCGTACAGTTTTAACTGTAGATTTTCAACTTTCAAAAATATTTCATGTCTTCAGTTCGGGCCTTCAATTATACAGTTTTTCGTTTAAGATGCTCGCGCCATCTGTTTTGTTTACTACGAAGTCGGAAGTCTATAATAATAATCTATGGATCGAATTATACGTAAAATCTACTTTGAATCAAATTCTCTTTACAGCGGTTCTGATTCTGGTTGACCTTAAATGACATAAAAATGACAGAATTCAATTCAAATTTTGTCATTTCTATGTCACTCAAAGTCAACGAGAATCAGAACCGCTGCGAAAAGAACTTGCCTTAAGTTAAGTCAAGTCAGAAGTGTAAGCGTTATACTATTTTTTGCGAGTATCTATCGCGGAACAATGTCAAAAAAGAACAGCTGATCATGCAAGCAGAAAGCAAATTCATTTTGAGCGCTTCTGGCTCTGGTTGGCCTTGAGTGAAGTTGGAAAAATTTGAATGGATATTCTGTCATTTTTATGTCACTCGAGGCCAACCAGAACCACAACTGCTCAAAAAGTGGAAATCTTTCAGTCTTCTTAGGGTACATTTTTAAGATGTATCCCTTGGGAACGATTCCAAGCTCCTCAACCTATCTATACTTAAGTGGTTCGTCAAAATCAACCTTCTTGATGCCATACTCTCCAATGCTTACCCTGTAAAAATGTTTAATCATTCTCAACATTTTTCTATTGTTTCTATTCAACCTCTATCTTTATCCAACAGCATTCATCCAGCTATCCAGGCAGAACATTTTTGAAACAGCTGCCTATATAAATCATTGTCATCAATATTCATTATATCACGTTCATCACGCTCGGGGGTGTTTATAACTTGTGCCATTTCTAAAATTGGGTGTGTCCTTCCTCCAAAACTTGATAAAAATATTTGGGCTACGATTCTGAAAGGAAGCCTTAAAGTTTTCGGACTGCAGTTCTATAAACTATGTAAAAATTATAACTGTGCAATCACATCTTGGCTAAAAATATCCGTGTAATATGTACATAACAGAAATAGTAAATACCAAATATAATTTAAAATTATAAAATATCATTATCATCAATATTTAGCATAGTTCATCACTATTCCTGAAATTCAGAATGTCCTCACTCTCACCTAAAAGCTCAAAAAAACTAAGAAAAACACTTGCGCTACCGATTTTAAAGCATATATAATCATAGACAACAGACCCATGAAATACACCATATTAATATTCAGCAGTATGCTTTCAAATTCTGGATCTCTCTTGAATTGCCCGGCCATGTACCCAGGGGAATTCCTACCTTAACTTTCCCCTCTCTGCAAGGGCATGATGAAGAGTTGTCTGTATCCGTCGATGTGCCCCACACCACAGAGTGCCCAAACAAAATTCCTTAACATTTTCCTAGCTACTCGCTACGCATGACCACTTTCCTGAAGTTCACTGACGCACACGGTTTTCCTGAAGCGTATGTTTTATATGACTACCGTGTGATAGCAGTTTACTATTTTTCGTATCTTTTCTGAACCGACGTCTTTTCCTAGTGATTCCTAACTATCTAAATGGGCCACCCTGTCTAGGCGAGGGCCGTATGAAGTGTCGCCCGCCACATTCATCAACCATGCTCGCTCTTCGCATTGGGCCAATCTAGTCGGTAGCAACAAGCGAGACAGATCGATGAAGTCGATCGATCTTACAAGTCAAGAACCGGCTCCCCAAAGTCTTCTTCTAACACCGAAAAAGACAATGGTTCTACAGACCAGAAAAGCCCTCCGCCCTTTCATCGCTTGTTGTGTCCAGCTATCCTATGGTAGTGTAGAAACATTGAAGATGCCCCTTCCAATTCTATCCTGTCACTCATCGACCTAAATTTTCTCGAAGCTATGTGCAATGCCCCGATAAATTCAAGACATAATCGACAGCCTACCGAGGATAAAAGGGCTAGTTAACCTCTTTCGCAAAATGTTTCAATTCACACTAACAAATCGGTTGAGTAAGGGACTTGTACCTCATACAACCAGTTGGTTTATCAATCTCGCAGCTCTCGCCCTGTTCGGCTGTATGCACTACACCAATACGAAAACCCTAAGTGCACTTACATTTCAACAAACTGCTCTAGTCCCTGGAACAAGTAGAAACAGCATGAGTATACAAGTACTACGTTATTAAACGTCCCACTCTCACACTTTGGGAAGAAAGGCGGATAGAACAATTCTAGCCAGCGCAGCGTTTCAGCATGCGAACGGCTGTATTAGCTATTTCATGTAAAATAAAGTTACGCTCGTACTATTTTCGTAGTTTGTTTTCATTGTATGGTACTCTTATGTTTTCTAATATCTGGTTAAATAAATAAATATGAATAAAATAGTTCTCTATAATATAGTGACGCTTTTTGTAAAAGCTTCGTTCGCACGCACATGGAGAATACCCCTTGCACGTCTACGCAGTCCGTGGAGGTCGTGATTACCAGCGATGAGCCACTACCAATAACTTATCAAAATACGACAAGACATGTCGTTAGACAATAAATTATCAGCCTTTTTCCTATATTTGTATCCTTGACCTCACGGAGCATTTTTGCAAAAGAAAAATTTCCAAATATTTCAGAAACCACTGTCTTGCGAGAAAGCTATATTTTTATTGTTTTACAGTGTAAATTATAAACAGGTGGTTCCATAAGGAAAACATGATTTTGGGGTTTTTAAAGCTTAATTTTTACGATGTACTCCTTTTAACCACCCTGTTTATTAGTTATCCTAATATCGAATGAAGTCTACTAAAATAAATTTTTCTTGGAATAACCGTTACAATCGCGTGTCAAGAACACAAATATAATAAGATTGAAGCGATTCTTTACGTTTTCAAAATTTTGATTAAAACTGTACCTTCGAAACGAAGGCGTTTTTCGAAAACAATTCAAGGACAAAGTCACCTTTCCATATTTCCACTCAGTGAATTAAAGAGTGATGGGTAATATTGTCCGACTTTTGAAAATGAAGATCTGGAGTTTTGGGCTTCCTGCCAACAATGGACAACGGCACAGCTATTATTTAAAATCTAAAAAACGTAAAAAACGACTAAATTTCATATTGCAGACTAGGTAGTTTTTAGTAATACAAGTTGTTAAAAGGGGTATTTAAAAGATGAACACATAAAATGGGTACACCAATTTTTGTAGGGAACCTTTTTATGCGACAACAAAGAATGAGAAAACGCGTTTTTTAGAACTCAATCGGAAGTGTCGGCAGGAACGAAAAAACTCCTTTAACAAGATTCTTAGGTATTTATGAGACCTACAGAAAGAGATTACACGTAAAAAGATTCCACCAACAGTAAAAAGGTTATGGCCGAACTTGTTGCTATTGCGACGATAATTTCACACACCCACTTGAAATTATTAAAATCCGTAGGCTTTATACGTCTAAATAACCACAACAAAACTGCATGTGCAAAATTTCTGCATTATTGACGGCTTCATAACTTTGTCAACTAAGCAGGTCACGTAATCTAATCTTTTACGATGAAATGGAATTCCATGGATTTTTTTCTAAAAGTATTAATACGCTTGTTTTCGAAATCTTGTACGATTAAAACGACTGCGAGCTCTCTCTCCCTCCATCTATCTCTCTCCCTCCCTCTCTCATCCTCTTGTTCTCTCTCTCCAGCACTAAAAATTTGAAAATGGCAGATTGAGGGGTTGCCGAAGTGGACGGTTTTTCTGGACAAAACACCTTACATCTCAGAAGCTAATTACTAAAACCCCATAGTATGTTATGTAATCTTCTTCTTTTGAATTGCTTTATCCAAATATGCAAAATTTGAGCTATTCCATTCAAAAAATCACTACTTTCATATGTAGGTCAAAAATGGGACACCCTGTATAATTGCCAATATTTTAGAAATGTGCCCTTATGTATAGCATGCCATAAATAGATTTCCCCAAAATATATTTGTTTATGTGTAATATTCCGTCCACACATGGATGGGCCACCCTGTATATATATATAGTGTTCATAGTTAATTGCCTTAACTGTTAGGAGAAAATATCCTTAAATTGATTTGGGATGGAGGCAAAGTTTTCCATAAGTATACCCTTTTAACTTGAACTCGAGCTTTCGATGGTCTATGCCATCATCGTCCGGAGTAAGTCGGCGAGATTGTTGCTGAAATTGTTCTTAAATGACAGTGAAAGAGAACTCATAGTCGACGAAACAAAAAGCTGGTCCTGTGAGGTTTGATTAGGACGGATTTTTTTTAAAATTCATTAATAAATGGCGAAAGCATAGCTATGTTTTTTAAATAACTGACTGATTGAAAAAACTTGAAAATTTATCAACTGTTGAAAAATTCTTCGAGATTTCAAGTTTCCTAATAACATCCACATTATCAAACACGTGCTGGCCGACTGACCCTTTGTTATTTGGAAGAATGAAGCCTGCGGATTTGAAAATTTTCAAGTAGTTGTGTGAAATTATCGTCGCATTAGCAACAAGTGCCATAACCAGCATTTTGCCTCGGTTTTCGGCTATAACTTTTTTACTATTAATCAGTTCTTTTTACATGTGGTCTCGTTCTGTAGGTCCCATAAATACCTAAAAATTTTATTTGAAGTTTTTTAGTTCCTGCCAACACTTTCAACTGAATCTCAAAAAACACGTATTCTCATTCTTTGTTGTCGAATAAACAGTTTTCCCACAAAAATTGGTATATCCACTTTATGCGTTCATGTTTTAAATACTCCCTTGAACAACTTCTATCAATAAAAGCAGACTTTAGTTGGAAAACCAGGGGTATTTAGGTTCAGACTTGACATTTAATTGTGTGATGCACCAATATGTTACTAAATCTAATGAAGGGTTGTGGTGAAAGCACCTATACGTAACTATTCTGAAACTGCTGTGAAGTTCGGATCTGTAATTAGGTTTTTCTACATTTTCAGCAGAACTCATGTTGTTGTATAACATCAGTTAAATCACTAAAACATTACTGAAAAGGCTAAATAAGGTGCATAACCTTACTTCTAAGATGTGTGTTGCCCCTTTTTCGGCGAAATAATATTGATTTACAGTATAAATTACAGGGCATTGCACTCAAAATATAGGGAAATAAGAAAGCTGAATCCGATCCTGAAAATGAAGTCCCAAAACATCTGTTGTTCAATTTTGACCATCATTTTGTAAAATATTGATGGAACCAAGATTATAACCCTCAACATTTTGAATTTTTTGTCACATAATCCATTAAAAATAAAATACAAAAAATATCTTGAAAGAAAATCTTTGACTTTTCACAGAAAAATTCATATTTCACAACATTATTCGGAATATCCAAGAACTGGTATTTCACACTAACCTTTTCACTACCGTATTTCCAATTGCTTTTATTTATATTTCAAAAATGATTACAGACAAAATTGAAAAACTCAAGCGTTTTGTCTCCAGCAGTCCTTTTCTTTCATATGTCTAAATTTCTTTATACCTCAAAAAATTATATGTCATTATTAATGGTTTAGTTTCATTTGAAACATGAGATTTTCAAAAAGCGCTTACCTAGTTTGCCATTCTGTTGCGCCTTCAGCTATAACTGGACCTGAAACAAATATAAAAATATTTTGAAATTGCCTCTCAAACTAAAGCTATCAAAATGAACGATAAATTAACGGTTAGGAGTTTGAAACATGTGAAAGACATCTCTCAGACTATTTTAAGCACCCCGTATTTCTTGCTAATTTTTAATTTTACACTTTGCTCTAGAAAAGTTTAGTCTATACAACTGAAAACAAAACCCACCTAGTTCTGCTAAGTTTTCCATCTCAACTGGATCCTGAACCTGAAACAAATAGAAACATATTTTTGAATCCGACATTTTTCCGATATGTCGAACTTTAACCAAATTGTTTGAAAAACGTAGGATAAAGTCAAGCACCAGTTTTTAAATTGTACCATCTCAATATTTACAGACTTTTAGATTTCTAACGACATCTAGTTAGCCTGTTTTATGCTTTGTGGCATCAATACAAATCTTAACAAGAATTGTAACCGATGGTCGTTCGTAGAAAAAGACAACAACAGTGGCTGCACCAAATATGTACAACTTCAAAAGCGGTTTTTCTCTCACCATTTTTATTATTTCCTTAATGGGCTATAATAAGAAGACTTTCGATAATATGGACCCCCTTTTTGGCTTTATTATAAATGTAAGTACCAGGAGTGATAATGCAGTCGTTCAGTGCGTCACAGGTGTTCCGGTACGCATTTTAACACTATGGTATAGGATTCGGCACCAGCCTTAATTTTATTGGTCAATTTCAATTTATTTAACCAATAACAAGCCGGGGTGCCGAAATCACTACCGGAATGTTAAACAGTGCTGAAAACAGTGTCAGAATGTTATCAATAAACTGCTTCTACTAATATATATATATATATATATTAATATAACTTGAGACGTGGTCATTGTCGTCTAGACCAGTTAGGTGAAAAATTAAAGCTTCCGCCTTTTGTTGGGTACTTCGACAAAATTTAAGCAAGGCGGACTCTTTATACTTTTTTTATTCTCTCTAGCTTTCAATGGTCTTTGCCATCATCATCAGGAGAGTAGTATGTGAGGATGTTGTTAATTGTTGTTTACGTTAAGGATGAGGGAAACACACAGTAACATGGTGAAAGCTGGATAAATGGTACAATGGTCAAAATTATATAAAATACACACATGGGCATGTGCAATTATCAAGTGGCTTCACGATGTAATGTTTAACTTTCAATTTCCAAAAAAATTTTTAATCTGTTTTTAACTTGTTCTTGTCACACCGCTGTGTGTATTTTATATAATTTTGATCATTGTACCACCTATCCAGCTTTCACCATGTTACTGGGTGTTTCCCTCATCCTTAACGTAAACAACAATTAGCAACATCCTCACATACTACTCTCCTGATGATGATGGCAAAAACCATTGAAAGCTAGAGAGACTAAAAAAAGTATAAAGAGTCCTCCTTGCTTAAATTTTGTCGAAGTACCCAACAAAAGGCGGAAGCTTTAATTTTTGACCTATATAAATATATATAAATATATATAAATTTTTCACGTAATTTTTCTTATTGCTAAACCAAATTATTAATTTTAAAATCATTAAATATCGTAATAGGGAACAACGTGCGTTGATTATTATCTTACGTATTTTTTGCGGAAGGTAAGTAAATTTAAATTTAAATTGATAACATTCTGACCCCATGCTCAGCACTGTTTAACATTCCGGTAGTGATTTCGGCACCCGGCTTGTTATTGGTTGAATAAATTGAAATTGACCCATAAAATTAAGGCTGGTGCCGAATCCTATTCCATAGTGCTAAAATGCGCCCGGTACATATTTAAAATAAGCTGAAAAATCGGGCACATGGCGAGGATCACATAGGTACCCGTAACGTTTGAATATGACTCGTACATTAAGGGCCGTATCGTCAGTCGTTCCTACAATTGTAGGACGACTTTATAGCTTGATTTTCATAGTATTCAGTGGCGGCGTTCTTTTTTCAGGTTATGTCACAGATATCTATTTGCATCAAATTGTTCATGATTTTGATTTATATTACATGTTTTATGAGCGTGAAATTCCCTTCAATTCAAAGAGAAAACATAACTTCACAATAGGAGAGCTCTGAGGCTGACATGGAACAGTAGACATCTAGAAATACCCCAGCCTTTCTGAAATAGAGAAAAATTATTAAAATCAACTGCAGGAACGACTGACGATACCGCCCTAAGAGACATTGCTCTCGCCGCTGGGTGAAATATGGCACAAATAGCCTTCGTCGGAATGGAATACACTATAATTGTCTCATGTATCTGGTAATGCAGTGAACATGATGAGTTTTTTCCTCTATTCCTTCTTTTTTATCTATTGCAATTCAACATACGTATGATCCATGCACAGGCATTGTCCTTTTATGGATAAATTATATTTATCTGCTCGTTTCATGTTCCACGTATTTCAGATTAAATAAATATTACTATTATAATACACAGGGTGTCGAAGATCAGGATCCTATTAAATTAAGAAAAAGTTGAGGTTGATATATCAAAAAACTAATGAAACTTTTCCGTTGGCTCTACATAATGATGTTTCTAAATTTTGTGCCCAAACGGTTCGTTTTTGATAAACCATCTCTATTTTTTTATATGGTCCGAAAAACTACACCCTGTATCTAATATCATTTTTTATACGAATTTTACGATCACATATTACATTTATTTTCTTGGTTATACGTTTTTTCTGGTTTTTTACTTTTTTTAAGCAGGCGTTGCAAATAAACGCTTGACATAAATACCTGTCACCGAGTATTGTTATTATTGTGTATTGTTAGCTTTATTATCGTCGAAGATGCCAGGCGGCCATTTTAGCAATTGGGAAAAATTCTAGTCGTATTGATGTTGGCTGTTGGGTCGAAATTACGTAAATTAAAAAAGGAATACTTAGACGAAACTCAGAGCAGTGTTTTACAAGCAGTTACTGAGAACTCCACCAAATCCACATCCCAATTTATTTTTCGTAACAATAGATAACAGAGTTCAGGATTTGCCAATGACTTAGACCAGGGGATAGGGAACGGCGCCAGTATTTCTCAATGGTACACACGAACGTGTGAAGATTTTAATTTCCCTTCAAAAATAATATGGTCCGACGAAAGTATGGTCACTAATAATGGTATCTTTAATCCCCGCAATACTCATTACTGGGCTCAAGAAAATATGCGGGCTAAAAAAGTATCCAGACATCAAGAATGTTTTGGGTTTAATGTGTGGTGTGGAATTCTAGGAACCAAAATATTAGGTCCATTTATTTACCACAACTTAACTGCAGAACGATACCTCCATTTGTTGCACTCTAGCAAGTTTGAGAGTATATATTTCCCGGAAGGTGGAAGTTTTTTGTTTGTGGTTTTATTAAAAACTATAGCATACTTTGGTATGCTGACAAACATGTTACGTGATGTTTTGTATTCTACTGTTAGAATATATTTGTGTTTAGAAAATAATGGCAACCTATTTGAATGCCGTAAATAAAATAAAATATATGTTAAAACGTATTCGTTATTTTGCATATCACTAGATTAAACATCATTTCATAAGATTTTACTCCATTATATCATTATGTAACATGCATCTACCAGTAATCACATAATCTTGCATCAAGCACTTGCTTGCATCGCCTACTTAAATAAAATAAAAGAAACACATTTTTCTTCATAACTAAGAAAAAAAATAGCATGCGATACAACGTTAATATTATATACTGGCTGTACTTTTTTTCGTATCATATAAAAAATGGAGTTGATGACGGTCTCTGAAAACGAAACGTCGGACACAAAATTTAAAAATACCATCCAGAAGTGTATAAAAAGTTCCATTAGTTTTTTGATATTCCTTAAAATAAAGTCAGAGATGAGTAAAAACGATTTGGTCAAATTCTAGTTTTTTCCAAATATCTCAATAAACCATAAAGCTTTTAAGTTTCTCAACGGCACAACATGAACTATCACTATACAATGTTTCATTAAAATTAACCGGGTTGTCCGTAAGCTTTGTGCCTGATTAATGAATGCGCGCTTGTAATTACGACTTGTCATTAAGTTGCGCATTATTTATTCAAAAAACAATATACAGGGTAGTGTCCAAGAAATAACAAACCAGAGTGCCACGGGTGGTAGATTGGCTTCAGATCAATCATATAAAATCAACATGACCTTAGTAAAAGTTTTCCAGTTTTCGAGATATTGCCACTTTTAAGTTTTTTCATAAAATCTCTACATGTTGCTCCTTTTTTGCCTAAATTATTACATTTGGTTTCAATGGGAAAACCTTTATTAAAGTTTGACTAATTACTGTGAAAAAAAATCAGCAAATGACCTTAAAAACTAGCTATTCAATGTTCCTTCAAAAATAGTATACCATTTGTAGGTTCTTTTTACTAAAAACTGAAAAATTCCAAGTTTTGTCATTGAAGTAATACTTGCAAAATACTACAAATAAAAAATAATATGTTTAACAGAGCATTAAATAGGATACTTTTTAAGATTATTTGCCGATTCGGTCTGTTAGATTTTTTTTCACAGTAATTAGTCAATCTTCAGTAGAGGTTTTCACATTGAAACAAAATGTACCTAATAATTTTTTAGCATGTCGTGCTAGGTTTCAATGAGCTCAACCAACTATTAATGGTAGCCCAGGAGAAAAAATCATAAGTTAGAAGTTCTTTATAGCCATAACACGCAAAAAGGAGCAAAAGTGGGATTTTTTGAAAAAACATAAGTGGCAATATCTCGAAAACTCTTAGATAGGTCATGTTGATTTTATCTGATTGATCTGAAGCCAATCTACCTCCCTTGTAACTATGACGTTCTGACCCTGTATATACACAAGTACTAGCAAACTCCCTAAGCAAGTAAATATGTACTTACCATCACACATTGCCTCATGATATAAAAAACTTTACGAACGGCACAAAGAACGCTTGGCGTGACGCGATTTGGTAGCACCGACCGATCACCGACGCGCTACCTCGATGACTGAAGCCGCAGAACCACCTCTCCTTTCCCCTCATATTTCCTGCTCTTCCTAAAGCGGAGTTTACACTAGCATGTAGCGCTTGCGTAAGTTTTATTTGCATCCAACTTGCAAATGTACACACTAAAATGCACCAAAGAAGTTTAACTTGTAACGCGGACTTGCATACACTTGTTGCTTTCGCAAATAAATTATGTTTTGACAGAAACTACTTGCGCAACTAACAACTGCGCTTGCTGTACTTTCCTGTGTAACCCTGTTGCTTGCCAACAACTACTACTTGTAAACAAGTAACGAGAGTGTTTGGTCATTTTAATAAGGATAGTTGTACAGAAATTATTTTTTTTAACTTTTGCCTTTTGGTATAACCTCCTGAAGTTTGGCTTGTAAATAACAAGGACGATCTCTTTCCTGCAAAAATTTCTGCAGTGCTTCATCGTATGCTGAGTGACAAAAAAGGTAAACACCTACGTATGTTTATTAGAATTCAAGAATATCTTACATATCGATGTATCTTGCTATGAAAATTAACTGATAAAATGATCAGTTTTTTCTGTTAAGTTTTTGTGGTGGCTGCGTGCATTGTTTGGTGATAAAGAAGCACTCAGTTTTCGTACATTCACGGTGTCAGTTAAATGTCAAATTTCGTATAATTTTTTGAGAAGCCTTTTTGTAATTGCGCAAAATGCCTAGAGTGCGTATAATTCGCCGGGTGTCCCAGTTAAGTGACTTTGAGAGGGATCGAATTGTCGGGTTGCGTGAAGCCGATCTATCGATAAGAGAAGTTTCTAGGAGGAACAACAGATCCTTACGCAGTATACTGCAGTGTGAACGAGCGTTGATTCAGGAAGGCCGTCCCAGAGGGACCACAGAGCGACAAGACCGCCGGTTAAGACTTCTGGCTCTGAGAGACGCATTCAGTAGTCATCGCTAATCAAGATGATTGGTATGCGGTATATCGCCGAATACGACAGTTTGGCCTTTTTTCTTAACGCCCCATTGGGTGATACCCCTCACAGCTGAACATCGGCATAACCGTTTGCTCTAGTGTAGGGAAAGGATTATATGGGACAGGTGGTCTTTAGTGACAAATCCCGTACATACGTAGGTGTTTACCTTTTTTTGTCACTCAGTATATATAGCAGCACAGACATCAGGAAGAAATTTAGAAATAGTTCATCTTGGTACTCGATAAAAACTCTGTAGGGAAGTAAAGGAATCTCTGCAGCCAAGCACCTTGACGTAATTTCTAACTTAATATTTACTGGTATAACTACCCTCATTTTTGTATCTTTTTTCTGTATGCACTCTTTCACATGATCTAACAATTCGTCAAATTTACTTTTTAAAATACGGAGGACGTTCCTATAAATATTTTTGTCTTCCCTCGCCAATTCATCTAATAGTCTTGTGATTGCAACCTTCTTGATACCCAACTGCTTTCCCAACATGACCTTCGTTTTCTCCTCTACATTTTTTATAGTAACTCGTTTGCTATATATCTTCTATATAATCCGCCATTGCGCACTAGATGAAGAACTGCACTGACTGGACGTTAAGCAAGTTTTCCTTGCAAAGGTAGTTTTGTAGTGTAAACCTTAACTTGAATGCAAGTACAGTTTTCATCAACTTGCATGTCCTACTTACCCAGGCGGTACATGCTAGTGTAATCTCCCCTTAACGCTTGGCTAAGTCGTACTTGTTTACGCTGGGAAAGATTGCTGTTTTTATACGTGGACGTCGATTTTTACAACACAGCCGAATCTGTATTTTTGAATATCATATACGGAGCTAAGCTAGCGATAGGATTATTTTAATGAAATACTAAAAATTACTAAAATATATGTATGTTTAAATGTACATAGGATGGGCAAACGTTCTAAGATAATTTGTAGTGGAATAAGACCTTGTGAGTCACACATTTTGAATTTGTCGTTAGACAATAAAAATTGTATTACCGACAAAAAAACAGTTTTAAAGTACTTTTTGGGCTTCATATAGTATTCGAGTTGTTTTAGCAGGAAATAGGGTTAGTTTTATATAGCTTAATCATATTTTTCATTGGATATTATTGAAATTACACTTGAATAGTGACTTACTAAACTGCCACATATTTTAGTTATGCATGTTCAAATATTTTTAAGGTACATAGGGGCAACCCGGAAGCATTTTAACACTATGGTATAGGATTCGGCACCAGCCTTAATTTTATTGGTCAATTTCAATTTATTCAACCAATAACAAGCCGGGTGCCGAAATCACTACCGGAATGTTAAACAGTGCTGAACATGGGGTCAGAATGTTATCAATTTAAATTTAAATTTACTTACCTTCCGCTAAAAATACGTAAGATAATAATCAACGCACGTTGTTTCCTATTACGATATTTAATGATTTTAAAATTAATAATTTGGTTTAGCAATAAGAAAAATTACATGAAAAATTTATATATATTTATATAGGTGAAAAATTAAAGCTTCCGCCTTTTGTTGGGTACTTCGACAAAATTTAAGCAAGAAGGACTCTTTATACTTTTTTTATTCTCTCTAGCTTTCAATGGTCTTTGCCATCATCATCAGGAGAGTAGTATGTGAGGATGTTGCTAATTGTTGTTTACGTTAAGGATGAGGGAAACACCCAGTAACATGGTGAAAGCTGGATAAATGGTACAATGATCAAAATTATATAAAATACACACAGCTGTATGACAAGAACAAGTTAAAAACAGATAAAAATTTTTTTTGGAAATTGAAAGTTAAACATTACATCGTGAAGCCACTTGGTGATTGCACAAAATGGTGGGCATGTGCAATCATCAAGTGGCTTCACGATGTAATGTTTAACTTTCAATTTCTAAAAAAAATTTTAAACTCTTTTTAACTTGTTCTTGTCATACAGCTGTGTGTATTTTATATAATTTTGACCATTGTACCATTTATCCAGCTTTCACCATGTTACTGGGTGTTTCCCTCATCCTTAACGTAAACAACAATTAACAACATCCTCACATACTACTCTCCTGATGATGATGGCAAAGACCATTGAAAGCTAGAGAGAATAAAAAAGTATAAAGAGTCCTCCTTGCTTAAATTTTGTCGAAGTACCCAACAAAAGGCGGAAGCTTTAATTTTTCACCTAACTGGTCTAGACGACAATGACCACGTCTCATGTTATATATATATATATATTAGTAGAAGTAGTTTATTGATAACATTCTGACACTGTTTTCAGCACTGTTTAACATTCCGGTAGTGATTTCGGCACCCAGCTTGTTATTGGTTAAATAAATTGAAATTGACCAATAAAATTAAGGCTGGTGCCAAATCCTATACCATAGTGTTAAAATGCAACCCGGAACAGCTGGGAAAATCGAATTTCCCGTTTTATATCCATATCATGAATCGAGCATCGTGATAAATCAAATACTTATTCATTCACCCTATTAGTATAATCATATTAGCAAATTCCCTCAAGATAAGGGAGTATTTAAAACATGGACGCATAAAATGGGTACACCAATTCTTGTGGGAAAACTTTTTATTCGACACAACAAAAAATGAGATAACGTGTTTTTAGGGATTCATTCGAAAGTGTGGTCAGGAACCAAAAAACTCTTCAAATAAAATTTTTAAGTATTTATGAGACATTCAGAATAAGACCACACGAAGAAAGATCCGACCAATAGTAAAAAAGTTCTGGCCGAGAACCGAAGCAAAATGCAGGTTATGGCTCTTGTTGCTAATGCGACGATAATTTCACGCAGCTACCTGAAATTCTTCAAATACGTAGGCTTGATACTTCTAAATAACCACAACGAAATTGGAGTCGTTTGTTCGAGTAGTTTTTGAGAATTTCTAATTGTTCATCCCAATACATCTGTCTTTCGGCCATCACTACTAGTTTACTGAGCAATATACAGGGTTCGTCCAAAGGGCATTAATAAAATACACGAGTTTACCTCGCCGGCATGAATCACAAACCATTCCGAAAAATACGTAATTGTTATTTTTATGCGAAAAACGAAGGGGATAAACAATTACGGATTCCCAAAAAATACTTGACCAATCGAATCCAATTTTGTTGTCGTTATTTAGAAGTATATGTTACATTGTATGTTTTTCTTTGTGCGCAAAATAATAACATTTTAGATTTTTGTGGATTAATAAGTAGATTGTGATCTAAAGAGTATTTAATTAATTTACGAACATCGTTTTGTAAAATTTGAGTAGTATTATTGACATCATGTGGGTTAAAATAATGGCACAATTGCGAAGTCGAACGTATGTATGAGGAACAGAGGCGGTCCCAATACAGGGCCTTGAGGTACGCCTGAGGGAATTATTGTCACTTGAGACATTTCTTGACTGAGAAAAACACTCTGAGTTCTTTGATGAAGGTAACTGTCGAAAAATGAAAGGGATACACTGTCAAGACCTATCTAATTCAATTTAGCAAGTAATAATTTATGATTGATGCTGTCAAAGGCTTTCGAATAGTCTATAGAGATTAACGCTCGTGCCAGTTTCTTATCTAAGGCACTTAAAATATTGTCTTGCCTTTTTCCAAACAGTCGTTAAAGATGTGGACGATGTGACTGAGAATAATTGGCAGGCAAAGCTGGATCATTGACAGAGATATACCATCAATTCCCTTCGCATCACATTTTAGGCTCCCTATTGCCTGTAGTACGTCATTTGAGCTAAATGATCAAATGAAAAAATATATTCAGAGCTTAATTTATTTTTGAAATATACTAAGTGACATATAAATCCGAACACCCAGTTTAAATGGTTTTATTTTAATAAAATTTTGTATAGGTACTTAATGAAGCATAATAAGTAAATGATAAAAATTTCAAAATGATTGCACTGCTTTAAAGCCCTTTGACCTTTAATAATGTGTGGATGCACCCTGATGTGCTACGCATTCTCCAACGCGCCTAGGCATGCTTCTGATCAGGTGGTCAATGTCCTCCTGTGGTATCTCATTCCAGGCAACCACCAACTCCTCTCGAAGTGCTTCTAGAGTCTGAGGAGGACGTTGCAAATTGAGCAATCTCCTACCCATCATATTCCACACGTGCTCAATTGGGGATAAGTCGGGAGATCTTGGTGGCCATGGTAACAATGTGACATCATTATGTTGAAAGAAGTCTATTGTGACTCTTGCAATATGTGGTCGGGCATTATCTTGTTTTAAAGTTGGATCTGCCAGGGTGTCAAGATAGGGTAAAAGATGGGGTTCTAGAACTTCGTGGATATAACGCTGCGCGTTCATGTTACCTCTGATGAAGATTAAAGGTGACCTGGAACCATAAGCTATAGCACCCCAAACCATAACTCCAACAGTGTGATGAACATGTCTTTCAACAAAAAACTGTGGATTCCTCCTTTCACCACGTCGCCTTCTAACCCTTACACCGACGTAATCGCCTTGAGTGGTGCAGACAACGGTCACTCTGGGATCAGGAATGGAACAGTATTGTCTTTAGTGACGAGTCTCGATTTTGTTTAGGCATGCACGATGGTCGTGCCAGGGTTAGAAGGCGACGTGGTGAAAGGAGGAATCCACAGGTTTTTGTTGAAAGACATGTTCATCACACTGTAGGAGTTATGGTTTGGGGTGCTATAGTTTATGGTTCCAGGTCACCTTTAATCTTCATCAGAGGTAACATGAACGCGCAGCGTTATATCCACGAAGTTCTAGAACCCCATCTTTTACCCTATCTTGACACCCTGGCAGATCCAACTTTCCAACAAGATAATGCCCGACCACATGTTGCAAGAGTCACAATAGACTTCTTTCAACATAATGATGTCACATTGTTACCATGGCCACCAAGATCTCCCGACTTATCCCCAATTGAGCACGTGTGGGATATGATGGGTAGGAGATTGCTCAATTTGCAACGTCCTCCTCAGACTCTAGAAGCACTTCGAGAGGAGTTGGTCGTTGCCTGGAATGAGATACCACAGGAGGACATTGACCACCTGATCAGAAGCATGCCTAGGCGCGTTGGAGAATGCGTAGCACATCAGGGTGCATCCACACATTATTAAAGGTCAAAGGGCTTTAAAGCAGTGCAATCATTTTGAAATTTTTATCATTTACTTATTATGCTTCATTAAGTACTTACACAAAATTTTATTAAAATAAAACCATTTAAAGTGGGTGTTCGGATTTATATGTCACTTAGTATAGTTCTCGCAAACTAGTGAATCGACAGGTTTGTAGCTATAAACAGACATGAAATAATCATTAATTTTGGTAGGGTCATTAAAACCTGCTGGAAGGGTTGGTTTACTACGAAAATTTATATCAAGTTGTTTGAGAGACTTCCACAATTTTTTTGAATCATTTTCATTTGCCAAGTTTTCGATAAATGTCTTTTTGTCCCTCCTGATCATGTTAAGAGCACGGTTTCTAAGCAATTTGAAGTTATTATAGGTGTCCACGGTCTTATTAGCTTTATATAAAGCTTGTGCAGTATTATTTTCATCAAGAACAGTGCGCAGTTCATTAGTTAACCAAGGTGATGGTGGCTTATTAACTCTTACAGTTTTAACAGGTGAATGTTTATTATAGGTTTCCACGATAACGCTTGTAATGTGCATTACCTTCTCATCAATATTAGATTTCGTAAATAATTCGTCTAGCCCGATGTAGAAAGATCGATAAGAAAATGATCGTCAATGAAATGTTTAAAATCCCTGATTGTGATAAGTTTTTGTTTTCTTTTATAAGATGGAATATCAAAATGAAAAAATACGTGTTTGTGGTCCGAAATACCATTCGTGACCATGACGGAAGAATAGCTGCATGTTTGAGGATTATTTAAAAATATTGGATCGATTAATGTTGCAGTACTATCTGTGACACGGGTGGCTACCGTTACGATTTGTGTGAACCCCATCATCTCAAAACTCAGTGAGAATATAATGCATAAAACGTAGTAGATGCTATTGCTTCACTAAAAAGTATCTACTTTGTAGCATCCTCTTTTCCATAGAAGTATGTGCTTTATCTGAGAAGAATATACTGTACTGTATGGTACAACAGAAGTACCTACTACTAACCTGAAGTATCTACTACTAAGCGCCTAAGAGGCGGCACGCGCCGCGGCTGTGTGATCGTGTAAATCACATCAATCGTGTTAGAACTCGTTTTTCATCTGCCTGTACATTCACAATACATATTTACTACGTACATTATTAGCATTTCGTCTACAAGTAAAAATGAGTGACTCGTCAGATTCCGATGCGACAAAAGAGTTAGTTCAGGATAGAAATGAAAAATTGTTATTTGTTAATATTCTTGAGTATTATCAAAATTTGTTTGATAAATGAATGATACCAAAATTCAAGAATGAAAAAGAAGATGCACTGAAGAAATTAACTGCTGCCTTCAATGAAATAACAAGAAAAAAACTGGATGCAAAACAGATTTTGAAAAAATTTAATAACATGAAAACCAAAGTTAAAAAAATTGTTGACGTGAAACAAACTGGTAACAAAAAATCGTACTGACTGAGTGGCAAAGAAAATTCTATGATTTATGGAACGTCGGAGACAATCCAGTCTTACACAGGGTACCAGGCGCGTGTCAGGCCGGTGTAGTAGATAAGGGGTTTCACTAGAAAAAAAGTATATGGGTTCCTTAGTTCCAAATCTGGTTCCGGACAATTTACAGCCGGAACACTTAAAAATCCTAATGCGAAAGAGGAGTCACTGATTCAGCTACAGAAGAATTGCTTACGAAAACAAATTGAAGCAGCCGAAGCTCAAATTTATTGTGCTCGAGTTCAACAGTCTTCGGCGGCAGCTGAAGAACGGGCCGCGATTGCATTAGTGAAGTTTGCCGAAGCTGGTGAGCAGTTAGTCAACCATATAATTGAGCGTGACATGTTACAGAGACAAAATAAGTTTGTATTTATAAATGTTATAATATATATAGTTATAATAATAAATGTTAAGAGTTATCATTTCATTTTGTTAAAAGGTTTTACCAGATAAATATGTTATTAAGTTGTATCTTTTGAATATATTAATTACTAATTGAAAATAAAACCAAATACCACATAACATAATTTACTTTTAACACTTGTTTGTTATTAGACGACCCTGTGCATAATGATATTATATTAGTTGACATCACGAAATATAGCCAGCGCAACGTCGTTTCTACATTGTGTGCCTCGATTACGAATTTGTGGTTGATTACCCTCAGGTATCAGTTCAATCGCATCTTGTACTTCCATCTGAACTGGATCAAAATCATGGTATGGATCTTGCAAATGTTTAGATATGTTATGAAGTACAAATGCACTCACAATATGTTTTGGAATGTTTTCAATTTTTAGGCGAAATGTATACTAGAGCATTGGAAAACGCCGTTTCAACTGACCAAAGCAGCATTCTATGACACAACGTTCCTTCGCATGGATTAAATTATAATTTTCTTGAATAGGTGTGGTTGGATTTTTAAAAGGTGACAACAATCATGGTGCAATACCATATCCTTCATCACCTAACAAGGCTGCTCCTTGCACATTATTATACATAATTCGATGCACCAGGGAGTTTCGCCAAATTCGACTAACGTGGACGGAGCCTGGCTAAGTCGCATCGACACTGGTAAAGATTTCTTTGGCGTTACAAGTAGCTTGTACATTTTTTATTGAACATATCCCTTTTCTATTCACATATTCATCACCATGAATTCGTGGCTTTGTTATTTTAACGTGAGTGCAATCAATAGCACCTATGACACTGGGCATTCGCTTGGTATTTGCCCACTCATTGATAGCAACTCCAAGTAAATCGTTAGTATTAGGAAATGTTATCCAGTTATTTCTCTTGGAATAAATTGCTTCAGATACAGTAATCAGGGTTCTGGATACAGTACTTTGGTTTACATCTAAATCAACAGCAACTCCTTGCTGAAATCCAGGATCTCCTGAAAAATTTATATTTATATTTTTTAAATTTTAGAATTACTTTCCTATATTAACCTAAACTTCTCATAATATCTCCATTTTCCGAGTAGGTGACAAGGCTCCACCTCTTGTTTCTACGGGATCCTCATTATCGTCAAGAAAATGGTTTGCAAGCCACTCTACATTTTCTCTATTAAACCTTAAACAAAAAATTATGAAAGTAACTTGTTTTTATATTAATAATAATTACATAACCATAAAACTGATAATTACCTAAATAATTTACGATAAATATCATCGTTGTATATCCTCGCTTATTTGTAAACTTTTCTGCGACGCACATTCATGAATGCTGCCATTTTCCAAAAAAGAAAAATACTGAATTTGCGGTAGCCGAAGTTGCTCATACACTAACTTCACTTAAACTGGAGCAAATACTACTAAGTCACCCAATACTTCTAAAGCGTAGTATATTCTTCTATGTATCTCATACATAGTAGCATATGCTATGGAGGAAAGTAAATGCTTTGTTAGTGTAGTTAAAACTTCAAAAATGTAGTAGGTACATACTTGAAGCATTAGCATCTACTACGTTTTATGCATTCCACCCATTGTTATTAAACAAATCTATATTCAGATCTCCCAATATCACGATGTTATGATGATATAACGAAAGGCTGGGTAGGAAACCATTTAATAAATCTGCATATTGTTGTATGTTTTGAGAGGGTCGTCGGTACAAAAGACGTACTAACAGTTCACACTTACCCGCAACCAATTTAACCCAAATGCTTTCGAAATAATCACCAAAATCTGTATAAATATCTACCTTTTCGGCATGTAAGATTCTCTATCACAACGCAAGAAACAATAGTTGCTAATATTAACCACATCTTCAGTAATATTTTCATTTAGCCACGTCTCTGTAACAGCGAATACATCAAAATTTTCTAATGCTATTAAATTTACAATAGCATCAAAACTAGACATGAGGGAACGTACATTCAAGTGTCCGATTGCATTTTACTACCAGCCATTAAGAGTATTTGAATCGTACATAATTTAGAAAAGATTTTGAGTATTCTAAATAATTCTAAAATGATCAAAATAAAATTCGTGAATGATGTCTTTGTTGAAAGAATTCATACACTGGGCAATTTTTGTCTGTCGGAAGATGATCGGTACTGTAATTTTTTTATACTGGTGATTTGAATACAAACAGTTGAAACATTTCGAATGTGCCTGCTTACAAAAGGAGGTGTCATGGTTATCTCCATACTGAGCACAGACTTTAGGATTTTGGTATTTTTTGCCAGAATGATTAAATCGGAAACAATTTGTGCACTGAGACACTTCATTATTTTTGTATACATATACATTTTGAAATCCTAATAGAATTTTTCCATTATAATCTTCAAAAATCTGTTTAAATAAATTACCTGTGACCTCTGCGTAAATAATATATTTTTTTCTTGTGCAATATACTTGATAAAATTTATCTTAATACCTTCTTTTTCTATGAAATGGTTCTGTCTTGTGATGTCTTCTACTACCTCTTCTTCGGTAATTCGTTCATCTGTATGGTAGCCCACGAATTTGATTTTAGGTCTAAACATTTTCGGTTCAGACACCTGGTACGATGCCGACAATTTCTTCTAAATTTCTTCCTTTAACTGGGCATGATTACTTTCGTGGACCTTAATTTCCATACCACCGTTTCTAAAATTCTTCACGTCGTCAATTTTGATTTGAGGTTTAGACAAGCTTAATTTTTTGTCTAGATCTTTACGCGTCTTGAGGCTTGTTTGTTGCTGGCTTGGTATAATCACTATGCTTTTATTTCCTTGTTTTTTGTAGCATAGGTCTTTTTTACAATTTGCGAATACGAAGTGCCTGTCATACTTGATTTTTCCATTATGTCAATTCTGGTATTCAGATTCTTGAGCGCGTCAACCACAGTTTCTTTTTCAGTAATATTTGTCGACAATACATTCAACTGATCTTGAAATCTAGCGTTCTCGTTTACAAGTTGCTCAATGAATCTATCTTTTTCTATTAATAACTGACTTTATGAATTAACTTTTTCGCATAATATTTTTATTTCCTGTTTTAGCTCCTCATTTGTTGTTCTAAGGCACTTACTGTTTTTAGGTGTTTCCGTTGGTGCATCACTTGGTTTGGTTAACACCATTTTAGCACTCTCAGACTTAGCTGAAGCAATCTCAGCAGTTTTCTTTTTTTTTTCTTATTCATGGAGTACCCAGTATGGTCGTATCACTTTATTCTAGTCTAGATGATTGATGTCAAATAGTTTGTCAAAATCCTTCGCTGTATTGACCGAAAAAATATTTGTCACTGGGCAATCTGTTATCCTCCAAGAATATCAACGGAGCTGCACCCCAACAATAGTTGCAGTAGGGAGTATCACAATATTTCAACAGTTTTCTCGAAGTATACGCGGATTCAGTGCAATAAGGCAAGTCAAAATGAAACGTCAAAAACTTCAATATGTCATTTCCACTTTTGCAATCCTTCTGTGACATGTTTGAAAGCTAGAGATTCTTTTGTGTGCCGCTACAGGTAATAGTTTAAATGAAATGCATCTTATTTTTTTTATTTAATTGATCATAATAGTAACAGTCAACTTTGGTATTACATTCTAAGCCACATAATATACAAATGTATCAATAAGAGTATATATAACATGATAAGGTCGAGTAAGTAGGTCCAATGAGTTTGATACATTTTTTACATAAATACAATATTTTACAAAACGCTATATTTACACAAATGAAAAGTTAACATGAATGTTACTCAAATTTAAGTAACAAACTCCCAATACATGTTATTGTATACATATTTCAAAATACCAATTGAAGAGTGAACAATTATTGTTCCAAAGGAATAAGTGTAAGTTGTTTTACGTCTCGAACTTTGTGCTTTATCATGACTTAAATGGATTTAGGCCACTATACTAAAACATGTTCAACACTGATGCGCACCATATGAATTCAAATATACTTACATCTTTGGACGTTGCTTTGATTAAAATAAAGTTCATACAGCTCAACACATACAAGTATAATGTTACCAAAACCGAAATTGGTATATATATATACACGACTTTTCGACTTTAATATTTAATTGTACATGTACAAATGTACGTAAGCATTAAAATATATTTGAACTCTTAGCAAAACTAGACTAGATTTTTCACAGATTATCATAGTATAAACATAAACAATATTGTAAAGTGAAACCTAATGAGTTCTACATTTTTCTGGTACATTTTCCCCTGTAACAGTTTTGATGGAATATTTTTAGTAGTAGAAGAAGTAGAAATGATATAATTTTACGTTAGAGTATGAGTGCTTGCTTAGTTTTCATCATAAAATCAGGCATTCACTTAAGTATAAATATATTTTTCTAAAAGTTCCTCAAAAGGTGTTTGCGCAGTTAATTCACCTACAAAGAAATCGAATCGCAAATACCTGAATTCACAAATATAAATGATGTCGACTCATCTACGCTACAACAATTTTCTGTACGTTTCTGGATCAAGAAATAATTTTCTAAATGATTTAGAAAAAGCATGCATTAGCTATTTTCCACAATAATTGACATAGGCCACACTATATCTGTACTAATGTATGTTATATAGTAATGTTGATTAAACAAAATTTGAAAATGATCCAATTTACATAGAAACAGAAATACAATCACAATCATAACCCAGTGCCAAGAACCGGCTGAGTACGTTAGACCAAATTTTTTGATAAGGAAGAACAACTGCTTGCACTAACACTAAAGTGGAGAACAAATTAACTACAAGAAAAAACCTAGAACCCTTTGGGACTTTGGGATCCTTCCCTGTAAAAATCCTAATGAAGCTAAAGACGCAACATTTAAAAAATGCGTGTAACTCAATTTCGATGAAAATTAAGCTAGCCAGATCTTGCATTGGATTAAATTTCATGAAGTGCCATATTTTTTGGGTTATGCTTTGCAAACATGAAAGTTGAGAAGTTGTCTTCTAGGAATATATGATAAAATCATGATAGCATTGCCTCACTCTACAACACGAAGCCTAAGCTTTACTATAAACTATATTTACATATCACAAGTTGCTTTTGCTAGCTCACTTATCATACTTAATATTAAATCTAGATATTCCCACTCATTTAGGCCTATATAAACAAATTCGTTATAACATAAAAAACAAGAAAATAAATAATAAAAATGTTCTTAATGTCTGAAAAATATCATTTAAATTATCATATACATCCCCGTATGCCGTAGTTACGGTACGTTTTTAACAGTCCTTGTCTATCGAGGAGCCAATAGAACCAATATATCTAGATTTTCAAAAAGAATTGTATAGATGCATTTTACAATGGAGATATATTCTTTAGAGCAAAGAAAAAGGCTCCCATCTGAAAATACAAAAAATGTTGATGGGTAACTTTTTTTGTTAAACATTGAAGCTAAAAAAATATTTTTTCGCATATATTCAAAAAACAAGGAATTATTGGTTAAATTAGTTAACAGAATAGTTGTAGAGACTTTCTAAGTGACACCTAAAGTTTAATATGCTCGAACAATTGTAACAATTATTGCGAAAAAAACGATTTCCAAATTTATTTGTTACGGGAAAACAAAACTGCTCAACAGTATCTGCAAATTTATAATTGTCACTCAGCTTCTTGAAATTTTTGCGACCTCTCTAGCAACAGATTCTACAGAATGTTTTAAATACAATACACAAAGAACTAATTTTGCCTCTTCGGTGTTTGACGAAAACTCAGCAAAAGCTAGTGTATCCCTAGATGGGGGACCTTTTGTTTGACTCCAAGAATATAATTTCTTTGTAAACCAGGGCCCAATTTTTGCTACCTAGAACTAGAAAGTGAGTAACCGACTGGAGAATCATAACAGATTTAGCATATATACACTTTTCAAACACCCTAAACAGTCAAATATTGTTGTCCTAATCATCTTTAACGATGACGGTACTTTCATCCATGGCTGCAGGGTTTTCACCCTTGGTGATACAATCTCTGATAGCCTTGAGGATGATTTCGACTCGTCGATCCAAGGCTACCAAATGGGGTTCCCATAGAATTGGGTTCACGGGATCTTTTTTCATGCTGCGTTTCATTGCTTCGCTCAACTTTACCGGACCATTGTGGAACCTGTAAAAAATGACAACATTAATCGACGAAAGCAATAGTCCAAACATTCACCTTTTCAATGTTTGCCCCGTGTTTTGGAAGCACCCTGAAGAGATCAATTGTTTGAAGATTCCCACCATTATCCTTTTTGTTCGTCATTGTCTGTCAGAGTGGTTCGTAGGACGTTTGCTCTTTATTTAAAGTATTTTAAGTCAGTAGGTCTGTCAGGTCTGGTTGCCCAGATACCAGACAAAGTCTGGGAGAAAGGAGAGGAGGAAGAAAAGAAGGAAGGAGGGAGAGCAAGGAAAAAAGAAGTGCGTCAACTTGAGGGGTGCCTTGGCATCACTAGTTAGTGTTCTGGAATTTTAAAGTGACCCAAAAATTAATTTAGAGATTATAATTTTGGTTAGACAAGAAGTCGCACGATTTAATGCTATTCATAGTGCGTGCCGCGGCCTTGTGTGCTTGCGAACTTGCTCGACTTTGTTGATCAAACTTAGTTTTGAGGTTCTACTATAGCATAGGCTAGAGTTGCCGAAACGTGATTTTGAATTTAGTTTTTAATGATTCAGTGTGCATCTGCCTTTGTCAAGAGTGACACCGAGATACTTAGCAGAACCTTCCCATGGTAGCCGAACTCCGTTCACGAAAATCCCAGACGGGGCGCCGCTACGTTTTTTAGTACAGTGCACAGCCTGCGTTTTCGAATGACTAATTTTGATCAGCCACCGATCCACATATTCCAATACCTCGATCACCGCACGTTGTAACCAGATTTCCAGAACACGACTGGGCCACCAGGGCAGTGTCATCAGCATAGACATAGATTTCACAGTTGCTGGGGCAAGGGACGTCATGTATAAAAAGTGAATAGTGGATTGGTACAAGAACAAAGCCCTGAGGGACACCGCCTTTGACGGACCGTGTTGTCGACAAAATGTTATTAATTTTGATACGACATTTCCTACCCTGAAGAAAGGATTTTGAGAGAAGCAAGTTGCCAGTATTTTCGTTACGGGTGAATCCCCTGGATGCTCGTTCAACAAGCCTAACCGTCTGTAACTTCGTACTATGCTCAGACCGAAAGCCAAATTGCACGTCAGGAATCACGCTGTGGTCTGACGAGAAAATTTCAAGATAACGTAGAACAGGAGACTAATGGGACGGCAATCCTGCAATGTCGAACCCACCTTCTTTGGAATTATTATAACAGCAGCGGTTTACCACACCGCTAGGAAGTATTTTATCCTGAGATGACATTGATTATTACCACGAGATAAGTTAAGGGCTTCCGCGAAAGCAGCTTCAGCGCCGTATTGGTGATTTGATTCTCTCCAGGTGCTTTATGTACCTTGAGGTCTTAAATATAATCTTGAAGCTCTGCTGGTGTGCAATGCGAGATCCCGGAGATTCCACTGTTGTGTCATGCAACTCATCAGGTGAGGAATCTTCTGAAGTAGACTCCTCCAAGGAAAAATCACTAAAGGAGGCGCTACTACCACTGACGCCGTTAGTGCCAAAATATCTCCTGACAGATCTTATAATTTGTTGCTCTTCGTCGAGGTCATTAAGGTCATAGTTGGGAGAAAACTGCCTTTCCATGGCATCACCGAAAACCTCGATTTTTTCCCCTGTCCTAAAGACTATGCCTTCAAGACTGCGGTTGTGCGGGAGTAGTTGCTCTCGCTTTCCGTTTCTGAGCGACTTGCAACTTTCCAGAAATGAATACTTGAGTCAAGCAACCCCACCAGAAAGTCGCTCCATAGCGCATTACGGAATTCATGCAGAGCATTTCTCATTTCATGAGCCATCGTCAAATATTTTAATTCATAGGCTAATTACACAGTAAGCTCAGACTGTAAATAGAAAAGTCTGCTTTCAAGTCCTCAGTCCGACTCTGTTTCAAACTCCACAAAAATAATTAGGGAAAACTGTAAAAACGTGATTATCAAAGTTACGGAGCGGCGTGGCGGAGTGGTTGTTTTGTGTGCAGGCAGGTATGCAGATGTGCGTGCTCTATTTTTAAAATCCTCCAGGTACTTTAGCTTTGATGTAAATGAGAGTTTTTATTTACAAAGCCAAGAACCCCTTTTTGGCTCCAGCTCGCGTGTTTCACAGACAATGCGCTTGCTTTGTTCCCTGGTAATATTCTTAAATGCTGAGTGCGTCCGGAGAAAATGACAAAACTTTTAACTGGAAGTGTCTTTTCTTGTAAAAACACTCTGTAATGAGCGTCATCTCAAGATACTGAAAAATGTATCTGGAATGAACAGCTCTAAAAAGCATTTCCGATGCAATATTTCCATTATTTTATTTTCTTTCATTAAGTATATTCAATATAGATGAAACGTGGGAGAAGGTTTCTAACTCGATTTTTTTACAATCAATCTGAACTGAAATTATCTTAGTAGTTGACTGTTTTCGAGTTATATGCGAGTTTGAAAAACCCAAAAGATAAAAATGATTATTTTTCTGTGACGGAAAAAAAGTTTGACCTTTTATCTCTGTTGACAGGTAACAAAATATTACTTTTTATGAAATTACTTCTTTCCCCGGAAAAGAATGAGTACTTTTTTCCCGGATATTGTTTCGTAAATTTTCCACGATTTAGATGGCAATAATTTTTGTGACGCTACTTTGGCTACTTCTACTAATTCCAGTGGAGTCAAAGAAAACTCGGAATCAAACATTTTTTAATTTATAGTATTAAAAATAACTTCTAAAGAACCACTAAGTTAACAATTTTTAAGCCAAACAACAAAATTAAATTGACAGCTATTTGGTTACATTAAAAGTTTCCTTAGCAATGCAGGCCTAATTGTCGCTATAAGTACAACATAGCCTACTTATTTCAAAATTCAAACTTCAAATCGATAATTTTCTGACTTTTAATAATATAATTTCTCAATATTAAATCGTTAAATCGTTTTTCCCGTCACAGAAAAAAATTGTGTATTATACATGGGAAAAATACTAGATTTTAGCTTTCGGTTTTTGGTCTCTCTATTACTTTTTTCCTAGTATAATAAATATCTATTTTTGGGGCTGTCAGGTTTCTAAATAATTAAACTTTAAACCTTCCCCAAAAAGACCCCGAAGCTTATCTTATTTAAAGGCATTGTTGGTTAATTCTTAATAACGCGATGTGGGCCACGTGCGCATTCCTCTAGCATCTAGCATATATGTACCTCAGGACAGTCCAAATAAGTAATTTTGAGATAATTCCGCTTGAAATATTTTTATTGCATTTTTGCTCAAATTCCATGAAGGTTAATTTTAATACTTTTTTTATTTAGTACTTTGGGTTATTTTCCAGACTTTATGAATCTTTTTTTAATTAATTACATTCAGGTTGTTTTTACTTCCTATGACGTTGGGTGAGGAAGTATTGTAATCGTGAAACGATATATTATGAATTTTGGATGTTATATATGGCATGTACATCACGAAAAACCATGACACTAATTCCCGTCCATCTGTCCGCTAATCCTTGGACCGCCTATAACTTGGAAGTACCGCTAGGATTTGGACGAAAAATTCACATTAGGGCACAACAAACTATGGATGAAGAAACTGTAGTTTTTGAAAATCCCGGTGGAGGCGGATCTAGGGACAAAAGTATGAAATTTTTTTTTACAGTCCAAAGGCTCCTCATTGGGAGAAACATTTTTTTGGGGTTGAACTCCTGGGGTTGCGGGTTGTAGGGGGTGGGGAGGGTATACGAAAAATTGTTGATATTAGTATATTTATACGCTCCCAGTAATGTGCACCTATTAGCCATATTTCACACATCATAGATGTCCCCGTACATTTGCCTTTAGAACAGAAATATCGAAAAATGTTTTCAATCCGCTTGTCCAGCGATACACGCTGTCGCGCGGATGTGGGAAAGGACAACGTTGCCAGATTGACACTAACTACCGGTAGGACAGGTAAAGAATGTCCATGGATTAATTGTATGAGAATCTGTTTAACTAACCTAATCCGTTTAATTTCTGGTATATGTTCGTAACTGATTTTTTTCTCAGAGGATTTAAATAGCACTGAACTTAATCCTCTATGAAAGTTCAAAGTCAACCTTCTTGACGCAATTTTTTTAAAGCGACTGAACATACTTTGACTTTGAGAAAAAAAATATTAAAATTGAACCGAACATAAGTCCAGGAAGCATAAACATGGACTGAAGGCAAACAAGATTTTTTTTCTCACAAAACAAACTTGTTTCTGGAATACACGCACCATCAAACAAAGAAAGATGCGACATATTTATCGAAGTAGTAACCAAAATCCTCATCTTGTAATAAATAACGATAGTAGTCGTGGAACATAGAATCTACGGTAGCAATTTTGTGTGTGCTGAGGCACTAAATTACTGAAGGATGACATCCGAGATCTTCTTTCTGAAAAAAGGCAGCTGAGGCTACTTTACAAGGTGCATCAAAATTACATGTCACATGTTTTCGCCCAGCACTAACAAATGTTTTCTCTCGCTTTCTATGACTGTGCTGAATGGTCACCGTCAGCTTCAAGCTAAGCAAGCGAAACTTATCTGTGATTGTTTATTGACTTCCCGATTTAAACTAAATAATTGTAATAACTTGTGCATTCCTGACTTGGAAAGGATAATCATAGGACTAGATTTCCAATTACCTGATTACGAAAACTAAGATTCAGGCTATTTGCGCAAACAAAATCCAACTTCGTTATCTCGCAGACCGGCACTGGCCATTTGATTCGTGAATGACCATGATCGACTTCAGCCATAATTCCCTAAAGTTACAATGTGCTTGCCGAGAAGTTAGGGAAGATGTTTATTATCCAGATGTTTGTTTTTTAACCCCTACAATTTTTTTTCTGAAAACGATTGGGATCCATTCAACGTTAAAAATCGAAGTATGAGCGATTTCTACTTTTTCGTTTTTTGCTTCTAGTTCCGCCGCCACTGGACTGATTTTGAAAAACTATAAAGCTTTTTCGTTCTTGACATAGTAGTGAAAATTCCATTAAAATCCGAGCGGTGCTTTCCAAGTTATAGTCGGGCCAATGATTAGAGGAGTGACATGTTTTCTGATTATAATTTTAGCTCTTTTTCATGTCTTATGATGACTGTATCACAAAAACATGTTACTCATATGACAGACGAACTTTGTTGGCGTACTTTTAACAAAGTTACAGACAGCGAAATCTCCTAAACTGTTGCGATTTTGATAGAATTTGAGAGCAGAAGCCTGTGGGGTCACGTAGTAGGACTTCTGAACGTCTGCATTTGTGAGTTATGACGTTATAAGTAGAATTCGAAAAATGACAGGGCCGTTCCAAGCTTTGATTTGTATTACTCAACTACCTGATCTGAACATTTTTAATTCTTATACTGGTGACCGTCAACATGTATTGAAAAGCCTCTAAATGAGTTCGCATTGCATGCTTTCCTACCAGACGAATTGGGGCACAAATATAGTGTTTATATTCTCCACTATATCCTACTAGACTAGGTCTGATCAGCATAACCGAGCAAGCCGAATACTGAAGCATATCGTCGTTCATGCCTCAAACAGGCGTATCTGACAAAAAAATTAAATTCAGATTCAGATTAACAAAGACAGCTTATCTTCAATCCCGGCAAGTGGTGTAACTCTAAGTAGTTCGCTCACAGAGATATCAGAAATCATGATCATATTGTCTAAAGTAGAAAAGATATATGGAATCAAATAACTGTCTATATTCATTTAGCCACTACTGAAAATTTGTATAAAATCAGTTACGCCTGTTTGCGGTATAGACGACAACATGCAAGGGTCGCGACAACTCGTTCTGCCCATTGAGAATCAGTGGTTCTTACCATTGGAAATAAAACTGCTATACGTACATTTTGAAAGTATGCTCGGCACGCTGGGAAGTACTGAGTCATTCCGCTTGACTCCATTTTTTCAACCAGAGCGTTACTTCGTTGAATTTGCTGTATCCGACTCGAAAACAGCGGTGGTACAATTAGCAATTTCCAGGCGAATATACAACTGTGCGGGTCAGCAGCAGTGCAATATTGTTTCAAAAAAGTACATACAACCAACATCCAATTAACATAGATGTGAAAAAAATGTCGAGCAGGGCAAGTACCGGGATGAGGCAAAACAGAAAACATGCACTTGAAAGGTTTGATAACTTCATTAGAAGGATATCATTTGTTTCGTCGTTGGGCATACTTTTAAATAACCATCGTAATTATGTAAGTTTTTCTCATTTCATTATGGAATCCTAAAATGTGTAATTTATCAGATGTGTAGGGTTTAAGGTATTGTAAGTTACTCTTCCGCTTGGCTTGCAAATATGGATTAAAGTGATTTTACTGCCCCGTCTTTTATTTATCTTTTACTTACCGTCTGCGAATGTCTAAAGTTTTAGCATTACGTCCAAACTTAAAAATCGCTTCAAGATAAACTCATCTTGAAATACCTTTTCGTGTCTTGTAGAGCAAGGTTTTAACTTTAATTCAGATACTTGGTGTCCTGAAAAATTATAATTTTTAATAATAATATAAGGGGGCCTGGAAAAGTTTTGTTAAAACAATTTACTAAATAAATTAAAAAATGTTTTTTCTCGCCACGGAAAATTATGTTCAGGTTTTTTGGATCATTCTGAACTGCAGCAACGTTTACTTAAACTTTACCGTTTTAGACTTATAAGCGATTGTATGTCTGAATACCCTAAAAATGGGGATATTTAATTCTTAAAAACTCCAAGTAACTAAATTAAATTTAATACCTCTCTACAAGACCTGAAAGAGTATTTTAAAAGTAGTTTATTTTAAAAAAATTTTTAGGCTTGTTTGTTAGGCCAAAGCTGGCGAACTTTTGTGTAAGTACATACCTATACGAGTATACACTTAGAACTAAATTTGTCTGACGGCTTGAGTTCAATGAGTACAAGAGGAAAGTGTACGTGCATTAAACATATATTTGAGAAGTTCGGCATGCTATAACAAGAAAATATTGTAGTCATCAACAGTTTTTGAAAATTTGCTTTGCTTATTTCCGATGGTGATATTTGTTTTTTTTTTACTTTTTCGGATATTCTACAAAGTTTTGTCGATTTTGATTTGAACACATATGGCAACCCTGATTGTCTATGCTCGAAAGCGAAACGCGTTTTCGTGGATTCCCCAATTATGGATATGCTTACTCGCTTACAAGCTTAGCTATAAATGCGCCTGGTAGGAATGCATATGACAGAGTAGAGCGCAGAATGGCTCACCTTAGTCGGCAACTGGCTGGTTTGATATTGCCTCATAACCATTTTGGGTCTCATTTGGATGAGCGTACGGTAACAATTAATAATAATTTAGAGATCCAGAGGTATGGAGTTCGATGGAAATGACGGTTATCATGTTTCTGAGAAGTATGTTAGGATGACGAGCCATAGCATCAAATGGTATTCAAAACATGTGCGTGAAAGCCAATACAAAATGTTTACGTGAGCAAGAAAGGGGGGTAAGAGATTTGCTTACTTGCTGGTAAGGGGGAGGGATGGTTATTAATTGTAAGAAATCTGTTTACGTAATACTTGAACGGCCGTAAAAGAGAAAATAGTTTTAGAATAGTCCATAGTGTCACTTCTTGAACTTACGTCGTATTTTTATTGCTGTCCACTTTACGTCAAAATAATACCTTACCTACCCTAAAAATGTTTATTGTGCCAGGCCCAGTTTAGTACATCCGAAGCGAGAACAAAAAGATTGCGCTAAAAGCACTGTCATTTTTATAGGCGCTTCGACAAGGCCACTTACCGAGCCAAAATAAATTAGCAAAATATTCTGAAAGCACATTATCCCGCTTCTGACACGTTTAATATTAATAATCCATCGATTTTCTTTCATCTGAGTTCCGCAGAACCATCTATCAACCGATTTCGCCCAAAATGGGATTGGATGATATGCATTATTCCTATAACATAATTGGCTGCGGATAATTTTTAATGAAACAAAAAAACAATTCTACTTTGATTGATTTATAATGTTTCGCTATACAGTGTCCTAGCTAGAACTCAAGCGATTACTCGAAAATTTGACGTTAGATAATTGTGAAAAGCTTGAGGTTATGGTAGAACTGATGTGAGGAATTCCGCTAAAACACTTTCAAAATTCAAAATGGTGGCCGTTGTACCGGAAGTGGATACCAACTTGCTTATTTTAAATGAAACATCCTGCTTATTATTCCATTTATGAAATCTACGCAAGATTTTAAAAATATTGCACATCTAACGTCCTTTACCTAACTCTAACCCTTTTTGAAAAATATTAATTTTTTTGTAAGAATGGCTTTGGATTTTTCGTATATATTGGTTTTTGTCGAAAGCTTTGTTGCTACTCCCTTATAGGAGGGCGTCTACTTTAATGGACTACATTCGACATTTTGATAATTAATAATACAGTGTGGTAAAAAAATGAGTTGAAAAATAAAGTGTAAAAAATGTCAAAGTAATTTTTTTCAAATAGAAATACCCTGTTTTTTAATCTCAACATCTGAAGCAATAAAATAAGGATAGTTTTGTAAAAGGTGATCTACTGCGCAAATTTAGGAAATATTTGCAAATACTCGTTTTCTATCTCTCCATACGCTTTTTTATAATCAGTTCAGCATGACGCGGAGAATTTCTAAAAATTAGTCATATTATATGACTTTTTCATATGTGGTGCATATATTGCATATTAAAAAAGATAAAAAGGAAAAAAGTTGTACCATTTCGTGGTCTCGAACCTTGGTCTTCCGCGAGGTATTCACTGTCAAACAGTGTCTCTGTCCGCTAGGCTATCAGCAGGGTTATTATGTAAAAAAACTATATAATAAAAAAAAACGATAAAATGTCAACTTGTTGACTAAGTACGCTAGTTTGCAAATTGTTCATTCCACGCTTGCTACAGGTGAGCATGAGGTGAACGATAGCTACTTCCAAGTTGACTACTTGAAGAAAAACCTACATAATGTCAAAAAACCCGACATAATAACACTTCTCAAGTTACCACGGCGGGGGTGTGGTGAATTAGTTTCCAAACAGTGCATACGTTACTAAGTGGATATTGCGCTATTTGTAAATATGTATTTCCTAAACTAATAATTTGCGAAGTAGGCAACCTTATACAAAAATATCCTTATTTTTATTGCTGAAAAAAATAAGATTATAAAAATAGAGTTCCGTTTGAAAATGTTGACTTCCGGACCCGTTGGTCCGATTTTTTTTACCATCCAGTATTAATATTTATCAACATATCGAATGAGGTACATTAAAGTGGACCCCCTTCTATAAGAGAGCAGTTAAAAATCGCTCGACAAAGACAAAAATTCATAGGATATCGACCAGCATTTGTGATTTTTTTACAAAATTTGATATTTCTCAAATATGTTGCGTAGATTTTAAAAATTAAATAACGTACATGTGGTGTTTCATTCAAAATAAGCAACTTGGCATCTACTTTCGGTACAACCGGGAATGCCACCATTTTGAAAATATTATAGCAGAATTCCTCACATCAGTTGTATTGTAACCTCCAGTTTTCTTAATTGTCTAATGTCAAGTTTTTAGGTAGTCATCACTTCAGTTCTCCGTGGGACACCCTGTATATATTTTGTACGCAAACAAAAATAAATTATTGGAGATGTTTGCTGGTGCTTTTTCTTACATTTTATATTATATTTTGAATGTAACGATTCCAGAGCAGAAACTTGTTTATTAGTTTTTAGTACTTTGGCATATTATTATAGGCCGCACGCTTCGCACCTTGGACTCCACGCCGGCGCCGCAAGTCATAAATTCCAGTTTACGCCCTAGATACCTATTCAGAAACTGACGTAGTAAATCTGTCATAAATAAACAAAAACGGATGAAAAATTAATAAAAAATGTCATAACCATTTCTTTCATTTTTAGTCGTAGCTGATGAAATTCCAGATTTGTCTATCTCTTCGTAATTTTATTCCGATATCGGTTCCTTGATTTCCTGCATAGTATACTGTTTCAAAATATGCTCACACTAAGCTGATCATTTATTATCATACCCAATTTGGTTCCTAAAAATGATTCATTTTATCAAAAATCGTAAATTCATTATGATAGTTAAACATCGTGGCCCAACTCGTAGACTATATGAGAATGACATTTTAAGAATACCCGCAACTCACATAATCAAAGTCACATTTTTTAAATATATTGCCGTATTTTGCAATTTTTATTTGGATTATTTCATTTAAAAGGAGATTTATATAACATACCCATGGGTTCTGACGATTTATTGCTGAGTTACTCAGAACTTTGAAAAAATACAGTCATGACAGGTTGCTTCTTTTTCGTGAAGCTAACCGAAAAATCTCAAAACCTTGTTAAAACTTTTTATAGTTTTGGTAACATGTGTCAAACCGGACAAGAAATGAATAGGCTTAGAATCGTAGAACCACAAAAAGACAAGTGAAATCAGCAGAACTCCAATAAAAGGCTACCTTGCCAGATTGCATATGTAACAAAAATCAGGGCAATTCAAATCATTAAATCATTTGTAACAGTGCATATTTCTTACAATTACTTTTATCTGTGAACTAAAACTCATATTTCCATCATATTTTAACAAATGTTTTTATGATTTGAAATTATTTTAATTAAACTTATCTAGCTTTACAAATTCTGATAACAGCGCTGAAATATAACATTACGAAGTAAACTCTCCCTTATTCTTCATGACTAACGGATCTTTCTTACTTCGATAACGGATAACGGCGGATTGTGTATTGTGCAAAATGAGCGTGAGTTTATTTTGCTCATCCCCTCAGATTACAGCACAGCAGTCAGGATTGGTATCCCTGAGTTCACATAAAGTTTTTATCTGACATTAAAGTGAAATCAAATTAGACTGTGATAATTCTTTTGCTTTTTATACCTCTTGCTATTTTAATTCGTCCCACGAGAAGATAATCAAAAACGTTTTTTACTGTAGTACGGCCTTTAAAAGCTTTTCATGATTTGTAATAATTTCAGGCTATGGCTTTGCCGTTTTATATTTTGCCATCCCTCCAAAAATTTGGAATCCACCAGGAGTCTAAAAATTCTTGGCAGGTTTTCAATTTTGCTCATTGTGACCCTTCTCTATGAATCTATAAAAGCTGGAGCTCGATTGGTCTGGAAAACTAATGAACTGCCATTAATCTTGCACTCTTGCACAGGAAATTAAACACTTACAGAAGTGTCCTCATTGAAATTTCATTAGCTCTCTAGAGTAAATGGAAAGAGGAAAGGATAATGGAGAATGAATGCGCCACTTAGATAATTTAGAATGCGAAAAGCATATCTTATACACAGGCGTACCTTTTTTGTATGTAGGCTCTGGGTAATAATAATGACGAAGGAGAGTTACAGTGGCAGAAAAACCTTTAGCCCATAGACTAGCCTGACAAATTTGATACACGTGGCCAGTGGTGATATTCGTAAGTTCCTTGATATTGGCGTGAAAATGCGACTATTTTGCGAAAATGAATATTAGAAAAAGATAAAATAAAATAGTTATTTACCTAACGAGGCGGAAAATACACTTTCCCCAAATGAATGAGTATGAATAAGATTTTCTCTAAGAGCGTGCAGAAAGTAGCACTTGTGCGGAAATGTCATGCGTGCGCAGATGCGTGTTGAAAGTGAGTATTTTCCTCATGCTGGTAGAAAAATAATACTACGTACTTGAATAAAGCAAGTACTATCAGTTTGTTTTGCTAGAAAATTATGTTGTAATAGACAAATAAAAACTTTATTCTTCCTATATCTTTTTCTTCGATGTTATAATCAGATATTTCTCAATAGAAAACATGAGTTTTGTCCGATTTCTTAATGAATAGAAACAGTATGTGCGGAAACCCGCCCAAAAATGATCAGCACTCTAAATCATAGACTAATACCTTCAATTTTTTTGTCTTATACTTATTTTTCCGCCATCGCTGGTGAAGATATGTGAAAGGCTATCATTGGCATAGTAATAGCATGATTTTCATCAAAATCCGAGCAGTAATTCTTCGAACTAGAAAAAAACCGGAGCTCGTAGTTTTTCCAAGGAAATTATTTTGAAGACCCTTGCTGTAACACAAAACATTTGTCCATACACAAAACTTGGTTGATTATAAAGTTAAATTCAAATTCCATCTAATGCACATGTCATCGCAACACTTAGCGCTATACTATACAATTCATAGTGTGACCCTATACAGCTGCCTCTAGCACTGCCTGTGATTGAAGTGCGCATTGTTATACTACTACTATTCCGTGTGCTGAAAATATGCTGGCGTGCGAAGCGCATCAAATCCACTCCACACATCAGCGAGAGTGATCTATGAACAAGTATCATCAACCTATTGCCGCACGACCAGATATGCAGGGTGGCGCATCGAAAACGAAACAGACGCATTTACTGGCAGCTCAGTTTTTTTTTTTTTGATAAACTCTCAGACCCGTCGATTTTGTTTTCGAGGGGGAGACAAGTTTGGCAAAAAATCACGTTAACACGTGCAGCCCCCTGGGCGGGGGTGACACCAACCCTAATATCTTAAATGGAATGGAGGGTCGAGTGATACCTTATTTTAAAGGTCTTTCAATTCCCTTTACAATGATGTAAAATACATGAGCTTCAGTTCAGTTTCAGTTTTGAAGATTTATTGATTTAAAGCTTAAAGTAGACTTTAATAGGTACATCAGATTAGTTTGTACTACTTTCAGAAGAAATTTGACTAAAAGAATTTACTTAATAAGTAAATGCTTTTCTTCACTACGTCCATGGTTTGTTTATCATTTTGTTGTTGAAAATAGCTATTGGAGCGATGAGTGAACGAATTATAAACGATGAGAGATGAATGTTCCTTTTTCTTAAAAGGCGTAGTAAATCGTCGTAACTGCCGATATTGGTCCGATTCTAATCCCAGAATTTATCATGAGGTTCATACACAGCAGCAACAAAAATTAAATGTTTGGGCTGGTATTTTTGGCGATCATTGAGTTGGTCCTTTCTTCTTACTAATAGGTTGATGTTCCACATTACGCATTACGTGTTCGACAATATTTAGATCAGACGTTTCCAGATCGAGGGATTGGTAGAAGAGGTGCCATTGAATGGCCCCCAAGATCGCCAGATTTATCACCTTTGGATTTCTTTATGTGGGGTCATTTAAAAAGCAAAATCTATGCTACTCATTCAACATCATTAGAAGACCTGCGACAAAGAATTGTGAATTAGTGCCTTCAAATTACTCCTCAAATATTGCAAAATGTGCGGAAACGAATTGAGCAAAATCTTTATTATTGCATGGATAGTCATGGTGGCCATTTTCAACATTTACTTGCCTAACGGGTTCATTCTTCATTTTTAAATTACTTTGCTGCCAAATGTATTGATCTCCACTAATGACGATGTATTAGTTTTATTTAAGCTTTAAATCAATAAATCTTCAAAACTACTGAACTGAAGTACATTAATTCTAAATCAAATATAAAAAACAAAATCGACGGGTCTGAGCGTTTTTCCAAAAAAAAACTGAGCTGCCAGTAAATGCGTCTGTTTCGTTTTCGATGCGCCACCCTGTATATGTGTCATGGTATTAAAAATATTTGCTCTCTCATATAAGCTTGGAAGTAATGGTGCGTATATAGTCACTTAAACTAACTATACTCGATCTGAGGAAAGCAAGTTAGACAACTGATGGTCAGAAGCCAGCAAAAAGTGGTCGTCAGCCAATTAATTTGCTGACACACTCTATAAAAAGGATGCCGAAGCTAGAAGGTGCAAATGGTCATGTTGCATGAAAAAGGCTGATCCCAGATATTAAAACTTAGATTGGAGAGGCTCATGGGCTCAAGGCAAATGGGTTGATATTGAACCAATAGAGAGACGAATGCTTCTAAGCAAGATGCAGGAGGACAAAAGTAGACCAAGAAACCAAAAATAGGTTCCTACTTTTCACATTATGCAACCACGACGAAATGCTGCAAACATCACCGTCATGGAAAATGTAGCGAATGACTGACGGGTTTTAGTGAGTATGCCGCATTCCTGGAGAATCTCACACTTCGGACAGGAGAGGCTGATAGGGCAATACTATTGAGCTTCTTTGCCTGAGAGTGGCTATGAAAGCTTTCCCCTGTTAAAAAAAGTAGACTAAATGACTATAAAACCGACATAAATGTTACATATACAATGACATACATATACTAAATTTCCTTATGCAGTATCCATTAATGAAAATTTATGGAGAATGAGAGTTGGTATTTGCCTGGGTCATGGAGCTATTCAGTAGTCCCTCTCATGCAGCTAGTCGGGTAAATCTGATATTCTGTTCTATTTTCAGTCTTCATACCTATTTTACCTGTAAACATCTCAGGCTTTCAACCATTACTCGTATAGTGCTCCAGAAATAAAATAATAGGATACATCAATGCCCTGGCATCAGTTACACTCTTGTCGTAATGAAATGTTGCCGGAAATATAATTCCTTATACAATCACTTAATGTGTAGAAGACAATATAAGAGCTTTATGTTTCGAGCTTACCCCACGTTCGGCTGTTTTAATCTAATAAATACCTCAGGATTAGGAGGCTTTTGGGAGTGAGCTTTAATATCTCGCTCTCTATTAAAGCTCTGATTAAATTCTCGGAGAGTATACTTGCCTGTAGGAGCTACTAGTATCTCTGGATTAAGGAAGTTATGGTGGCGTGCACTTTACTTTTCAGTGTGTGTTTCGTCTGCGTAATATGCAAATGAGGTAATTGCTGACTACCACCCAGGATGTTTCAAATTCCTCCTCAACATTGGGACCTCTCAAACGGTAAGAGATGTGACAAGCTTTCATCTAGCTGTCAATAAGACAAAACATAAATTAAAAAAAGGACCCAATTTGAAATATTTAAACCATAATGAATCTCGTTCATCTCAAGTTTTCAGAGTCGGAGCCAAAATCGATCCCTGGGAAATACCCGCTTTGCCATTGTGGGATGAAGAGGAAATTGCGTGAAATTATCGTCGCATTACCGACAAGTGCCAAAACTTGCATTTTGCGTCGTTTCTCGGCCATAACATTTTTGCTATCAGAGGGATCTTTTTACGTGTGGTCTCATTTTGTAGGTCTCATAAATACCTAAAAATCTTATATGAAAAGTATTTTCGTCCCTGTCAACACTTTCGATTGAATCCCAAAAAACACGTTTTCTCAGTCTGTGTTGTCAAATAAAAAGTTTTCCCACAAAAATTAGTGTACCCAATTTATGCGTCCATGTTTTAAATACTCCCTTGAACAACTCGCACCAATAAAACCAGATTTTACAATTATTTCGGGGATATTTGCTAATATGATCGACTATTTGCAAGGTCTCTCTAGGAGGCCATAAGATTAAATGGAGAAATACAAAATGTCATGTATTTTATACGAAACACATTTGAGCATCAAATCAAGACGGACAACAAATTTTCCATACATACAAATTAATAATCCTTAATACACACATACTCTTTGAGTATGATTATTGATATATGAGACACAAAAAAGAACTATAACAAAGTTAAATATTTTTGGCCCACGTTAATTTTTTACTACACAAAATTTGAAAAAAATCCCAAAATGATCAAGAAATAGCAAAACATACAAAACCGCGGGGATATTATTTTAAAAACCTGAAAAACGTCAAAAGAATCTGACGAAACCTGATCTTGTAGACTAGGTAGTTTTTAGTGTGCAAATAGTTCATTCCACGTTTGTTTGCTATGATCGCTGTTCGCTGACGTTTAAGCATTACGTACAGCTACAAAATGAGTTGACAACAGGTGTACAACAGCTTGTGATAACATCTTGTAGAAAAACCGACGTTATGTCACAACAACTCTACGAAATGTCCAATAAAAACGACAAAATGTCATTTTTCAGGATACGTAATACCCGTGAGAAATTTGGGAACGATCTGAAACTTATTTGTTTATTGCTCATAATTCCATTGTCACAGGAAGGGAATTGTCTCGGGAAATCCAGGTACTGGAATAGGTCTGAAAAATTTAGCAAATCTGTTTGGGGTAAATTATAACAGGACAAAATATTCGGTAAAAATGTGAAACTCGATAAGGCTGTGGGTCGTGTCAGGAAACAATTCTCGTATATATTTTCTAGTAAGTAAATACCAGGCATATGATCTTTTTTCATATCAATTTTATTACTAATGAAATGCCACTCTTTTTTGACCTTAAAATACCTACGAAACAACTAATTCACCACTTAAATTGGACAAAAGGTTAATGCTAGAGAACGTCGTCAAGTAGGTTGACGATGCACTTCTCACGCAACGCCGTCTGTTCGTAAAGGATTAAGCTCAGCACAAGTTTAACCTTATGAGAAAAAGGTAGTTGCGAACGTGTGCATTAGAGAAATTAAACGGATCACGATAGTCATACAGGCCCATGCAATTTGTCCATAGACATTCCTTACTATACCGGTAGTTACAGTCCATCTAGCAAACGTCGCCTTTTCTATATCTAATCGCGGCCGCGCCCACCGCGGCAACGCTGTAGTAGTGGCAAACTAGTCCACCAGACCGGCACGTCCGCCGGTGATTTCAGCGAGCATACCAGTTTACTTTAATTAGAAATATTGGAAACTTGAATAGGCAAAACTCGAGGAAGATAACCTCTTTAAGTTCTTGGAGTTTGTAAAAAAGATTGTTACACTATATTGTCTAAGAACAAATGATGTGCAAAATCACTTTTGCCAGTATCTTATAGATCGCACGTGATGAGTAATCGAACAAAAGTGAGTAATAAAAGCTAACCATCTTCCAGTTAATGTAGCATACATATGCTTATATGAATGTGGCAACGAGGACTGAACTTTGCCGCGCGTGATGCTATTCGAAATATGGCAACACCGTCGTGTTTGTTGGCTCTCCCACCACCAATCCCAACAAGAATCGCCTATTGACGACGCTCAGTGCCGGCCTGACAGCCATGCGCAATGGATCCCTTCATCGCAGTCACCTCCAGGTGCGAAACGTGTATAAGCATTCAACATATCCTCAAAGGGTGAAGGGAGATCTTTGACGGCCGCATGGACATGCACAATGAACATGGAAGCGGGAGGAGGCCGTCGATCTCCAAGGAAGTTATGGCGAAGATTGAGCAAATCTTGCTCGAAGATCGGCGAATTACGATCCGGGAACAGGCAGTTGAAATTCTCAAGGCTTCTGAAAAAGCTAAGACGAGCAATCCAAAATAGTTGTAGGGGAAAACTCTGTACGACAATGTACATCCTTTTGCCTCACAAGAAACGAAGGATTTAATCGAGCGATTTGCCTGGGAAGTCATTTTCCATCCCCCTACAGCACCTAGGCGGTCAACGGTTCGAGACTGACGAAGAGTTGCAAGAAGCAGGTACCAAGTTTAGAAACGGGTATACTTCCTTGAGGCGGAAGTGAAAAAATGGATTCCGCGTCTAAAAAAATCCGTATAAAAATGGAAAGTACGTAGAAAGATGGCTTAGAGATCAACGTTTCCTATAGTAAATTCATTTTTTTCAAATAAAAAATTCCTTGTGCCTGAAAAAAATTAGGGAACCTTATTTTTGCGACAACCCTCGTAGCTACCAGTTTGACGTAAATCTCACCCGAGTATCTCTCTCAACTGAGAATATGTTACTAACATTGAAAAAGGAACCGTTGTCCAGATGTGCAGATGAATTGAACTTAAGACCTTCGCACAGCAACCTGAATAACTAAAGCAAACGCTTTCAAGCTAAAGAACGAGATTACCGATCCAGAGCACGGTTTATGAGGCCTATAGTAGCTAAAATTTAAACGTTCAAAATAATGGCGTTTCAGCACCCCCCTTGTGCTTCGAGCCCCACGGATCCTACACCCGTCACTGACAGACAGACTGATAGCAATTAATGATTTTTTCCCACCCAAGCAACATTCCTCTTCTTCACAGTGGACTGCAACCTGAAATCAACGTCGCTTTGGGAAGTCACGTCTGATATGTTCTTTAATACCGGAAGTTTATGCGAAAGTAGGGATCAAGGAATAAGAGAAACGGAAATTAACAAGAGTTAGAAGACTATAAGCAAACCCACCTTATTTTTTTAGCTCTCCGGAGAAATTTCCAACATTCAAAAGCCTCTGAAACTCTGAAACTTCTATGATTTTACTTTCTTCATATCTATAAGTGATTCTTGAAAGCTTAGATTTTTTGTCTTTGCTATTATAAAACAGGTGGTGCTATCCGAGTATGTCTTATCTATGCATCTAAAAAACGTGCAGTCAAGCAGACTTACTCGGTACTTCCCAGTCGTGTATATTTTCACATTTCCTATACGTACAAATCTACAAATTGAGAATCCAGGATGCACAAATGCTCCAGTATCATTATCAGTATGTCACTGTAAAAATTTATTCGCTATGCCCTAATGTGACTAGGCACTCAAAAATGGGCGAAAAACAGGATTTGGAAAATTTAATAATTCACAAGACAGAGACCGAATAATAATCAAAAACCTTTTGAAAATTTCAAACGTTTTTTTCTGTTCAAAACTCCGCCACATCTATACAAACGTTCAAAAATGGAGTATGCAGTCAGGAAACTGCTAGAATGGTGACAGTGTTATTAAATAGATGGTGAGTACTAGTAGTTTATGCATTAAATAAACAAATGAAATAGTGACCATATTTATTTTTATTCAACTTTAAAGACGAGGAACGTTGTTCCAGACGACCTAATAATAACAGAAAAAATGCTCAGTACTTACTTGATCAGAGTCTCCAACGTAGATTGCCGTAAGAGACAACAATGTAGTACTGGAGCTAGGATAGAGAATTCATCATGGAACGGTTTTCCAAAAGCCCTACCCTGATCCAGATGGAGAGTAAACGTGTTGTTGCCAAATATTCTGCAAAATAGAATAGTCCATGTACAATCCCATCGTAATGTACACGCATACAAACATGTTGAGACATTTATCGTTTAGGGCATTGCGGTTGAATAATAATGGAGATCCAATCATCTACTTTTAAAAAGTATAACATAATATACAGGGTGTCCCAAAAAAAAATGTGCAATATTCTACCAGCGGTTTCTAGAGCTTAAAATAGGAAGAAAAGTTTATATAAACATAGGTCGACAAACGTCCCCTAAGGGCGCTACGGTCTTTTAAAGAGGCTCCCCTGAAGATGGTTTTTCCTTAATATTTCCGAAACGTGTTGAGATAAAGACATAAAATTTGGTATTCTAGACTAGTTTTTTATGCTGGATTTAAAAATAATAACAATTTTAGACAGTTTTGTTTGGAAACGTATGTAACAGGGACGGATTCAGGTTATTTTAGCCCCAAAATTTTTGTGTGATTCTATTTTTGGAATTCAATTTTAGAATTTGAAAACTCTTATCGAATATCGATAAATTGTGCCATTTTTGAATAAAATCAAACTAAAAAAATTGTCACATGATAGGAAATGTACTGCGAATTTAAATGAATTGTTGATTATACATAGTTAGCCATGACTGCAAACAAAACTTGTTTTGATTTGTTATGACTTATTTTGACGTAAAGCTGCCGTTGTTAGCAGTGTAAAATTACTAGATTAGAATCAAAATTTTTATTAAATCGATTTAAAATGCCAAGATTTACAGACAGAGAACTGACTGACATGCATTTTGTGTACGAGTTTTGCAATGGCAGTTCATTGGCAGCCGTAAGAGAATATCAAAGAAGATTTCCCAATCGCATAGGACCTGGACGTCGAATGTTTACTGATATTCACCGGAATTTGTCAAACAAAGGAAGTTTTCTGCGCATGCAGGGCTCAGGAAGGCCACTGGGGAATCATCGTATGGATATTGCTTTAAATATGTTTGAAAATAATCCGCAAATAAGCATACGAAAGGTTTCAGAAATTATGGATATACCTCGGTCAATAGTAAGAAAAATTTATGAATACTTCCCAATAGTCTTAATTCAGAGGTGTATCTGAACTTTCTTCAGAATGAGCTCATGGATATAATACCATTGGATGTGCGCCAGCAGTTTCAAGAAAATATCTTTTTTCAACATGATGGCGCCCCTGCACATTTTGGACGCAATGTTCGAAATTGGTTGAATGTCAATTTTACAGGCAGGTGGTTAGGCCGAGGAGGTCCTATAGCGTGGCCGCCACGTTCACGTGACCTAAATCCATTGGATTTCTATTTCTGGGGGTCATTAAAAGACCTAGTTTACTCGACTGAAGTAAATACTCAAGAAGATTTACTTCAAAGAATCCATCAGGCTGCAAATGAAATAAGAAGAAAAGGGTTTTCCACTTTTCGGGCTACGCAATCATTAGTTCGTCGATCGAGACTCTGTATCCAACAAAATGGGAATTTATTATTGCAAGGCTAGTTTTAAGTATATCCAACTGTATGTCTTCTTTTTTAAACAAATTTCAATTTCGTTCGTAGAAAAAAATTTATTTCATTTGTTTTTGCCTGAATGTTAGCTATGTTGTAATAGAAATATGTATTTGTGTAATATTTACCAATTATTAAATTAGTTTTTTCGTTGCCATGGCTAATTATTCAACAATCCATTTAAATTCGCAGTACATTTCCTATCATGTGACAAATCCTTTACTTTGATTTTATTCAAAAATGGCACAATTTATCGATATTCAATAAGAGTACCTTTTTTCTGAAGAAAATCCTAAATTTTCAAATTCTAAAATTGAATTTCAAAAATAGAATCACACAAAAATTTTGGGGCTAAAATAACCTGAGTCCGTCTCTGTTACATACGCTTCCACACAAAACTGTCTAAAATTGTTAATATTTTTAAGTCCAGCATAAAAAACTAGGCTAGAGTACCAAATTTTATATCTTTATCTCAACACGTCTCGGAAATATTAGGGAAGAACCATCTTCAGGGGAGCCCCTCTAAAAGACCGTAGTGCCCTTAGTGGACGTTTGTTCACCTATGTTTATATAATGTTTTCTTCCTATTTTAGGCTCTAGAAACCGCTGGTAGAATCTTGCACACTTTTTTCGGGACACTCTGTATATGATATATCTATTGTCCCCAAAACTTGGCCACCACACATATTTTGGAAAAAAGGTTCAGGTATCAAATAAGCAGCCACCATTTTTGAAAACCGATCCGTGTCGAATCTCGAGCTCGACAGGAATATGTTGTCAACAATAGTGGTTGCTATGTTATCGACAAATTACTTTTTTGATACCCTGCAATGTGTCTTAGGCCCGTATCGTCAGTCGTCCCTACAATTGTAGGGCGCGTTTAAGGCCTCCTTGATTGTCATACTCCTTTCTCTCCTTCATAAATTTCTAGATTACACTTGTCCCGTGTCAGCGTCACCGCTCTCCTAATGTGAAGATATGTTTTCTTTTTAAATTGTAGGAAATTTCAGGCTGATAAAACATGATATAACTCAAAAGCAAGCACAATTTGATGCAAATAGATGTTTGTGACAACCTCAAAATAGAGTTCTGACACGGAGAAGTAGAAAACTATGACAATCAAGGAGGCCATAAAGGTGCCCTACAATTGTAGAGACGACTGACGATACGGACCTAAGAACCTTTTATCAGAAAATGCGTGGTTGCCAAATTTTTCAGTGTTCGGGTATTTAATACACGAAAGTATTTATAAGCATATATGATACAGGGTACAGCATAGAGGATGGACGGTTTTAAAAAACTCATAAAATAATTAATTTTTACTCGAAAACAAATTTATTGATGGAATCAGGTTCACAAGGAAATAGCATTTGAGACAGTCAAGTGTGAAAAATCACATCAGGCATGTGGTAGCCGAAATCGTTGATGCAGTGCATCGCTCTCTCAACTTGGGCGACTTCCACGCGAATTTCGCGCTTCAATTCGTCCAGAGTTCGGGGCTTGTTCGCGGTTACTCTAGCCTTGAGGTGTCCCCATAAGAAAAAATCGCATATGGATAAATCTGGGGACCGAGTAGGCCAATGAACATCGCCGAACCTGGAAATAAGGCGACCAGGGAAGAGAGGGCGAATACCGTCCATGGATGCTCGGGCTCTGTGGGCGGCCGCCCCATCCTGCTGGAACCACACACGTCGGATTGGAACACGTCGCGGTCGTAATTCAGGGAGAAAGAAGTTGGTGATCATGTCGACGTAGCACTCTGAGTTCACGGGAACATCACGACCATTACCGTCTTCGAAGAAGTAAGGACCAATGATGCAAGTTTGCGATACAGCGCACCAAACCGTTACTTTTGGGCTGTGCAGCGGTCTTTCGTGTAACTGTTGCGGATTTTCATTAGCCCAATAACGACAATTCTGCTGGTTAACCATACTGTTTAGGTGAAAGTGGGCTTCGTCCCTCATAAACAAAATGAGGTTCTCATTTTGATCGATCAGTGCTTCCATCTCACGTGCGAAGTTCATTCGTTATGCACAATCTCCGGGCTGTAACTGTTGCACAATGGCGAATTTGTAGGGGTGAAAGCGGAGATCCATATGCAAAATTCGCCTTACCGAACGATCACTAAGGCGAAGAAAGACCTGTCGAACGCGTTCAACATTTTCAGGAGTTTGAACTGTTCGCGGCGCTCCTCTTCTGTTGATCAGTTCACCACGCCTTCGAAGTGATTCAAATCAACGAAGGATGGTGTTTCGAGAGGGAACAGCTCTATTCCGATGAATGTTGACGTGGCGACGAAACTCACGCTGTACGACGATGACTGACTCATTATTTCGGACGAAACAATCGTAGGCGAAAGCGCGGTGCTCCACCTTCCAAGGCTACATAACGACAACTGGTAAAATAATGCTAGGATCTCACGAGTCAAACGGCACCCTCCCCACCTCTCTCGTAGACGGAGGCGGAGAGTACTACCCATCCCAAAAACGTCCGTCCTCTCTGCCGCACCCATATATAAAAAAATCTTGTGACACCACTGAGTATATATAGAAAACTTGATAAGACCTTACTTGAAAGTTTCATAGTGGTGCCTGTCCATGTTCCCCGTGAGAAAATCGAAGACGGACATGTCCATTAAATCCAGCAGTCTTCTGCCTTTATCGTATGGTGGAATCTCTCTTACCAATTGGCAGTAGTCCGGATCTGTCTCCCATTGCGCTTTCCGTCTTTTATGATAGGATCTTCGCCAAGGATGCCTCCATGCCTGAAAAATAATACTCCAGCTTAGAGAAGTGAGAAACAAAACGACTCCCAAATCTTACAGGATAGTCTATTTGGTAATTGAAACGTACAGTGTGTTTAATAGTAATCAAACGCTAGAGTCTGTGGCATATAAATGAAGCAGAAATGTCAATAGACCTTCTTTGTTATCCTGATTGAAATTACATAGTTATCCATTATCCGGATTGGAACGGTTTGTGAATAGAAAGCACAGCTGAATTATAAAATTGCAATAGTGGTAAAGTTCTTTCATTATTTTGATTGAGACTATACGTTATGTAGAATTACTGTAAAAGCTAGTTACAATGCAGGCAGCACAATGAAACACTTGAAGCTAATCCCGTTGTCTAGCTGTCTATCTCATCAAAAATTTAGTAATGTTTCGGCCATCTCGACGGTATTTTCAGATTGAAAGGTTGGTACATTATCCATCTACATCTATGGTTTCATTCAGTCGCCAGGATACTTTTGAGACTTGCAGGAAGCATATCTCATTCTTGGAAAAGGTTCACTGCCTCAAGGGGCGTTACAGGATTAATACCAAGGACAGGGGCAGATTTAAGATGACAAACTGTTCGACGGACCATGGGATGCGAACATTTTTGTGTTGAAAATAATGGCATTCTCCTTATTAATAGCAGCAGCATAATGAGGACCCAATTTCGTTCTTTTTTGGGGTCCCTACCAAGTTTTTTCTTTAGGTCCCGCAAACCTTAGATCTGCCAATGACACGTAATAGTTATTTATGTATCTAGAGCGTAAAAGGCTGTTTACGACACGTGACGCGAAATTAGGATCTAACACGTAAAGCGATCCAATTATCTTTGACGGTAATTCTTTGATAAGAATTTATTCAGAATTTTACATCATTGACTAGTGCCATATTTTTATAAAAGAATAGCAAATGCTCAACTAGAGAGCCTCATTTCACTTTTATTCAGTCATGATCTGAATGACACTGGCGTCGTCCAAATTATGAATCTAGTTTGCTGGGTCATAACATTAATATACTAAGTGACATATAAATCCGAACACCCAGTTTAAATGGTTTTATTTTAATAAAAGTTGGTGAATGTATTTATCTTACTGTAAATAAGAAGTGAAAAAATTTTCAGCCTTATCAGTTGGACATTCCGGTTTTTATACTGCTTTTTTTTAATTCATTAACGCTCTAAAAATGAATATTTCAGCCGCAGTAAAGAATCAACGTTGGCGGATTTTGGTTCTTGACATCCTTTACGATCGGTTACGATGCCTAGAGTACGGAGACCTGTACGATTTCGTCAACTTAGTGAGTTTGATAGGGGCCGTATAGTGGGACTTCGGGAAGCTGGACTTTCTTTTCGGGCAATTGCAGTTAGAGTGCAAAGAAGTGTAGACACTGTGGTTAGGTGTTGTCAGGCATGGCTTCGAGAAGGCCGTACGCAAAGAGCAAGGGGCACTGGACGCCGCCGTAGAACAACAGACCGTGAAGATCGCCGCCTACGATTATTGGCCTTAAGTGACCGTTTCTCCACTACCAGGTCCATTGCAAATGAATGGTTTGCAGAACACGGAATACCTATTGGCATGCGAAGTGTTTACCGACGAATGAGAAGTTTTGGCTTGTTTTCATACCGGCCACACTGGGTCCTCCCTTTAACTCGAGAACACCGACGTAATCGCCTTGAGTGGTGCAGACAACGGTCACTCTGGGATCAGGAATGGAACAGTATTGTCTTTAGTGATGAGTCTCGATTTTGTTTAGGCATGCACGATGGTCGTGCCAGGGTTAGAAGGCGACGTGGTGAAAGGAGGAATCCACAGTTTTTTGTTGAAAGACATGTTCATCACACTGTTGGAGTTATGGTTTGGGGTGCTATAGCTTATGGTTCCAGGTCACCTTTAATCTTCATCAGAGGTAACATGAACGCGCAGCGTTATATCCACGAAGTTCTAGAACCCCATCTTTTACCCTATCTTGACACCCTGGCAGATCCAACTTTCCAACAAGATAATGCCCGACCACATGTTGCAAGAGTCACAATAGACTTCTTTCAACATAATGATGTCACATTGTTACCATGGCCACCAAGATCTCCCGACTTATCCCCAATTGAGCACGTGTGGGATATGATGGGTAGGAGATTGCTCAATTTGCAACGTCCTCCTCAGACTCTAGATGCACTTCGAGAGGAGTTGGTGGTTGCCTGGAATGAGGTACCACAGGAGGACATTGACCACCTGATCAGAAGCATGCCTAGGCGCGTTGGAGAATGCGTAGCACATCAGGGTGCATCCACACATTATTAAAGGTCAAAGGGCTTTAAAGCAGTGCAATCATTTTGAAATTTTTATCATTTACTTATTATGCTTCATTAAGTACTTATACAAAATTTTATTAAAATAAAACCATTTAAACTGGGTGTTCGGATTTATATGTTACTTAGTTATAAAAGTAGTCGTATATGTTATTGTGTCTAATTTTCTACTGACTCTGCCTTCCTATTGACTAATCTTCCTAATGTACTATTTTTTTAGGTTATTTCTTTTCTTTTTTTTTTGGTGATATACTGGTTGTCCAATTTATGGGACGACGAAATATTGCCTCTGAGCAGAAAATTTTTAGAGAAAACTATTTATGGATTATTATACATATATATGTATCAAATTATATAGGGTGTACCAATTTTTACCCACGTATCAAAGTTGATTTTTTAATGGAATGCACTTTTTCCTTTCAAAAGATTGTTGATAAGTCATGCTATGATTTATTATTTCTTAAGTTATAGGTTATCTTATTAGTAAAAAAACACTAAAGTTTGACAGGCTGCACACCTGTTATCTGGTGGAGTAGTGAATGTTGTGTCAAAAATTGTTCATTATCCTTAGTTTTGAGAATTAGGTATTCAATCATTTCTTAAATTCTCTGAATGTGAATATACGTAGTCATGCCATAAGTTCTGTCCCTCGTTTTCAAACAAGTGTAGACCTGTTAATACTTGTCCGATTGTTTACATTGTGGTGTCAGTTGATTAAGCGCTTTTCGGGTAATTACATATACCTCAGTTTGTATTGATCTCTCGAAGCATAACGATGGAGTGGGGCAAGGCAGAGAACCGTATTGCAGTGATAGCTTTACATAAGTGTAATCACAGTGCTAGTCAGATTTTTGAACTCTTACGCGGCCTTCAAATATCGCGTAAATTTGTGTCTAGGACCATTCAGCGGTACAATGAGATGTCCTCTGTTGATGACAGGCCAAGAAGCGGAAGACCTCGTCAAGTAAGGACTCCAGCAGCCATCAAAGCCGTAAAAGCCAGGATTCAAAGGAATCCACTCCGGAAGCGGAAGATCCTATCCAGGGAAATGAAGATTCCTGACCGGACGATGTCGCGCATCATTAAATAAGACCTAGGGCTAGGGGCTTACCGGAGACGTACGGGCCAGCGACTTACGGCCACCTTGCGACACATCAGGGCGACAAGATCCAAGAAGCTCTTGGAGAGGTACGCAGCTGGGGGATTCCGAAAGATTTTGTTCACGGATGAGAAAATCTTCACCATAGAAGAAAAATTCAACCGACAAAATGACAAAGTGTATGCAAGGAGTTCACAGGAAGCTTCGGAGATCATTCCGAGAGTTGAGAGAGGCCACCACCCTGCGTCAGTCATGGTTTGGTGGGGGGTGTCCTACGAAGGGGTCACTCAGCTCCATTTCTGTAAACAGGGCGTGAAAACAAAAGCGGCAAACTATCAGAGCGACATACTGGATCCTATCGTCAAGCCTTTAAGTGGTACATTGTTTGCCAACCAACACTGGGTCTACCAGCAGGATTCCGCCCCCGCTCACAAGGCTAAGAGTACGCAGCGCTGGCTGGAAAGCAATGTGCCAGAGTTCATTGCTGCGGAAGATTGGCCCTCAGGGAGTCCGGACCTCAATCCTTTAGACTACAAGTTGTGGGACCTGCTAGAGCAGTTGGCCTGCTCCAAAGCCCACCGTAATATCGAGTCCCTGAAAGCGGATTTGATCCGATCAGCGGCAGCTATTCCTTTGGAAGCTGTGCGTGCAGTGATAGATGAGTGGCCCGCGAGATTGAAGCAGTGTGTGAAGGCCAAGGGGGGACATTTTGAATAAAACTGTTTGATTATGAATTCTAAAAATGTTGTCGAATAAATAATATCTTTCATATAAATATATCTTATCTTGTTTCATTTTTATCATGAGATTATCATGGGACAGAACTTATGGCACGACTACGTAGGGTGGCTAAAGATACATTATTTACTATTCCTCAAAATAAAATGGGTTTTGATTATTAGTTGTTGAGATATTGTGTTTAATATCTAAAAAGACTGCGTATCTGCTATCATGACAGGTAGAGTAGTACATTTTGTCATTTTTTCATTATATTGTATCAGTTCAACCTGGTTCACAGGCTGGTCAACAATTCCAAATGCACTGTTCCTAGAAAAAATTGAAAACCCTATATAATTTAATGGCTTACTTCTCAACTTATGTAATGTACTATTTCATGATATGTTAGGCCAAATGTCTATAACATAATCCCTTTCCGAAAATTGGACCAACCCTGATTTAGAATGTTCACATCAAAAGTTTGACGGGTAAAATCTTATTATATATCTATGCTGATAAACATGTTAGATCATTTTTTTAAGGTAGATACGGGGGGGTACAAGCATCAACCCTCAAGGAAGTAGTGCTGGCTACGCCACTTTAGTATGAACTCTGAGACTGGCCTAGATATGAATCAATTTAAAGAGAGACTAAAATTCAACGGAAATGAAACGAAAACAAATAAGGAGTAGTTCTAAATCAGCCAGCAGCAATTTCATCCGTTACAATAGGGGAATTCCAAAAGGCAGTGTTTTCCATTGCTCTATAGTCTGGGAGAAACTACTGAGGTCACGTGTGCCTTCATATGTCCCTTCAGTTTGAATACGGGCATTATTAAGAATCTATAGGAGTATATAAACAATCACATCTAACGCGGTCGGTTGGCCACCATATTTAAAAGTCTTGGCCAAGTTATTCAACATATCTTTTCAGACTATTTTAATATGTTCAAGCTTATTTTTCCCGTAAAGATAAAACCAATTTCGAACAGTTAAAAGTTTGGCATTTACCAGTCTTGAAGGCAGTTTTAGCTAATACTCTCACAAAAACCAACTAAGCATTCCAAATTTTTCAAAGATGGAAACGCTCATTTTACGCCATTGGTAGCTATTTTTAAATATGGCGGCCTTATGACCATGATTCGGATCCCATGATCTTTTTCTAAATACTAAATTTTATCAACCTCTGGCACCCGTAATACGTAACATAAAAAGTGACATTATATCGATTTTTATGACATATCGATTTTTTATGACATGTAGGATTTCCTATAAAATATCACCTTTGAACTAGCTCTCATTCACTTCATGCTCATTTACAGTAGGCGCAAAATGAACTGGCGGTACACTGGTGGCTACCTAGCGCCCAAGTTTTCAAGTATGACAGCCAAATGACCACGTTTCGGATGGTGTGACTTGGTTTTTTATATACTCTTATGGGTTATAGGTTAATGTTCAATATTCTTGCACGGAAAAAATATTTCTCCTGATATCGAATAAGGTGTGTTACAATGACGTTGCTTGTAATATACGGCGCGAATGCAGTTACAATATTTTTACGCGGGTATTTCAGTATGCCATCAGGCTGGCAAAAGTACTAAAAGAAGTACGGAGATTTAAGTAAAACACATGAAAATAAACTGCTTTTTGCTCACAATAAGCTTTTGCTGTTCCTGGCAGAAGTCCCAGATATATACAAACATTTAAATGATAGTTTGACTTATAGAATCTAGAAGGCTCTGAATAGGATCTCTATTTTATTTATTAAAACTAAATCTAATATTTTCGCTACTTTAATGTAATTATTTATTTTATTTACATCCAAAAATGGATTTATACTCATGCAGAGGTTACTTCTTGTACCTTTTTATGCATTAGCAGTTGTTATACAAGAAAAGCCAAATTTGTGTGGCGGCTTCAGTCCAATCTGTACGAGAGAGAAGCGCGAGAAGCATATATCAACACGTGTTAGAAAGGGATAAAAGCCAGGCTGAAGAGTGAAGGTCATCACCACATTGCCTAGCGACGGTGACGCTGAAGGTCGTGCAATCTGCCGCGTTGCCAATAAGTTACACCAGAAAATGTTCGCAACATTTAATTTAATATTTTGCTGTCATTTTGATTAGAATTTATTTCAATTTTGCGACTTAGAGTTTTAATTTTTGATGGTGTTAAAATCAACACATCTTAAGTTATTGTTACATTTTGCGACGGCGTTGCGGAAACAGGACAACACTCCCCTACGAGCCTAGATGGGCACTGACCAAAATCGCTGAACTATGATCATGCAGGTGGAAACCTTGCATTGGAATGTAGATGATGCCGTGTTATCAAACGAACTGATGATGCACTGTTGCAGAATTTCTGAAGCGCCGTTAGGACCGATCGGAAATCAATCCTAAACAGGTTCGATATGTGGACGCTCAAAATGAAACCATTATTTTGGCGTTAAGAATAAAATAACGCCTATTTTCAATATGCATCTTAATTCAAGGGACTGGTGTAACATATTGGCAATGCAGCAGATCGCCGCGTCGGCCTTGCTAGGGAACGCAGAGATAAGCTTCGCTATCCAGGTGGCTTCTATCTATTTCTAACGTACCTATGTGTCTATACACACTTTTCTCTTGTTCATATTTAACTCAAGCCATAAAATATTCTTAATGACCTATGCCTGTTCATTACGAATATTTAATCATTGCTACTATCTTATTAACATTATACAGGGTGCGGCAGAGAGGACGGACGTTTTTGGGATGGGTAGTACTCTTCGCCTCCGTCTACGAGAGGTGGGGAGGGTGCCGTTTGACTCGTGAGATCCTAGCATTATTTTACCAGTTGTCGTTATGGAGCCTTGGACGGTGGAGCACCGCGTTTTCGCCTATGATTGTTTCGTCCGAAATAATGAGTCAGTCATCGTCGTACAGCGCGAGTTTCGTCGCCACTTCAACATTCATCGGAATAGAGCTGTTCCCTCTCGAAACACTATCCTTCGTTGGGTTGAATCACTTCGCAGGCATGGTGAACTGATCAACAGAAGACCAAGAGGAGCGCCGCGGACAGTTCAAACTCCTGAAAATGTTGAACGCGTTCGACAGGTCTTTCTTCGCAGTCTGACTCGATCTGCCCGGAAACATGCTGCTGCACTTCGCCTTAGTGACCGTTCGGTAAGGCGAATTTTGCATATGGATCTCCGCTTTCACCCCTACAAATTGGCCATTGTGCAACAGTTACAGCCCAGAGATTATGCATAACGAATGAACTTTGCACGTGAGATGGAAGCACTGATCGATCAAAATGAGAACCTCATTTTGTTTATGAGTGACGAAGCCCACTTTCACCTAAACAGCATGGTTAACCAGCAGAATTGTCGTTATTGGGCTAATGAAAATCCGCAACAGTTACACGAAAAACCGCTGCACAGCCCAAAAGTAACGGTTTAGTGCGCTGTATCGCAAACTTGCATCATTGGCGCCTACTTTTTCGAAGAAGGTAATGGTCGTGATGTTACCGTGAACTCAGAGCGCTACGTCGACATGATCACCAACTTATTTCTACGTGAATTACGACGGCGACGTGTTCCAATCCGACGTGTGTGGTTCCAGCAGGATGATGCGACCGCCCACACAGCCCGAGCATCCATGGACGTTAATCGCCCTCTCTTCCCTGGTCGTCTTATTTCCAGGTTTGGCGATGTTCATTGGCCTCCTCGGTTCCCAGATTTATCCATATGCGATTTTTTCTTATGGAGACACCTCAAGGTTAGAGTATACGCGAACAAGCCCCGAACTCTGGACGAATTGAAGGGCGAAATTCGCGTGGAAGTCGCCCAAGTTGAGAGAGCGATGTTGGAGAGAGTCTTCGCGAACTTCCAAGAACGCCTCCAGCACTGCATCAACGATTTCGGCCACCACATGCCTGCTATGATTTTCCACACTTGACTGTGTCAAATGCTATTTCCTTGTGAACCTGATTCCATCAATAAATTTGTTTTCGAGTAAAAATTAAATATTTTATGATTTTTTAAAACCGTCCAACCTCTCTGCCGCACCCTGTATAACAATGCTGGAAAGTTCTGGTAAATAACCTTACGATGTTCTTTCAGGTAAAATATCAGTAGTTGTATTTGATCTTACAAGTTGGAAAAACTGCTCACGTGCTAAGAAAGAACATTGTACCGGATCTTATCGTAATTATACAGTAAAAAACAAATTTTGCTCACATTGTAATTACCTATGTTTTGCTTTGTTTTCCTTTAGGTGAAATATTGTATTCTTTAATGTTAGAAAGTTCGACTGAAGTAGCTAAAAACTTGTAATGGCTCTTCTGAAAAGTTTACATTGGTCCCTTACGATGTTATTAGATGCATGCTCACGTGATCTTAGTGGCTGCTCACTGACTAATAAGAAATCCATACTTCTGGACATAAAATCGAACCAGTTTCCTTTACAACTACATTAGATCAATCTCTTCTTATAAGTCTCCGAAAAGCTTCGGTCTGTGATGTCTGTGCGGAGTAATAAAGGCAAAGATCCAATCTTCTGTTTGCAGCACAGCGTCCCTAAACATGGATTTATCTAACAGCAAGAGACCGTTATCTTTCCGGTCGCAGTTTGATTTTAGAGCAACGAAAATAAAAAGCATAAAGAGGCTCTGTCTCTCGGAGCGCAAGTTCCAGTTCAGCTATTTTAGGAGCGGGAATAAGATGTTTACTCAGTTGAAGATGAAGGCACTCGCAGAAGTAAATTGTTTCATGTTTTTTTCATGATTTGAGAAGTAAGACGTCTCGCTCAATACTCAGACATCGGTGCCGGTTCCATGACTTTATTCAGTAGAGTTTTGCAAGGTTCGTCTGTTAGGGGCAAAGCCAGGTGAGTGCTTCATAAAGGAGTCCAAAAATCACGGAAATAGAAAAGACAGTCTTTCTTCTTTACATCTTTATTTTTCAATGAAGAATAACGTACAGATGTGTCGGATAAAATATGAGCCAAATGTCCTCTTAGCATGGTCACCTGCAGGAAACTTTTTGTGAAACTTGTGAAAGCGTACCTTACCCAAAAACTTTTTGAAGGGCGGTGGTAGCAAATTTTCTCAGGTGCAGGGAGCTCTAATCTTAAAAATCAACAAAATTTTGCACAAAATCATGCTGAGTATACAAATTTTGAGGGTCAACCGAATACAATAACAGACATCATTCAGTCGGTGTGAGGTTAGGATTAATTTTAATTACAAACTGATTTCTTTTAATCTGACAAATGATGAAAGTGGAGTATTTGCATCTGCCAGGCCGCAGTTGATCTCAAATGACACAGATTTTACCATATTATCCACGCCTATATTCCACTATCAGCCGATGGTGTTTTCCTTTTTGTCCAACACCCGCGTGGTGATCAATTCAGTTTAAGGATCAGGATTTGACTTGATTTTTAAGCTACTTGGCTTGACCTTGACTTGATTTGGGTATTAGCAGTCTTATATGAAATCAAGTAGTTTTTACGTCTGTCTATCAAGTAGTCGTTTAAAAGTTCTATGGTAGGTACCGCCGTCTTCTCTCCCCCAGCTTTTAAAACGTCAGCTGGTCTAAGTCTTTGGAATTTTCCCAAGTTGAGTCGGACATTTCAGTCACATAATTTGAGTTTTTCAGGAGACAACAAAAGCTAATGTAACTCTTGAAACTTATCCTGTGGTTTTCATGGTTATATGACTCGACTGGTGGTCAAAATGCCGTGCAATAAACATATATGTGGTTTTGATTCGGCCAGACAATGTAGCCCTACAATAAAAACTGTATCATTGACAAATAGGCCAGTTCTAAGGTACTTTTTTAGGCTTAGTGTAGTATTTGAGTACTAGAATTATAATATTTAGGTTATATTTAAAGAGGTTAGTCATCCAAATGAAGAGAATTGAGTCAGTGGTTTTGACAAAGAACAAAATATCTTTTTTTAGTTACTGAATTTAAAATTGTTTTGGTCAATATTAGAATAAAACAAATCAAAAATACTGGTACTAGTTTTGGAATGACCCATTCAAGTATCCGCCATCGAGTAGGGGGAAGGAATATAGTGACTCACGAGATGTAGGGGAGACCGGGGCTGGTTGTCACATGGGTTGGTTGTCACAATTGTTAAATCTCAGCAGCTCCGCAAGATGTAGTTGCCTGGCGCGCTACACACCGTTTCCGCGTCCGCGCAGAACACTTGTATTCAGTACGAAAGTTGTCGTTGGTAGATTAAGGTCGCACGCACAAAAATAAACAAATCGCCTAACCTGAGTAAATTTTTCGTTTGCCACATAATTTGTGTTTTCAAGACTATATTTGATAATAAAAAGAACTGTTGAATTTATTTTGCTCTTCAATAATCAGAATACGACTTAACGTAAGTATTGACTTTGAATTTGCTAATTTAGTGACGCTATCTAACCTTAAAAGTTAATTATCTAGTGGGGCAGGTTGTCTCAAATTAGCGGTGGCCTCTTGTCACATGTGACAACCAGCCCCCACACTAGACGATTAGCTTTGCACATCATTCTACGTAGGTATATGTATACAATGTATTTTTTTATATTTTCAGGTTACATAAGCATGGTTCGAAATTTCAAAAGGAAGACTGAGAAGGGCAAAGCGCCGCCTGACGTACTTTTAAGAGCTGCTAGGTTAGTGAGATTAGGATCCTCAATAAGGAAAGTGGCAGCTGACTTCAATGTAAATTACCGTACTTTAGCAAGATACTGTAAGAAAATTCCAGAGTCTGAATTACTTGATGATCGAGTTGTTGTGCCGTCAATTTCAGTTGGCTACATCAAAAATCATTTAGTATTTGAGCCTGAACTTGAAAATCATCTAGTGGAATATGTACTCAAAGCGATTGATATTTATTTTGGATTATCACCCAAGGAAGTACGTGGACTGGCATATGAATTTGCTAATGCTATTTCCTTGAAAATGCCGGAAAATTGGAAGCTCCATAAAATAGCTGGTCCTCAATGGTTTACGGCGTTTCTGAAACGTCACCCTGTATTGTCTATTAGCAAACCGGAAGCAACTAGTTTAGCAAGAGCCAGTAGTTTCAATAAAACGGACGTCAACGTATTTTTTGATAATTTACCTTCAGTTATGGAAAAATATAAATTTGAGCCTCACGAAATCTGGAACATGACGAACCTGGGATTACAACTGTCCAAAGACCCGACCGCGTTGTTGCCAGAAGAGGATTCAAACAGGTTGGTTCGATAGTTTCATCAGAAAGAGGAACTCTTGTTACTTTAGCAAGTGCAGCATCAGCTATTGGAAATTCCATACCTCCATTTTTCATTTTTCCACGGGTACATTTCAAACCACATTTTTTAAATTCGGCTCGTCCTGGCTCACAAGGTTCAGCAAACCCATCAGGTTGGATGAAAGAGTCACGTTTCTTGGAGTTTCTTAGATTTTCTTTACCTTCATGTGATAAGTACTGTGGAAAGACCATACCTGCTTTTACTAGATAACCATGGATCACATCTGAGTATAGAAGGACTGAATTTTACCAAAGCAAATGGCATTGTCATGCTCTCTTTTTACCGTCACTGTTCACATAAACTTCACCTCTTGACCGCGCCATTTTCGGTCCTTTTAAGAAATATGTAAATACTTCCTGCGATGCTGGGGTTTTAAATAATCCTGGTAAGACTATGACTATATACGACATACCTTCAGTGGTCTCTATTGCATACCCCCTCGCATTTACTCCCAAAAATATAGTCTGGATTTCGAAGATGAAACTGTAAGTCTGATAAATATTAACACGAAAGAAGCAATAGATAATATACGAGAGGGCAAAACAGCTAATCAAACTAGTTTTGATGATCCCTGCTGTAGTAGTTTAGTAAGGCTGCATGCGGGAATATAGTATTTCCAGAAAGTTTAAGACCTTATCCAAAGGCATCGGCAAGAAAAATGAATCGAGTTTCCCGTCGTAAAAGAGGGACTGCAATACTCACTGACACTCCAGTAAAAGACGAATTAGAGAAAGAGAAAAGTAAATGCTCGAACAAGAAAAAGAGGAACAGGGAAACAGTGAAAAGGGACGTTTTGATTCAGAAAAAGTCCTGTTCAGATACTGAAATTCATGGAGAAGAATATTTTTGCTTGATTTGTCTTGAACCATTTTCTAACAGCGCGTCAAATGAAGAATGGGTAAAATGCTCATCGTGTAATGGTTGATCTCATGATGCGTGCACTGATGAACGCGAACTTTACATGTCATAACTGCGATAGTGACTAATTGTAAAAAAAACTCTTCTACTTTTTTCTCAAAAAGATTTGGTATCTAAATACCAAGTCTTTATGTCTTATGTCTATTTGTAATAATAAATATGTTTAACAGTATGATATCATAATTTATTAATGATCTAAAATACAGGTGACAACCAACCCCAAGGAATGTGACATCCAGCCCCAGCAAGAGGCAAGTTGTTTCTGTATTTTGAAAAATTTTAATTTAATATTGTGAATTATTTTACAGCCTTATCCATTTTACATAGTGTTCCCAAAGGATAAACCATATTAGTTATGCACCAAATATGTGCATATAACGCTTCAGATCGAATAAAAAAAAGAATTACTGAAAATTGTGACAACTAGCCCCGTTCTCCCCTATTTCCAGAATACGCATCTACCTTTAATGAAGCATTTCTAGTAAAAAAAACATATTGGAAAAATGGTGTTTTTTTGTGTGTCATTAAACCCTTGTTAGTGGGCTGCTTTTTTGAATTAAAGTAGTTGATTGAAACAGCTGTACAATTTATCATTTTCACAGCTCGTCGCACTAAATGCTCATCAATCATTTCTTGCTGTTAAAATTGTTAAAAGAATGAAATGATGCATCAATGATAGCTGCAAGCTATAAACGGGACTGGAACAAAAACACATACATAACCATGGTTAAAAAATCCCTACTAATATAAATGGATGTACACGTATATGTTTGTATGTCACGTTTTCACGCAAAAGACGTTTAACTGATTTTGATGGATTTTGACTTAGAGATAGATGAGACCATAGGCTACCTGTTGTTGAGGAAATAAAACTTGCTGAAGTTAAAATATGGGGTAAACGTATTATGGGCGAAATTTATAATTGTTTAAGTTAGGGATTCAAATATGGGTTTTTTATGTTTGGTTGATACAATTAAATTACTACTTACAAACGAATTTTTGAAACTCCACCCCTAAAGAGATGAAGGGACGTTAACAATTTTGAGGCTAGAATTCTCCGAATTGAGACAGTCTAAAAATAAGAGTATGTTTTGCCTATAATTTTATCATTAAAATTAACAGAGAATTCCAGAAATAATATGCTTGAGATGGGGTAGGACAGTGTTGGGTAACCCTGCAAAGTTAGGCTTAAAGAAATTTATTTAGAGAAGTTTTTGAGGTATACACATGAAATTTGGCAGGTAGGTAGCTTATGATCTTGACGTCCGCTAAAAACAGTTTTTGCTACAGGGCTGGACTAAGGGGGATACAGACATTTACAAGATTGTATGAAAGTTCTTTGTTTTTCTACTTGAGACTTACAATTTAACAGGGAGGTGATGTATAGGTAGTATATGTCAGTTAAAGACTGATTTTACAACAGGGCTGGATTAGGGTTACTCGCAAGTTTGCTTAATATTCCCTGAAGTTTTCTGCTAGATACCTAAGAGTTGGTAATCCTGGTTAGATTTAAAATAAGAGTGTGTTTTTTAATAGAGGTGAACTGAGGAGTTTAAGAGCCATCACAATTTTATACAAATTTATCTTTTTGTGTGTTTTTTAGTGATACTCACACTTCGGATGGAAAAAGCCCATAGATATGTAGGTCTGTCGAGCTTACTCACCTGAAAGTAGCTATCAGATCTTGTCAATTTTCTTGATCTTGAGTTATAGAGAAAAGAAAACGACATTCAAAATCAAACTTGAATAGCATATATCTTATAAAGAATATTATTTTGCTAGGCTAGATGGGTTTTTGACACACTCATTATGAGCTACGTTGTATAATCGTATTCGTTGAATGAGGAATACTCAAATAACATTTTGGCTATCTCTGCGGCATGGGAACAACGACAGAAAGTTTCGGATGTACCTACGTAGGAATAGTAATACGACCCGAAAACTTTAGGGTAACCCAATTTCCATTATATTTCGTAATTTCAGAGGAGCAGGGGATAACATTTAAATAAGAGCTGAGAGTACTTTTGAAAGCTTGATTATAGGGTACGGGGAAAAATTGTTTGACATTTCAACGTGAATTAAGTCTTCTACTCTATTATAGTATTGGCGATCCTCTAGAATGAACGATTTGTTGCTACTGCTTCAATAAATAAAAGAAATAAGGTTTGAAAAATATTAATCTATTTCACGAACTGAGCTTGTTTCTTAGATCCGCAAGGTATACGCAAATGTTGAACTTACTTTTTTGAAAATGAATACTTGGTCCCAAAAGTCTTTATTAAATACAAAATGTAATACATTCATTCCTATGTTCAATCAGCATCGTTAAATATGACAAAATAAGAAAGAATGAAGCTGTGTGGAAATTGCAAAAATATCTCGTCTCGGATTGAAAATCTCTTCTCAGATATTTAGTGAGAAAATGTAGTTAAGAACAGATTAGTTTCAACGACCGTACAGGAATTCCAATAATGCTTTGAAAGAAAAAGTTTCGTTTGAAATTCAGATTTGTGTATGTTTAAATCTCATAGGCCCTGAGGCATCACAGTCCACCCAAATTGGATCTAACTTTCACAGTAATATATCCCCCACCACTAACGGAGGTCAGAGGTTTCATGTGTGGATGCCGCACCTTGCGTCCATTTTGTGTACTTAGATGATGAGTTTCTCTCGCTCAGTGTTGCCAGCTGCTTTCAGACAAAAATGCCTCTTTTCAAGTATTCTAGCGGTTATAGCATCAATGGCATACGAAATAAGTAAGCAAATCGGCTAACTGTAGTTCCATAGGAAAATTGCACACTGCAATTCATCTGTGCAAACGCAGCTGCTTTTGCACACTTGATTGATTAATAAACGTTCATTGCTTTTGTTCACTTTTCCAACATTCTCCAATCATTTTTGTAAAACGAATCGATATTATCCGTTAGTTGTATCTCCAGTTACTGCTATGTTTCAAATTACGAAGATCAATGAAAAACAAACTCAAAATGGTACGCCCATGTCAGACCGGCATTGACAAGCGTAGATTAGGAAAAGTCATAAGTTTTCGAAAAAATGTTTGAAGTGGCGAGACGATATTAAAGAGCATATGCCTGAGCTTAAACAAACAAAAGATCGCGCACAGAGGCAGATTACATTATGTATGTGCGTGGGAGATGTATCATAGTGATTCCAAATAGCACGCAACAGCTGCCCATGGTTGACCGTCTGTGGTTGGACGAACAAAAGCTATATTACTAGTTTCTTCAGTGACAAGTAGAACATATATACTATATAGCACCACAATCGGCGGCATCAGGCGGCCACAACGGTGACCAGGCTGACAATCCGAACTGCCACACAGTGCCGCGATTCTGATAAAATTGTTGGACACTTTGTGCAGTCTTATTTCGAATAGAGTGGAGTTACTCAGTTTTGTCCACTGAAAGTAATCCTACACCATGCTGAAGAGTTGTCCATGTCCACTAGTATTTATGTTAATTGATGTTAATTCAGAAAGGTACGGGAATAATCTATTTGTATACCTGTATATGACCTTTCGGGCAAGCGTTAAAAGGAGCTAAGCCTTACATTTGTACAAAATATCATTAAAGAACAGAAGCGGAAAAACTTACTCATTTCATGAAGTAAGATGTCCCGAGAATAGCCCCATACCAGCAAATACAATGTATTGGCGCTAATTGTCCATAGACACAGGACATATCCCTAGACCTGACATCACTGCTGTCACTGTACAGAGCATGAAATATTCATGGTTCCAATTATCTTCAAGTACAGTCACTCCAGTAATCCTGCTCAAATATCCTCAATTCCTTTCCGTACCCTTACCGTATGTACTTTCCGTCTCAGTGAAAACTCCCTGGATGCGAAAGCGAGTGTTTGTCTTCGGTTACCTGGAATAATCCGCAAATCGGGTTTTCCGTTACTTTATTCCGAAATCAAAGCAAAATCAGGTAGATAAGATCTTCCACAGGAATAACTTCCTACGCTGGAGACACGGGCGCAGCTAGACGTACGAGGGGCCAGGCGTTCTCAAAACCAGAATAGGTCTCAAAATTCGATTATTCTCACATACACCGAAATGGTTACTTTCTTCCAAAATCAGAGTAAACTCAGGCAGAAAGCTGCTTCTACCCCAGAAATAAATTCATACAGTTGGCGCATGGCAGAGTTAGAAAGACTAATCCCTCAAATCCGGAATTAGCCCAAAAAGTACGTACATAATAAAAAAATGGCGTGACGTAAATTGATTTCGTAATTCCCATGTAATTATTATATCTATTTTAAGGTTTTCCAAGCGTACAAATGACGAATCTTCGATGCACAGATGATGAAAGTATTATTGTTGACATAATGCCCATAAAATGGGTCTGTCAAGTTTTAAAATTGTGTAGTTCACTCCTGGTATCGCGATCGGAAATAAGACAGCACATAGTGCCATCTATTACCAGAATCAACCACTGCGAAAGTGAAAACGGAAGCTAAACAGCTATATTCAATGCGAACTTCAATAATTTTTAGGATAACGATGCATCCATCATCTATAAAGGGGAAGTAAAATACAATTTTAGAAAAAGTGTTTTGAAGTCTGATAATGAAAAAATGCTCATACATATTTTAATTTAAACAATTGAATTTTACTTGAATTTTTTGAGCGGGATTGCCTGGGATCCAACAATAACACGATATTATATACGGTAGTGTCCAGTAAAGTAAATTGGCTTAGTACTTCCTACACATTCCTATGTTCTACACGTAATAATTTCCTGTGAACAAACGAGAAATCTTCGATACAGCAATGGTCGTTGAAAATCATTTTTGATAGACGTGACCGAAATTTCAAAATATTTGAGCCTCCTGAAGGAACGATGGTAACGTCTGAAAAAGAGGCCGTGTAGTTAACTGGCAACCACGACCTTTGGTCAAATACGCAATTTAAGGTAAACAAAATCGAATTTCAACATTTCTCTTTTATTACTGTTGAGGGTCCTAGTAGTTAAATAGCTTACATTTTTAGAGAATAACTTATGTATTTTATCCCTCATGAAGCGGGAATCACCCGTGAAAAGTATGTGTTATAACTTTAAAAAATAGAAGTTACTCTCAAAACCTGTAAGTTGTCACATAGCTATTTAAGGTTTAGGGCCCTTCGCAGAATATTAAACAATTTAGTTTAGTAACAAAAGAACGTATGCTTGCAGTTATTTTTTCAAATTGTGTAGTTGAACAATCACCGCTGCATTTGACATAGTTACCAGTTATCTATAGGGTCCCCTTGCGGTGATGCACTTAAAGAGCAATCAAGAACGAGGACCGGATTGTTTCCATAATGCTGCTTCCTCCAAAACAATCTTTTTAACTTCGTCCAAAAACTCCGCTGCCACTGGATCGATTTTTAAATGTGAAGTAGCATCACCTCCTATGATCCCACAGATACTACTATGAAGGAAGAAAGATGCAAACAGACCGACCTATAGACCAAGTAAGCAAATAAATGACATCGATTTTCGTGACTTAGCCTCGTCAAAATATCAAGAAAATTGATACCTGCAATTCAAAAATGTTCACGATAACAAAAGAAAGGGTTTTATAACTGATAACCTAACTTCACCCATGGCCAAAGGAGGAATAAAACGAGATTAAATTCGCCCTCCTTTTGTACAAACTTGAGCGGGTAGTCCAGAGACAAGTAATCAATTCCGTTCAGTGAACGATTCGGTATTTCATTTACATATTCTACGAATTGGAATGCATAAATAATGTGTTCCTAAAAGATACGTCCGCTCTAGGAAAATAAGAAACTTGAGAAAGTTCTTGACTTTCTGATTTCATTATTTTATTTCGTTACAACTATATGAGCGAGGCGACGTATTAAGACTGGAAATCAGAGTGTACACGGTCTACGATTATATCAATCGGAAGGATCAATGCAGAAGTTACGGACGTTCTTTTAAACGTAATCTAAAGAAAACCATAACTACCAGAGTCCTGGGACTGCTATAAAGGCGCAAAGGAGAGCATGTTTATACGGGTTTTTAACGAATATTGGGAGAGTTGGGGGAAGGCTTCCTCTAAGTAGATTGTTCCACATTATCAACAACGAAATTTTAGATGTATATAACACGGCCTAATTGAAATGCAGAACCGGGGGAGATGGTCAAAGATTAATTCCTACTTACCTTTGTCGGTGCAATCTTACTAGGAGGTAAAAATGCCGCAAAGCTGCCTTCTAACGTATCAGGGTGACCGCAAATAGCATGCGATGTATCACAATAATAAGAACATTTCCCATGGAAGCACATATTGTCACTTGGAGAAATGAAAAACGTGTACAGCAGATCCCCGTCTGCCTTCTGATACAGCTCAGTTGTCATGTTGAGGATCCGTCCTGTTACTGGCATTGCCCTCCTGAAGCCCAGAAGCCTGAAAGAAAAAAAATTGGTCAAGTAGGTTTACTCTGCACTTCCTAGGCATCAGTGTCACCAATTCATAGAATAAAAGTTTTCAAAAATCTGATCTAGCCAACCGTCCGACCGACAGGACTTGCAAATCCAGCACGGAGTTGCATACACGAATACACCCATCATCACTAAGCTATCCTCCAGCATCCGAAGTAGACAGACGTACGCTCATTGAGTTGTCTGGCATGCTTATATCGAAAATATATCTTTATAATTCAAGTTTTAAGGGCAAATGTACCGGGAAACCTAGGACGCATGAAATATGTCTAATAGGTGCGTTTAAATTGCCATCACCAACTCTCCCTCATCCCCACAACTAAAATATCTGATTTTTAATCTGTGCAAAAATTTTTCTGAGAATAATCAGAATCCTCTGAACCGTCATAAAATGAAGTTTGAGCGTTTTTTTATTCTTTTCGTTTTGCTGCCTGTAGCTTTTGCCGCCACTGGATTGATTTTCAAAAACTAGAATGCTGCTTTGTTCTTGGCATATCTGAAAACTTCAACAATGCTTCCCACACGGGACAAGTAATAGCGGACAGACAGACCTACAGACAGATCGACACAAATTAGTGATCCACATGTTATATAATATCCAAAGAACACAATTTGTCCTATGAATAAAAATGAGCATTTAGTATGTTCTCAAGAATTTGGAGCAAATACTCCAGCTGATGCTCCACTTGAGTAGATACTCTTATGTATAATTTGTTGTGAGTTCATTCTCAGTTTTCCTATGAATAAAAATTTGTTCATGCTCCTCGGAAGGAGAATGTACTCCATAATTTTGGAGTCTGATATGTAGCAGACTTCAGTTTGACTATGGTATAGCTATGGCTGAGTTCATTCTTAATTTGCGTTCTAAAAAATAGTACAAATCTAGAAGACGTATCTGTGATCGTGATTTTAAAGTGTTGTATCGATTTACTAGAGAAAACGTACAGTGGATATCAAATCACTTTTTGGGTACATAATCTGGAGCTATATGTAACATTGATAACATTAAAATATTTTTGAGATACGTTGGTGATCCGGGTTTCCAATCAGTAGTAGGAGAAGATGCTGGTGTACATCAAAGTTCTGTCTCAAAAGCAGTGACTGAAGTTACTGAGAAGACAATAGAAAAATGCGGACTGTGGATAAAATTTCCTCAAACTGCTGCCGACATAATAGAGGCGAAACAAAAATGGCAATCAAAATATTATTTTCCGTGTGCATTGGGCGTTATAGACTGTACCCACATAAAACTAAAAAACCACCTATTCATAGCGACGAATATATTAACCGCAAAGGATATCACAGCATTAATGTACAAGCCACATACAATTCTGATGAGTGGTTTACAGGTGTAGATGCCTCATGGCCAGGATCTGTTCACGATTCACGAATTTGGAGCAATTCAGAAATTTCAAATACTGCGAGAAACAATTTTCAGAGGTTGCAAGCACTACTCTTAGGAGATGAAGGATACGGCATAGCACCGTGGCTAATGGTACCTTTTAGAAATCCGAATACACTACAAGAACGTGCTTATAATAATTTATTAACAAAGGAACGTGTAATAATTGAAAGATGTTTTGGTCAACTAAAACAACGATTTCCAATGCTACAATATAAAGTGCGGGTATCCAGAGAAAAAGTTCCAAAATTTGTAATATGCTGTTGTATATTACACAATGTAGCAAAATAAGATAAGCTAGATCCTATGGAGCTCCCATTAGAAGATATCCCACTTGCGTATCCTGCAGAAGAGGAGGTGCACAATAATAATATTAGAAGAAGCGGGCAACGGAGGAGATCTGAGTTAGCGAATATCATTGTTGCTCTTGCTTGAAGTAAGTAAAATGTAGAAATAACGTATTTATCTTTTTTATTATTAACACTTTAGAAAAATGTCACATGTTACAATTCTTTTATTTCGTAAGTGATTCTAAAGAGTATTATAATTTCAAATATGCTTGTCCATCTTCACCGTGAATGATATTATTATTGCTTGATTTAGATTGTTCATCAACATCTCTGTTTAGCTGTCTCTTGAGTTTTTCCTCTTTCATTTCTAACACTGTCAGTTGTTTCAGCAAAACTAGTCTTTGTAGTTCGTTATTCGAGAGTTGTTTAGTAAAGTTTGTTTCATATTCTTCAAGAGGACTAACTTTATTGTGTTTCCTTTTTTTAGGTGCATGTTGAAGCAGAAGTTGATTGCCTAGGGATTGTATCTTCCTGGCTGATTTTCATCTCTGTTTGTTGTATGGAGACGGATAATGCTCCTAAAATGTAAAATTAAGTAAATATTCATACAGTATCTACTATAAAAAATGGACAAGTGATAAAGATTCGCAGATAGTATTGTACCCTTTTTTTGTCTCTAAGCTACAAAAATGTCAAATCCACAAAATAACAACTAATAGCAAACTTTAGATAGGTTTACTAATAATATGAAAATGTAAGTAAAGTTATTTATGAAGAAAATACTAACTAATTTACCTGGAATTTTTGCAAGTACTGGATTTGTGTTGCCTTCCATGAGTTCCAACAAAATCTTTTCCCAATCCTGCAGCATAATTTTCTTATTTCCAGTTCTGCTTATGTCAGTCATTTTCTTGAGTCTGGATTTCATATTATTAATTTTTTTGTACTTGTCATTATATGTGTTCCGAAATTCAGCTTCCACTGTTTTTTGATCAGTTCTAGTGCTTTGATTTTTTACTGTCGGACAGTTGGTGTTTGTGACTTGGATAAAAGTATGGGAAAATCACGTAGCATATTTACAAATCCCAATTGGTATTCGCCGGTTTTATCAGTTTCTTCTTCGCTTTCACTCATTGCACGCTGATCGACTGTATACTTGAATTTATACTAGTACACGAATATGCCGAACGCCACACTTTTTTATTGTTGTGCAGGTGCAGGTGCAGACTTGTATGGACGAGTATCTACTTTATATGCTAGGAGCAGATACTCCTCTCAGCGAAATATTTTTATTCATACAAAACGGAGAACAAACTAGCACTTGATGCTTATGCTCATGAGTACATACTCGGAGTTTAAACTCAGTGTTATTCATGCCAGCCATCTCTTTTTGCAATTATTCGCGATTACAATACTTCTTTGCCAGTAGCGTAGGAAGTAAAATGATTTGACATCCAGCTGAAATACGTTTGTAGAAATTAGAAAATTTCAGTTGAACAGATGGCGTGTTTTCACAAAATGTTTCTGAAATGCTAAATGATGATAGCGCTATTGGGGAACTGATCTTTCTTTTTTACATCGACGGAATATCAGTATTTGTATTTAAAAGGTTTATTTTCAAGTTTAAAGATGAAATTGCGCGTCAAAGCTCTGACTTAATAAGTTTTCAGTTCAGCTAATCAGCTATTGAAGATGCAATTTTATCTAGGTAGCGAGTATTTCATTCGTTACGAAACGTTGTGCAGGTGATTTCATCAGAATTTTTAAACACAATCACTTTACAAATAAAACTTCTCTTGCGAAAGAAGAATATTCGTGGAAATTTATCTAACTTCTTAATAGGTTTACGTCAGGATATTTCATAGAGCTGGCTGGATGGTTGCTGAGAAGTTTTAGAAGTTACAACTTCTGAAGAATACAGCATTTTTAACTAGCCAAGTATATTCAAGCGTAATGAAAATTTCCTCAGTGGATATTTTTATAGTAAGAACTTTTGTAACGGTTTTTAACATAGACGTATCCAAGTGAGGCATGATGTATGTCACTAATATTTATAATTATGTCGATTGCTACCCTGATCTATTTTACTGTCAAATTTTTGAAGGAAGAATAACATATGTATAGCGTCAAAAAAAATACTTTAATGAACAGAAGGTGTAAGAAATCTTCCAAACTTCAAACGTAGAATGCGACTAAGTTGCATCATGCACTGAGAGTTTTGTCCGATGTGAGAAAATTGCATTTACCTTCAGACATCGTAGTTTGGTTTGAAATGCATTGCTACGTTTTATCCATAGCTTGCATATACATCAAAACCTTCGTGGTACACCAGCGAAATTATTAGGAAAGTCAAGCATAAAGTAAAGTTATACAAGAAGTACAAAAAAAGTCACAATAACCATCTACATCTACATGAGCAGTACAAACGTCTTAGATCTGAGGTAAAGCGTCAAATATCGGTGGCCTATAAAATTACACACGTAATGTTGGTATATCCATCTCTCAAGATCCTAAACATTTTTGGAGCTTCATGCATACACAAAATCGAACTACTAGGATTCCTGGTAAAATGAAGTTGAATGACGTCTCACTGAACGATCCTTACTGTGCTGTCAATGCATTTGCAGATTTTTTTAATAGTGTTTTTATTGATCCATCTACTCGTATTGAAGGCAGAAATCCTACTAGTCAGGTTAACATATTTTTCAATAAAATTCATGAAAATGAGATTATTGCTGCATCTAAAAAACTCAAGAATAGAGTAACGGCCGGCCCAGACAACATCCCCTCGTTCATAGTCAAAGATTGTATTCATGTCTTTGTTAAGCCGTTATTAAAAATATACAATCTGACTATAGAAACCAACACATTCCCTGATATTTGGAAACTTTCTAGAGCGACACCTATTTACAAATCAGGGGATAATACTGATATTAAAAACTATAGAGCGGTGGCAATATTGTTGAATTTCTCCAAATTGCTGGAGATAATATTGCGTAATAGAATTTGCTCCGCAGTTCATAGATCTCTGTCCACTTTTCAGCATGGTTTTCTTACTAAGAGATCCACAGTAACAAATTTAACAATCTTCACTCAGTTCGCTATTGAATTTGTCGATCGGCAAGGTCAACTAGATATAGTATATACCGATTTTGCTAAAGCGTTAGATAGGGTGGACCATGGCATACTTTTGAAAAAACTTTTTTATTATGGATTCCATTCATCAGCTTTAGCACTCATTCAAAGTTATCTTCCTGAAAGGAAGCAATATGTTACTTTTAATGGGTTCAAGTCGTACCAGTATATGACTAAATCGGGAGTGCCTTAGGGTTCAAATCTTGGTCCTTTATTGTTTACCTTATTTATTCATGATGTTGTGCATTATTTAAGTTGTAAAAAGCTGCTCTTTGCAGATGATTTAAATTATTCAGGATTATTGAGTCTGAGACTGATTGTATTGCACTTCAGCGTGATATTAATTCTCTAGTAGCTTGGTGTGACGAGAATAATTTATTTCTTAATGCGTCTAAGTGTAGTGTAGTCAGCTTTTCCAGGAAAGCTTCTGCTTGTAAATTTAATTATAAAATTGGGGATACTTACATAAATCGTTATAACCCAATTAAGGATTTGGGTGTAGTTTTTGACCATAAACTTAATTTTTCACTACACATAGCTCAAAAGGTGAGTGAAGCTTTGCGGGCGTACGGTTTTATTGTGAGAAACTGTAGAAGCTTTAGCCGCGCTGTTGGTTTTGTATTCTGCATATATTAGATCGAAATTGGAATATGCATCGTTAATTTGGAACCCAATTTACAACTGCTACATTGATTTTCTTGAGCAAGTTCAGCGAAAGTTTCAAAAATGTTTTCTTTTAAAGTTGACGGTATATATCCTGAACGTGGTATATCTGAGAGTTTGTTATTGTCTAGGTTTCAAGTGCAGTCTTTAGAACTGAGAGGGAATTATGTTCTTGCACAAACTACTGAACAAACAGATTGATGCTAATGAGATTGTGGCTCAAATAAACTTTAATGTTCCATCTATTAAAACTCGTACAGCTAAAACATTTTATTGCGACAGGGCTCGCACAAATCTGTTTTTGAAGGCACCCATATATATGATGTGTGAAACTTTCAATCCAATATCAAATTATTGTGATATACATGCTGACAGTTTGAACAGCATTCTGGAGGTAGCTAGAAGTTGCTTGGATAATTTATGATATGTTACTCACCTGAGTGAAATATGTTTTTTTTTTGCTTCTTTTCTTGTTTGTTTTCTCTTTAGATGTCCTGTAAACGGCTTCCTTAACTGTTGGGCAATAAACGCCATCTATTTATTTATTTATTTATTTAATTCCAATTGGTTTATTCCTCCATCAGAAAATACAGGGGCTTTGAGTGAGCTTAATTAATAGTAAAGATCATAGTAAATATATTTTGAAGTCAAAGTTGTGACATTCCATCGACAAAAAGTATTTGAAAATTAAAATGACTCTATTTTATCTAGGTAAAAAGTACATCATAGTACGTAAGAATATTACTGCGACTTTTTTGTCTAAAATATTGGAATCATCAGAATAATCTTAGTAGATCCGCTTCTGTGAGTGATTGTAATAATACGACCCAATCGACCTTTTCTCATTGCCCACGGCTTTTCCAGGAGCCCAGATTGATGACTTGACCAATGTGACTTATACGTATCTATATCTTCTTGTAGAACTGGCTGGATACATGCAGGCTAGGAAATTATAGAACTGGACATCCTTTCCTTGACGAGTGAAATCCGTGTGAAAGATATAGTAATTTTTTTTATACTCCAACTACCACAAAGGCCTAAGGCCTAAGCACCCATTGGGTACCGTGGGGCTATAGGGGGATACATGGGAAAGGGGGGGACGCCACACGGACTCTGGCGAGGGAACACGTGTGCATGCAACATGCACACATTCTGGCTCCGCCTACGAAATGTTCCACTGCAGGCCAATCATTTTTTCTGACCAAATTGCTGACTAAAAGATTCTCTCTTTGAACTAACATCACCAACTGTGAAAGTAGCCTGTCTGTATATGCATAGTTTTTTCATAGATTCAACAGACTTTTTCAATAACCGTGAATGTTCATTTCATATAATAACACTGCACATTCACCATTCATTGAAGTTTAGCTACGCATTTTAAAAAAGTGTCCCACAGAATTTAAACCACAACACCCACTTTCTTATATACAGGGTGCGTTTTTAGTCAGCACTGAGTCGATTATGCTGGCATTATTATGGAAGATATCTTTTCACGAAGCTTGAAGACAAATATACGCTCTTTACTCTCTACAGGGTGATTCACAACAGCGTGACTACACATACATTTTGTAAAGAAATACCCTATATATTATAATATATTCTGGATTTTTTTTTAAATATAATTATATAGCGTACTATACTCTGTAGGGGGGCGGCATATTTTCCAAGTAAGAAGCATATAGTTGTCTATATTTTTTGCAAATAGCTTTTTTAGATACCTTTTATTCGCTCTTATCGTCCGAACACTCAGCAAAAACTCACCCTGTATAAAAACATAGTGTGGAAAAGAGATACCGACTTGGATCCTCTGAACATTTCAAAATTGCTTCCTTTAAACCCTATGGTATCTTTATTTCGACTAGTCTACAAGAATATCCTCCTATTGAAAAAGACTGCCACCGTCCCTGGACAGTAATATTTCTCAGAGGGACAACTAAAGGCGACAGCTTTTAACGAGCTTCACCAACTTTGTACTTTATCTACTTCGACACTTATAAACAGGTTTTCTTGCCGCAGAGTTTTTCTCGAAATCCTGTCGGTGAAAACTTTCAATGAGTGTAAATTGTTGAGCAGCAGGAAAACGATCCAGCTGATACGTTTTTGCTACACTGTTGACGGTGGTCCGTAAATTGTGGAATTCGGTAAACACTATTTTTTGTAAAATGAAAGCTTCTATTGTCTACATTGGTCCGTCGAATGTAAATTTGCGTATTTGTATAATATAGTGATGGAGAACTATCGATAGTTGACACCATCGCTAATACTCGATAGTTTTTGATAGTCAAGAACAAGTGAGCGAGACAGAAGACGGAGGGACAGTCACACTTTATGACGTCAGAAACGTGACAGTGTTCCTAGCAAAATTCTAATGTAAATTCTACAAAATAGACCTAATACATAAGGACTAGATATAGAAGGTTAAATTGCATTAGGGAAGAGGAAGAATACTGGTAAGGAGGGCGTAGCCCTCGGAAATGTAGTGCGCATAGATTTTCTGCGCATGTATACACATGCTCGTTACAGAGAGAGAGAAAGAGAGAGAGATGTAGATATGTGAGAGATACCACATTCGCAGAATCTGAAGTATATTTCTGATGCTATAGTAAGTATATGGATGATCCTTGCTTCACAATAAGTTTAATGAAATAGTTACATAACTTACCACTAATACGTTTTCATTTGGGATATTTAAAAATTTCTCCATTTTATTTGGTTAACGTTTTTATTTGGAATTGCGAATATAAAATGTAACCTACCAACAGAAACTAAGCACGGAACATGCAATTATGAGGGACACAGTGCTCAGACACTTGGAGTCTCAAACAGTTCTCAAACTCTACAACACTCTAACATCTCTCAATAGCAGGCAACGAAAAAGTTTACTAAGAATTTTTGTCAGCTTAACGTGAAAGTCAAAGTCACGAAATACAAAACATCCGCTTTTGCCCCAAACTCTACACAAAATATCCTGGAGCAGCTATCGAATACTATCGATAGTATAGGAGAACTATGGATTGAATACGATAATTATCCATAGTGCTACTGATAGTTCTCCATCAGTAGTCACAGAAGAAAGTCACTTCACTTGGCAATCGCGAGTAAAGGTATTAAATAAGTATATACATCAAGTTATTGGTTGCGCCACCGTACGTAGGTAGGTTTATTTTTACGCGGGTATGGCCTTCAACTGGTTTAGGGATCTTCTGATTGAATATGTTAATCAATGCTAATAGTCAAAAATCAACAAACAATGTCACAAGTGCTGGTTTTAACATATATTTTCATTCTGTCTGTATATTTCCATATCAAAGAGATACCACACAATGCTCTCACATTTGCGTAGGAGGTAAATTATACATCACCTCGCAGAAGTGATAAATAATGATGTTAACAAAGTCAGCATATTCATTGATGTTTATGGTGGAAGTGCTCGTATTTAAAATTATGGGGAACGTGCACATTCTCTGATGCTGATACGTGAATTCGCAAATGTAGAATTCTGACAGAACCAACCCACCGCAACGAGGCGCAGCACCGACAGTCTAAAGCATTCTGTTGCTCTAACGAAGTTATTACAAATTCCCTAATATATTTTGTTTTCCAAACAGGCGCATTCAGTTGCTATATATCCAGCCTGACATATTTTTGCGGTTTGTATGGAAAATGTAGCAAGGGAGATGAATAAATGCATGATACTGAACACGATGTCCTGGACAAATTAGAAAGTAGTTGTATGGAACCCGCGCTTTGCAGAACATATATATGTATATATATAAACCTTCAAGCTGTAATATTTTGCTATGCATAGCTATAGCACCAACTACAATATTTGTTCTTATTTTGTACGATTTAAATATAACTTAACATAAGTTACAGGGGTAATGAAAACAGAGTAATATTTATCTCACAACAATTGAGCACCATGTTGAATACATAATCTAGATTTATATGGCAACAGTCACTGAGCATTTTATTGAAAATAGCAGTATCTCTACTTACCTGAGAGAGATAACTTGAAAAAGGATATATTTTCAACCTCCATCAACATACCCATCAAGATAAAAGCTAAAAAACCCCATATTTCCCATTTATAGGTTAGTAACAAGTCAGTGAAACTAGATCACTGATTTTTGTTCTTGCTGCACATAATTCTAATTAATGAATTATTCGATGACATGCAGAATGACACCTTTAACCTGGCGTAGTTACTCCACAGCAGCGCAGTAGAGGAAGCGGGCAGTATCCCTTAAGCTAGGAAAATTAGCTGTCTTCAAAGAATGTATTAAGTTTTTACACCAAGGACAAAAAACAATTATCTAGTTTGACTGATCTGTTACAAACCTTTAAATAGGAAAAAAATAGGTTTTTGTAGCTAACTTCAATGGATATATTGATGGTTGATGGATGGTTGAGAATATATCATTTTATTTAAATTATGTTTCAGATAAGAAGTGACACTTTTATTTTCTATAAAATGCTCAGTAATTGTTATCATCAATTTAGATATTGTATCAGATTTGATCCATGCGTCAGCTAGGGCCCAAATCTTGATTTGTGATTGGTGGAGGCTGTGCCGAAATCGCAAAGTTTGTGCACGGGCCCAAATGAAAATAGGTTTTTATAGCTAAAACAGGTGATTTATGAAATACTTCTTGATTTAATATGGGAATTAGTGGTCCATCTTACACAAATCGCATAGTTTTTCGCTAGTTTGAGAGACACTTTACAAGAAATCGACCATATCCATTAGATCGATTACTTCAAAAACGCATTCAAGAAGAAACTAATGTGGTAATGTGGTACAACAGTATCATCTGTATTCTGTTGGACTACAACACCAACACAAACAGACACGATTGCTAAGACACAGTTGGAAAATATGATGATAAAAGAGAAGGTATAACAAGGAAACACCGTTATTGGATCACGTACCTGTCCAAATGGAAAGCGGCGATCTCGGCGTTGTGACGTTCGTAGTCCGTGAAATAGAAGTGATTGGGAAGGGTCTGTTGCTCCCTGGGGAACCTGCAAACAAACAGATAATAAAATAGATGAGCGACACGGTACACCTGATAAAGCGAGATCTTATAGGTGAAGCGTATAGCTAGACGGTAGCAGTTTCGTCATCATTTAACCCCATTGGTACAAAATAGGCATTGAGACAACGGCTGAAAGGCAATGAGCTCATGTCTTCTGTTTGTCCATTTAAATATTTATACTCTCTTGTTATTCGCTCACAGGCATCCTCAGTGTCTTTAAGATTTTTGTTTGTAGACATTATTTTATTCTATAAATTAATGGTTGCTAACCAGCTTAGTTACGTAAATCTGTTTTTGTTAAATTTTAATGAATATGTATAAAAAGACTTTTTGAGTATTTGAAAACGAGAAAACTACGACCAAATTCCTTTACGGAACGGGGGTGTTGTAGCTGACGTATGAATATAGAGATCATATGCTACACGCCAAAATACCCGACTGTTGCGTTTATTCGATTGTCGCTGTGTTTGTTTTGAAGAAGCGAGGTGTGAATTTCGCCGTAAAAATGTGAGTGTGACAGGTTTTCTGTATAAATATCGACTATATCAGTAATCTCACGGATCCCACTAGGCGTGATCACCATTATGGTGACGGAACTGTAACATAGGTAATGTTCACACTTGACAGATGTGAGGTATTATACATAACCTATACGTTGGATCAGGCGACTATATTTTAGCGATTTTAGTGAATTTTGTTGAATTAGTTACACGCTACATTATTGTTAGTATCGAAAATAGTTACGGCATCAAAAGTTTGGACTACTAACGTGACTTCGTGTTGTATTGTGAAGTGCAAAAGTAGTACAACAATTTGAGTTGATCGGATTTATTCAAGAATGCATACAATTATTATGCAAAAGACCTTGATAAGCGCATAAAACAAGTGTATGCCCTCCGGCGGTTCGTTAGGGATTTTAGGGAATCTCGGTAAGAGCTGATTTCTGATTTTCGCGTAGCTGTGCGGCTGTGCCTCATTTTGCGACGTTGATAATTGTCCTTTGCGCTTTATCGAAATATGTATCGCAACACAAAACAAATATAAAGCGTATACTCTACCATGTAAGACCATCGAAAAATATGAATATTTAAATCAACGGGTCAAACAAGATACGGTAGCGGTATTTATCATCCGTTTGTAACCTACGAAGCATTTTTTTCATTCAATAGCGATATAAATCTAAACTCGAATTGCTTATTTGATCATTCAGCTGGTATGACTTTTTAACGTGATTTCCAAAAACCGTAAAAAGAGCTGATCTCCATCCTGAATGTAGCGTTTTATAAATATTTTAAGGCAGTTTGGCAACACCGCCTCGGAAGCTAAGGACTGTCCGCAAATAGGTCGCTGTTTTTATTTGTAAACCAGCAATAGTCCAAGAGCCGACCGCAAAGTTTTAGTTACATCACGTACTGATATGGTATATTAAAAACTAGCCAAATCTAAGTATTTTAAAATTACAAATTCACGATCGGCTTCCTACTATAATGCAGAGCACCCCCAAGCTCAATTGGGCCGACCAGTAGACTATAAATCCATATCACGATTCGTGGTTGAATATACAACCTCTTTGTTAGTACACAATGTCTGGTGCAGTTTATCAGGGTTTCAATTAAGGTCACAGAAAATAGCGCAAGCCCGCCAAAGCCAAAGAACCTCAACTTTATCTTTCCAGTCCACTAAGACCTATTAGCATAAAGCCGCCTTCACGCTAAGTTTGATCATTTGTTTTAACCCGAAGAAATTGGAAGAGAGGCAGTAAATTGTAAACTCAGGACAGAATATGCTGGTACTAAGTAATTTAATAAAGCTCTGTATAAAAATACGTAGCTGAGACTGATTTCATTTTTACAGAGGCGGAGCCTAGGGTTGGGTAGGCTCTGAATAAGTCGTTTCAAAGGAGTGATATAGCACAGGCAACTGAAAGAAATCGATTAAATATATATAAAAATATAAAAAAAAAGTTACAAAACCAGTTTTATATCTACATATAGTGGGGAGGGGTGAAGTTCGGCATATTTGCTCTTCCACTTATTCCCTAGTTTTAAGTTTACATTATAAAAATATGTAAGTATAAGCAGTATCAATAGCGGGCATGTTTTTTAAACGGATTAATAGGAAGAGAAGTATACTCTCGCGGGATATTGTTATAAAGCTTACATATATTATAAGAAAGGTAGTAGAATGAAAAGGTGGTGTCAGTTTCGTTTTGGTACGGATATTACGGTTGTGAGCTAAGTAGCGGAAATGTATCCTTTTGTGTAAGTAGGATGGTAGCTGAGATATTTTACAAGGTTATGTATGCTATGTATGCGTTGCTTCATGTTGAGCCAAGAAACCTCTGTAAGCTCTGATGACACTGAATCATATTTACTCAAACCAAAAATAAGTCCGGGTCAAGCATTTTGTACACGTATCTTATCGGAGGAAAATTTAGTTAAACATTTGTCATAGACGGGATCACAGGAGTTAGAATGCAACAGAAAAAAATAATTGCATAGCATGGTTTTAATTTTTTGGTTCATAACATATAAGATTTTTGACTATCGTTAAATACCGTTCGGATTCGAATATTGGCGCTACCGCTATTCGGATCCTCGCAGTTACACCTTGTAGAAGAGAAACAGTGGCAATGTTAATGTACAATTCATTGTGAAATAATACCTGAAATATTAAAGTCGGGCAAAAATAGCAACGATTTTTTTTCGTCTATCTCCGGAAATTACTAAATTTTCTTAGTTACCTAAATATGCAACATTTCTCCCATTTAGCCGACCTGGAGCTTGATTCTAAATGAGTTTCGATCGTTGAAATTGATTTCGATGGCGCCTTGTTACGATATACTTGATTCGCTATTACAATTTTGACATCTGATTCTTTGATCTTCTATATTGAAATTATCATAGGAGTGTCAAAATTACCATAGCTAATCAAGTATATCGTCACAAGGCACCATCGAAATTAATTTTAACGATCGAAACTCATTTGGAATCAAGCCCCTGCTTTCACTTACCATTTTCGCGACACCAATGAAGATAGTCAAATTTGAAACACTCGGTATATAGGAAATAAAGCTATGACGTACTTTAAGGTATATTAAACAGCACATCCCTTATCATACAGCTGCACACATACTCCCTCGTCATCCTATTGTACGCGTTACTGATCTTCCCGTTGTTCTACTTTAGATGCATACGCGAGGTACATGCTGTATATTGCATACAACGCTAAATCCTTCCCCGACAAATAGGAGGATTAATCGATATGTTCTCCTTCAAAAGACATCCACCGCGGGGGATATTGTGCTGCGGTTGAAGTGGGTGAATCAAAATGACGGACAGCCGACGTGCAGTGCGATGGGAGCTTTGAGGATATTGGAGTGCGATAAAGGACGTCGTTTTGAGAGTGTTATTGTGCAGTTAACAACAATTCATAAGATCGATATGATGAATATCTTTCTAGCAATTACAAACAGTAAACGATGTATTTACCATAAATAAAACAAATAATGTAAAGCATCTAGGGATTTGCATAGACGAACAAACAATAAAAAAAAACATCAAAACATTTACTGAAATACTGCCATTTGAAAATATTATACTATGCATTGCTAGAATCCTACCTGAGCTATGGCATAATAGCATGGGGGGCAGCAAATACAGCTCATGTATTTAAACTGGAGCTAACACAAAAAACTATTTTAAAAGTTGACATTTTAGATATAGGACACTTATACCTATTAATAGTTATTTACCTAACAAGTGCGGAAAGTGATACTTTTCAGCACAACGCGAAGCGGAGTTCAGGCAAGCCGTCAAGGGCGGAAAATACACTTTCCGCAAGTGTTAAGAATAAGATCTTTCCTATCAGTTTACGGAAACCACTCACTTTCAACGCGCACCTGCGTGCAGCAAGTATCACTGTTTTGCTACTTTCTGCACACAGATGCGTGTTGAAAGTAGCAAGTGTAGTAGTTAATCAGAAAAAATGTCATGATCAAATCGTATCTTTACTTAAGCGCTCGAAGTTACAATCTCCTTCTACAAGATCTGAAATTAATTTACTCCAAATACATATTTATAAGAAAACTGAAGAACTGGAAAGTATATATGCCCAGAACGAGAGTTCATGAAATTATTGATATAAAAAAGTCAGTATTAGTATGAAAAAATAACATACTAAAATGAACTTATTTTGACGATATACTTATGTTACGCTAATAATACCGATTTTGACAACGTACTTGATAATGCCTTATCTGATGGAGAAGACGAATATAAACTAAATATGTAACAATAATTAAAAAAAGCAATTAAAGACCAACTGACATTTTTCCTTCTCTCTGTGTCAGGTAATACGTTCTCTGAAATTTTATGTAATATCTTAAGTTTAACATTATGTGTGAAGCTTGTGCCATTTTAGACCATTTTTATGTACTATTCACAAATTATTTTTTATACGGTCGGTCAAACCGGAGGTTTATGCGGGTTTTCATTCATGTTTTTTAAATTTTCTACGTGGGTGTTTGCAATAAAATATAAAATACAACGGCTGTACAAATATATGTTACTCAAGGTCTTTAGTAGAACAAAAATATAATTTTCCATCAAGTATCAACTAGTTTGAAATTGTCTGATCCCAAGTCAGGTCGAACAATAAAAAAATCAAGACGAGTTAAGGATTAACGATTCAAGTAATTTTATTTTCAAGCTAAGTCAAGTAGCTTATAAAAATATCAAGCTACTTGACGAGATGAATCCCTAAATTTGTTTATAAAAAGAAATTTCCAAAATTTACTCCCGCAGCTTGTGAAGATTTGGCAAATAGGGAACAGTCATAATTATACTTCTGTTAGATACGTCCTCCTACATCACCTTGTGGAAATACAACTTTCACTGTCCGGTGCATTTTGTCAAATAAAAACAGGTTGCGTAGTCTGCACTTCAGTTCCCTTTCCAGCTCATTACACTTCTTTGCGTTTTACGAGCCGCTGTCCATGTCCATGTTGACACCGTGGCTAACTAACCACAGGGCCGTGTCATGGGTACCCGCAAGAATTTTTTGGAAAGTCGATCATCGACAAAAGAAAACTTTTTTTGAAAGTGTACCTGCCCTCTTATAAAACTAGAAAGCGCAACAAGTTGCCAAACTTGACATGTCAAACACGCTACATTTCGTGTCACTTCCATAATAAAGCAAGAAATGGATCCCAGGAGTTTCGTCAGAAAAGAATTCGCTACCTTCTTCTTCTCTCCTACAGTGTTAGAGCTAGCATTGAGAATAGCCAATATAGCCAAACTTTCGTACTTAGGTGAAAGGCAGTTAATGTACTGACTTTTTTAAATTTTTACGCTAATACATCTCTTTTATGATTACAATTACAAAATATGTCATTAATCACGTTATTTATCAAAAATAGTTATTTTTTCAGTATGTCAGATATTTCATATTAATTACATAAAAGCATAAAAGCAATATATCGATCAAAGTAAGAAAGCAGTAGTTTTCAAACTATACTATATATTTTATTCTCTATATGATACAAGTATTGCTTTTTACCTTTTACAACCTATTATGATGTTTTCTTGTTTGTTTTTTTATGTAATAATTCTATTATTTGTAAATAAGCATACATCGTTACAAATAAATACTTTTGCTCCACCAAAATAATTTAAAAAAATTATTATATATATTATTTGGCAAAAAACCATTGGCGTACCATTTTTCAAGTCAATATCCGTACGCACGCTACTGTTAAAGCCAAGAATTATTTTTGCATTGAAAAATATGCAACTTTATTAACTTTCACTACGTATTAAATATCAGTGAAATATCTGAAGCAGTTCTGAAAATATTAATTTCCATTTTTTCCCTAAAACATCAACACCCCGAGTTTTTGTAAGGAAACATTTTTAGACCATAGTTTATGAAGCAAACTAACATTAATTTTTCATCTAGTTTCACACCCTTAAATATTCGCATATCATTAAGGAACACCCTGTATAGTTAACACATTGTTTTCAATTTATTAATATAATTATTTTTGTTGCATGTTATTATTAAATGTAATTATGTAATTATTAAAATGAATTATTAGATGTTGAAAAGATTTACTTTAGGGCTATTTATGTGAATTTCAATATGAGTAAATTATGGTAAAGTAAAATAAGATTATCTATTGCCTTTTTCCTTTGAAAAAATAATTAGATTATGAAAACTACAAAAGAAAACAGTAAATATATGTTTGTAGAGTATGAAAGCAGTAAATCACATTTTCTGCTTTTTGATTTATCACAGTTTAATAGGGAATGTCATTTATTTCAGGCCTCGATAAGAATTATGATCCAAAATCACATTTAAGTGATTCTCTAGAAAGTCATGTAACTTTACAATATTTATTTACTTTTGTTCTGTCGCAATAAAACCCATAATTTTGCACTCATTTTTCTCAGAGTTTGATTTTTGAACTTTACTGCCTTTTACCTAAGCACGGTAGTATAGGTAGCCTTACTTCAACTTGGCTGTAAATATAAAGAGAATTTTGTCAAGAGGTAGGTAGAAAAGAGAAGAGAACAACTCACGAACAGGTGGAGTCACATTCTCTGTCGAGTACCAACGCCTTTGTTTACCCATTGCTGAATTACTGTACATCAAGGAGGATGGAATCTATTTACCTGTAGGTTAGTAATTAAGGTAAATGTAAGTGTATGCACGATAAGGTCGATGCGACGCGATGCCAATCTGGGATGAGGTTCCCGAGGGAATTGGATTACAATGTGTATGAGCATAGAATAACCCAGATTCCGCCTAAGCACCCCGATTGAATTAGAACACGCATTTGCATATACGCATATCAAATATTTGGGCTATGAGCATAAGACAGAGATGAGCAAAGTATACGGAAACCCTACAATAGGTTCACCAATCAGTCAAGCCGGTTTCTACCTAGGCTCATCCTCACGCTTGCAAGACAATTGAAGCAGCAAGAAAAGCGAGGAGCAACTTGGGCTGAAGCAGCTGCTTTGCAGATACTGTGTAGCTAAAAAAGGTCTGACTGCTGAGAAGGTCGCCAGTACCGCTTAAGAAATTCTGTAAACAGAGTCACACATCACCAGTGATTCACTCTCCGTTACCCGATGATGAGTGTCTTCATGCTTACCATTTGTCACTGAAGTATACTTAAATCCCATTTACGCCCCATCAAAACAAACCAACGTTCAAATTTGCGCCACCCTATTGTACAGTGAGTCATAAATGCCCGAGCAGGCAGCGACAAGCGAATAAAAACGAAAATCAAGTGGTCATTGATTGTTTTGATGCAGAGTAAATGGTGGTTGCATATACTTTAGTCGCAAACAAAACACATATCGGATCCAGAGAAAATTCAAACGAACCATGAGACCACCCATGAGAAAATTCTCAGCGTACCTGATGTGACTAATTGATATGTCGGCGTCAAACGCTGAAATCCGTCATTATCTGAAATGCCTAGTCAGTCCCCGTATTGCCGGCAAACACCGTAACAGTTTGATTATCACAGCATTTGATTAAGCATGTCAGTTATTCCCTGTAGTGACTCAACAATTTCAGTCAAACACCGTAACAACCACATTAACTTCATTACTGAATTTGCCTGATTCAGTCATTCATTGTGTATACTCAACAAATGAACACAAAACTGGTACAATGAATGACTGAATCAGGCAAATTCAGTAATGAAGTTAATGTTGTTGTTACGGTGTTTGACTGAAATTGTTCAGTCACTACAGGGAATAACTGAAATGCTTAATCAAATGATGTGATAATCAAACTGTTACGGTGTTTGCCGGCAATACGGGGACTGACTAGGCATTTCAGATAATGACGGATTTCAGCGTTTGACGCCGACATATATACAAAAGTAGAAAATAGTAAGAAATCCATCAAAACATCGTATCCCGATTTTCCTTTTCTCGCATCATTTTCACACTTACTAATGGCAATAGGAAATTTGTTCTCAGCGAGAGGTAGCTGGCATGTATCGAACCATCGAACATGATAATAACGTTCTTGTAATTGACGAGAGAGAAGGAAGATGAAAGCCTGGGATGTGACATAAAACACTCGCCGATCGATTTTCATTTACATTTTGTTGGTTTCGCCTGAAACGCGCCCTGGAGTGCTTTTAGGCATTCAAAAGGTGTTGGAGAGCGTCATTATATTGCCATTAAAACGATGCCGCCGCGGGTCATACATTCAGATTTTTAACGAAAAACGATAAAAGGAACCATTAAAATGCAACAAACCGTTAGCATGGCAGAGATCGAACAGACCTTGATGTTTCCCCCGTCTCTGGGAACGTTAAGGTATAGCGTATTTATAGTTAAGGATTGTACCTTCCTCGCCAGGCGAATCTCAAAAGTGGGGCATATTTCAGTTGGGTAGTTTGTAACGTAAAGATTACACAAAATCAGCGTCAAGTTGGTTGACTCTGCATTTCCAACGCAACGCTGCCATCAGTTCATAAAGGGAAACGTTCTAAGAAGAAAGTTAGCTACGAACATGCATATCAAACGAATTGAATGGATCAAGTCAGTCAACCAGGTCCATAGTTTTCACCCATTTGAGAATATCTAGTAGGTATGTAGAATTACCAGGATCATAACAGTATAAATATGTTGAAGCCAAAAAATTCAGCCCCATATGACCTATATCCTCAATTTTAACTCCTACAAAAATGTTGAGCATCTTTTATTTTCCCGCCTAACGCCGCCGCCACTCTACCGATTTTAAAAAACTACAAAGTTTCTTCGTACTTGGCATAAGTATAATCAAAATCCGAGCGAACCTTCCAAGTTATAGACGGTTCAAGAATTAACGGACAGACATCCATGACAACGGAAATATATGGCTTTTCTTGATGTGTATATCATATAAAATTCAAAAGACATAATAGCACATTGTCGAAATTGTTTACAATTACAATACTTCCTCGCCTCACAGAAAAAAGTTTTGAGAACCTTCGGAAATTTTTAGTTTTTCGTATAACTCTGCCGCCACTGAATGATTTTTAGAGGCCTTCAAAGCCTTTTCGACATTGGCCTGGCAGCAACATGTGCCAATTTCAGCAAAATTCGAGCTATACATAAGCCAGTGATTGCCGACCGGGAAACATGACAAAAAGATAAGCCAACGGGAATGACTAAACATGTAATGAGTGTAAATATTTTGTCATTAACATATTACGCAACATCTAATAAACGTCTCGACTACGAAATTCTTTGGGATTTCAGTAACTATTTGCCCACTGGAAGAAGAAAATAGATGAACTATAAATTTACAATTGTCTTTCTTTGTTTCCTACATTTACAAATGTTAAAAAATGAGCCAGCTTTACCTGTTGTGATCTTACTGAACGTACCAAGGAACGACGCAGATTTTTGTGATGAAGAAGTCGCATCAGATTTGGTAATTGCTTTGCATACAGTGGACTGTTTTTGATAAAAGTATGACACCATTTTTGAAGAAGACTTACCGCATAGGTTTGAAAAGTGCCTGCATCCCATTTTCGTAATCTATGATGAGCTTCAGTTGAGTACCTCCAGTTTTTTGTGCTGTAAAGAAAAAGCAATCTTACTAAATGCATCTAGCTATGTAATTGTGTATATGTATACCAAACCCTATTGATTTTTTTAACAATAAAGTTTTCTCCACTTAAAATAAAACTTGATTTCTGATAGCTGTGCTGCCATACCGATAGTTGCCAGATGCGAACGTTTGTTGGTTATGACCGTCAACTCATCGTCCATTTTGCCACGTTGCCAGTTGTCGTATACAAATTTAGTGCAGTTGTAGTCACCGTTCTTGGCGGTTACGTCATCAACGCCATATGAAATAAGTAAATAGATCGAGTATCCGTACCATGAGCGGAACACTGCGCAAAATAATCTCCAGCGCATCTGCTACTCTCTCCAGTTTGCATGAAGTGGATAACAGGGCTGTTTCCATTCTCTTCCTGGAAATACTCTGATAAATTTAGCACAAGCTGTCGGCCTTCTCCATTGATCGTATTTTTGAGCATCGTACAATTTTATATTGAAGATTGATAACAGGCCAATTCGAATTGCAAGCCGATGTCAAGTAAGTTGTCACTTTGACACATATGATTGAAAGGCACCCATACTGAACGACAAAGTTTTCGAGACGAAAACACATATAAAAAACGTATGTCTGTGAGCTTACCGAACAAACGTTCACACACATGGGTAAGTTGCATGTGTATGTATGAGGGAGATAGAGATATATAAAGGGATACTCGTAGTCTTACTTTGGGCAGCCAAGAACGGTGACGACGTGTCACGCGGCCGTGGTAAAAGTAGTCACATCTAGTTACATACTCAGGATAGAGTGTGTAAAAGATTGTCACGTAACACTAAACCACATACATACGTTACAGCTTAGGCGTCAAAGATATTCGATCTTTGAAGCGTAAGGTTTGTCACTTCTCGTTCACAGAACAAGTAAACATGGAGTATATTCCGTAGATTCAAAATCATTTAGAAAAGATTAAAAAGGGAGATTCATAAAATTCAATGTTGGCACTAAATAAGTATAAATAAGTATAAGATCTTTGCAATATATTTGCGGCTTGGGTACGATCTTTGCTCGTAGTTTCTATCTAGTGTTATTATTATGTGTGATTTTAATAATTTTGTGAAAGGGATACGTTTCATTTGATTATATGGATTATCTTCAGACAACTACTAGACCTTAGATTCGGGAAGGAACGTTGCCACAAACAAAATACTTTTTGAATAAATGAATTACAGCCACTCATTTGAAGAGTTAGAGGCCTCACAACAGGAATTAGATTAGTACTCTAAAAGAGCCCGATTTCTTACACAACCAATTAATTGTTGCTAAAATATATCCTAGTGACTCCAAATTCACATATTTAAAAATGGTGAATGTGTCACGTTTCTTCGGTAAATAATAGTAACACCTCCACCATTCTTGGGAACGAGCCTCGACTACGTTTTTCAAATAGGTACCAATCTAGCAAAAATTGGTCCCTTTGGGAATGAAAATGTAGGATTTAAGATGAACGTTTCCACTATTCATCATATCATCTTAATAAAGGCTATCTCAGAGGAAATATAGTATTTATAATTTAAATTGGAGTACATGCCATACATTTTAGGGAGAATGATTTTATTTGAAATTAATCTTCAGAAATGCGGACTTCATTTTTTGAATGTTAGCTTATCACCTTACAATAACACCAAAACGAGATATCAACTTCTGCGGAAATAGCTCACAACGCAGATCCATCGTGGTCGTTACATTGTGGTTAGTGGCTCATCCTACTGAAAATACGTTGACTGACTATTTTTAATGCCTGGACATAAAATAACTGGATACAGTTTGCTGATATCCATCCCCAGTAACACATATTGTTGCAGCTCTCGCACTTCACCACCAACTCAAAAGAGAATATCCGTTGCAAGGTTAATGAAACTGAACCTGCTGAGCTTCATGGTTATGCAAAATTCGGTATACGAATCCAGTGAGTTTGTGCAACGGAATGGCGGAAAGGTAGTTGACTTAATGTTCAAAAAATTAAATCCACATGTCTCAAGTCAGATGTCAATAGTAACACTTTCCGTGAAATGTGTAGTATCTTTTCATTCATTGTAATTTGGAGTTTCTAAGTTTTCTCGAGGACACCCTGTACAAGCTCGTTATATTAACTGATATAGTGACTCTGTTGTACAAATATACGAAGGATTGTACGGTCTTTGTACCACGTGGATATTACATGCGTCCGCTAACACGATGAATTGCTCCGCTTTTGACGATACACCTAATATGAATGGATGTAACACAATATTGCTACATTTTCCTCTGGCAGCAACGTTGTCGTTATTTTATACATCACAGCAAAATTACGAAAAGGTCGTATATATAATGTAAAATGTCCCACAAATTTCTAGGGAGAAAAATTGCCTGTCATCCCTTGCCGGTGTATGCTGAGGTGTTTCGCTGTAATAAAACATGGAGAATCAGTGGCAGACAGAGATGGATCAGTGGTGAATATAAAGAGAATAGTACAAAACCGGTGCCAGTGGTTAGCGCACGAATTGTACTTTTTTGTATGTCTTGCAGTATCACCTTTTCTTACATTATAGTTGTAAATTTTATATTCAATTATAGTAGCACACAATATTATAACACGTTATAATGGCGCTTGACAGTCTGGCAACATGCAGGCGTCCCGTGGCCAGTCCCACTGTAACCATCAGTTTTTGCTACTTTGATACTCTAGAGCGGGAAAGTTGTCGTTTGCGATCGATCCTTGGAAAACATAACATTCCGTGCTAGACTGCGAGCAATAACACAGTTTTGCGGTCGGTTGTAGGATAAAGGCATTATATATAGCAATATTCTATTCATATATTTATGTTTTGCACTTTGAAAAATGGCATCAAGTCGGTTGACTCTGCACTTACCAAGCAATGATGTCATCCGTTTATAAAGAACAATGTTCGATACAAGTTAGCCTCTCTGAGCTAGCTACAAACATGTATGACAAATAAATTAAATGGATCAAGTTAGCCAAACAGACTTATGCAATAAGCATACTCCATAAACATTATAGTCAACAAAACGGCTGAGACACCTGAATACTAACATTCGTCGAACTAAAGATACGGACAAATATAAATATCCGGGATGGCAGAGTTGAGATACCCGTCACAGTTTAGGCGCACTGGCAGAGAACAACTTGAAACTGACGGCGACCCCTCGCGGATCCCTTACATAGTTTTGATACTTCAAAGCCCGATACGTGGGATATATAAAAGTACATATTAATTTAGGATTTCTGAAGCGTTTTCCAGTGTTATCCGCTGTTATTTTTTACCCAAGGGCCTGATAAAGATCATATTACTCGACGAGTTGCATCGCGGAGTTCGTGTATGTGTTTAAACTAAACTAAATTTTGGGGGTACTTCTAACATTTGTCTTGATTTATAGCTTGAAAACTTCCTCCGTATGGCCATGCCTATTTCTGAAATGTGTAATAAACTGAAAGGCTCTTTGTCTTAAGTTTGGTTTGGTTACAAGATGCAGACAGGATTTGGCGCCCAAGGTTGCCGTCGCCCCAACCGACCGCGTGTTGCGTTTGTAAATATTTCTGCATTTTCAGCGCAACTGTATGGAGAAATCTATGATGTGTGTAAAATTATGAAGAAATGAGATACCCTCGCTCACCCCCCACCACCCCAAACCCTCGATAGTTAACCCTTACAAACGTTTTCTGGAAATGATCAGGAGCTTTCGAAACATTAAGGCCCTAAAGCGAAAAAGTATATAGTGGAGAAAGTTTTTGCGCAGAGCTGCAATTTTCGTTATTATTCCTATGTATTTAGAAGAATGCCTTTGTGCGCATACATTTTCTTAAACGGTAAGATCCAAGGTTCGTCTTTCTCATGAAATTGGTGCATTGACATGTTTGATTCGAATTTTAGGATCTAGTAGTGGGTCTCTCTCAGTCGCTGACATGTACTATCATTTTGAAACCCTTCTTCATGTTAGATTGGAATAAATGGCACCTAAATTTCAAATCAGAGGTATGTAAGCTTCCTGGAAATTTTCCTTAAACATAATTTTCAACTATAGCTTATAAGAGTGCAAATTAAATGATTCGAAACATTACAAAAAAATGTGCCTTTAAAACATAATTTAAGTTTATTTTAATATTCCCTTTTCATTTTTTTCAAACCAATAACAAAATGGTCCAATCTTGCCCCTGTAGTTCTTCATCATGGCAGCACAGCGCGGTGGTGAAATGGTAGACGTTATGGATCTACTAATCAGACGCCGTGAGCTGCGCGGGTTCGAATCCCGTCCTAAGAGAATTTTTATCTTGGCTATGGATGTGGTGTAGGTGGTAAACGATCTCCGACTGTGGAGCGTGGAGGTACCACCCGGCGGATCTCTAAGGCGGTACTAGAATGTGTGCATGTAGTACGCACACGTGTTCCCACGTTAAAGATTGTGTGACGTCCCCCGCCCTTCCCCCTGTATCCCCCAATAGCCCCATGGTTAACACGGGTACTTAAGCCTTAAGTATAAAGAAATGTGCCGTTTGCTTATTTGTCAGCACAAAACAATAGAACATCGGCTAGCTTAAGTATACTCCAAATAGTGTTAAACAACTTTTTGTAAACCATTTGTGCTGTAAGTAAGAAACACTTGAATAGGAATAATAGAAGACGAAAATGGAGAAAGTAAAACGGTAAAAACACAGTTTCCGTGATAATACCAGTGCGTAATAGTATTTGTGTTCGAAAGTGATACATAAATTAACTTGTGTGCACAACAATCATGCACCATATGACACGCAGTGATTCTATACATGATAGGAATGTTTTCGCAGGTGAGCTGATTTTACTATTTTTCTACATTAATTCATATTACGTATTTAACTTGTGTTCATTTTAACTTGGACTACTCTCTATCTAAATTAATTGCACTGTTACACATGACTGTTGATTTTTATGCTTTATTAAAACTATAGATATAACTATAGATAAGTAAACATGAATCGGAGAGACTTGTCATAATCAGTTCCAAAAATGCCATTGTTCATTCAAAAGGTCACAGTAAGAATAGCGAAAACTGATGGGAAGTTATAGTACGAAATCAGGCCAACCTACAGGCCCACTATGTATTAGCAATGCCATCAAAGGGAAATAAAAAAACTCGCGAATAGAGGACAATAAATAATTTATAATTGGTATTAGTCTTATGACCGAACTCAATGAAGTTTCTTCAACAATTGTTAACAGAATATTATTATCATCATCTCTGTATGTACACATTTTTTATTTGCTGTGCTTGTTGCGATTATTATTTCGAGTATTTTTATCTGAGGACAGGAAATATGTATTTTTTTCCTACAATTTGTGCGGCATTACATTTTTTTGGTGGTAGCATTAAATTATTGCTTCTATAGAAATTTTTTTAATGGCTAACTAACAACCTAAGCATATATATATATATATATACATATATATGCAACACTCCCAGCAGAAAGTTTCTACTTGCTGAGTTGTACATACATACACATAGGTACAACGGAGAATAGATAACTAATACCTTTGGTATAAAAATCAAACGCAACGCTACCCACCATGACAAAATACTGCAAGCATTACCATGGTGGGATGTGCAGTGAACGATTAGGGGCTTTTAGTGAGGCTGCTGCTTCTGGAAAATCTCACACTTCGGACAGGAAAAGGCAAGAGGGCAATACTAACGAACTTTTCTGCCTGAGAGAGGTTATAGAAGCTCTTCCCTGCCCAGAAAAAAAGACAACTACAGTACTTGCCTTTTTGATGTAAAGGATTCCAACTCAAAAATAAATGACAAGCAAAAAAAGAAGCAAAAACCGGGTTAGAAAATATCCTTGTACGACAGGAAAATGAAAATACAATGCAAGGGTAAAATAGAGATCCTTCCGGATATATGCCATATATCTTATTCAGAACCGTCAACCCAGCGACCTCATGCTGTGTTGGCTTAACTGCCACACCTGGTACAAAATGCCCGAATGGCAATTAAGGTTATGCGGTAATTACACGGCCGTTAGGCGTTTGTTTTGCCTCCACGCTTCCTGAGGGTAACATGCGATGAGACGTCTTCCTTGCCTTCCGGATGATAGCGTAATAGAGTGTGTGTGCGGGAATTTGGAAGCTTCTGGCTCTCTGGTTATGGCACTCGTTTTTGTTCTGAATAACGAAATAGCAGACATCTTGTCATTTACCAGAGAGGTAGATATCAAAAACTGCGGATCTTAATGCTTGCGTCCATCACCAATGTTTTAGGGTCGTATTGTCACATCGTCAGTCGTTCATACAATAAGAAGGTTCGCCATTTTTTGATTTTCACTCAAATCGAGAGATTTTGTTATTGAAAAGCGATAAAAAAATTGAGCAAAAATTATTGATATTTACGTCGACTAAAAGAATTTCAAAATCAAGGATCGGCGCGAGGCTGGAAAACATACCTGTGCGCGAGACTAGACCGCGTGACGTCAGTAGCCAGAAACACCTCGCTAGCTCACCCGCTGCATTTACCATTCTCACAACAATGCCCCAGTAATCGGTTTGGAGTAGTTAGAGCTGGTACGATAGATTATTGTTAAATTCTGTGAACTCTGACTGTGTTAAATGTCGGACAGAAAGTGGAGTTTTGTGCCAAAATGTACAAGTACGTCAAGTACAACACCGCAACAAATTTTTTTGAGTGTTCCAAAAGCTGTAAAAAGTGGTTTGGCGCAGCTCGACGGGATGTAAAATTAGTTTCTTCCACGTCGACCATGTACTGCTGCGAAGATCATTTTGACCTGGAAAAAGATATGGAAAACTATCTACAATACAAGATGAGTACCGTTCGAGCCCGGATGAATCCTAATATTGCACCTCATAAATTTGCATGTCAACTGGGAAGACAATTAAGCTCTACGAAACGAGTGTTCAGCGAAAAAATGGCAAGGCAGAAAGACATCGCCAAATATTTGCAGACAGCGGCGGCACGCCGGGCGGGACCCTCAACCGAAAAGTCCGAGCTTGAAGGCGTGGAAGTTATTGACGAGGAGCATGATGAACCGCCTGAACCTTTAACAGTTCAGCCACAGGTATGTGACAAGGAATGTCAAACCAAACAGGTATATTTTAGAAGCAAGTCAGTTCAAATCTCGCAAAAATGGAAAGTACTGGATGCTGCTATATCGCCAATAAGAATTCCTGCGCTTGCTAAACAGATTTTAAAGCGGCCAAAAAAACGTTTGCAAGTGGAAAGTGAACGGGCAAATCTTGTAAGTCCCGCAATAACAGAAACATCCGAATCTGGTTCGTAAGAAGCCAGTGGAAGCAGTACTGAAAGTAGTGACAGCGAAGCCGACATCGTAGTCATTCTAAGCGCAATATTAGTCAACGTTTAGAAACTGGCTTCATTGCCTATCCCCCGAATGTAGCCCTAAACTTTGTTATTTTAATAGCTATAAAATTCTATAATGTGACTGCCCCCCCCCTAATTTAAGTATTCCCCAATAGACCCTAAAAAAATAAGATTTTCTCTACATCCCTGGAATTTCTCTCATTGAAAACATATTAAGTACCAAACTTTAGTAGTCTAATAAAGCCTCATTATGCATGCAAAAAGAACCAATTACGGGACTCTTAATAGGCCTAACAAGGTAAAAAGGTATGCATGATAATTTAAATTCCAAAAAGCAGAGATAAATAGCCTTCAAAATTATTGTCACGAGCAGGCATTATTATGTCTTCAGATTATTAGCTTTCAAAATAGACTAAAACAAAACAGGATCAATTTTTGCGGAGTAATACAAAAAAAAAATAGTGCCCATTGGAGCTAAACAAAAAAAATTAGCTTCATATAGGTACTTACCGAACTACATCAACACCGCTGCTCTGAGGTTTATTTAAATTTGCATTATTTGCCAAAAACTCGTACACCATTTCCACATTCACATGGGGTAAATTTCGCGAATCAGCTTTCTGATAACCTTGGAGCATTGTGCTAGCGCAAATCAATAAAGTACACAAACGTCGGTCCCAGTTTATATAAATTCGTATTCGTATACTCTTCACTCCGTATACAAGACAATACAAGTACTCTATGAGGGCACGTGTCTGGCTACTGAAGTCACGCGGTCTAGTCTCGCGTACAGGTACGTTTTCTAGCCTCGCGTCGATCCTTGATTTTAAAATGCTTTCCGTCGACGTAAATATTAATAATTTGCACTCAAATTTCTTTGGCCGTTTATTAATAACAAAATCCCTCGATTGTAATTAAAATAAGAGAAATACGGAAAATGTCGAACCTTCCTATTGTAGGACGCGTTTATGGCATCCTTGATCTTCATAGTTTTCTACTGGTCCATGTCAGCGCTCTATTTTGAGGTTATGTTACAAATATCTATGTGCATCGAATTGTTCATGCTTTCGATTTATATCAGCCTGAAATTTCCTACAATTCAAAAAGAAAACATAACCTCAGTCTACACTTTTTCTCTTATCTTAGCATCTCGGAAAATGTGTAAAAATACTTTTTTCTACCAGTGTGCTGAAAGTGTTACTTTTCCACACGCATCTTAGTTTGGGAAGCGTCATGGCGTGAGAAAAAGTACAAGTGCCACTGATACGCATATTACGAAACTTAAAAAGTGACATTATATCGATTTGACATTATGTACCTTTTTTTAAAAAAAAGTCATGCTTACTTGTAGTAGACGAGGAATGATCTAGCGGCACTCTAGCGGCTACCTAGTGCACAAGTTGACACTTTACCGAGTTCTTTGACATTATATAAGTTTTTTACGTAACAACCCTGCAGGTTTTAAATTTAATCATTGTTTAAAATCTGTCATTATCAACATAAAATAACACCACAATATGTAATGCATCAGCATACACTCCCAATCTGAAATAACTTGGGTTCAAACAGAGCTATAACGGAAAAGAGATGCTGATAATACGGATGCTAGCAACGTTGGGTACACTACCACTTTACCCAGCATTTTGTCGTCCGTCATAAATCTCCAAAATGCCAACAACTGCTCTTTTGTTATTAACATTAATAGTAATAAAAGTTAAGTTTTTTTATAAAAGTATATGATTTCAGATGTTACAAAATATTGTTGCTTTTCTTGTTACGCGCTGGTAGAAAAAATAATATTCCTAACCCTCGTAGAAGGTTGGTTTATTTTCGGTACTCGACTGCTGTATCACATTATCACTTTCCGCACATAGTGCCTACCACTAATGAAGGAGTGATTTAAGTAGCTCCGAATCCATTTAGACAATTTCTAAAAAAGGAAACAAATGGGCATCATACTCAAAATTATATAGTTTCTATTATTGGTAGGAAATCTAAGCAGTCATAGAACAACAAGCTATAACTCTATAATGCTTTGTTGAAAGCAACGAATTCAGACTAGGTAGGAAGATCCAATCAAGGATTTGATTGTCTCCTGAGTCTCATAGTCTGTAGTGAGGAGCAAAGTGGACTTGGCATTAATCAATTTTTTGACAGTTCCGTCATTAAGTTCGAATTTTTAGTGTTATTTTTAACAGATGCGAGTGTTTGCAGAAAACTGCGGTGTTAGCCGATTGCAAGACGTGGTACTTCTTACGGAATTTGCAAAGAGCAGCATAAGCCTTTTGAAGGTAGATGTTTCCACCGGTAAGTAATATTATTGTGTCGATACAGCGCTGTACGTTGGTAGGCAGTGATAGTCAAATGTATGAACTCTAACTACGCAATTTTGACGACAAACAATGCAATGTATACATATAGTCTTGTATCCTTCTAAATGGATGAAACTAATTTGAACATAAGGCATCCAGTTATAGGTCACAGCAAGCAACAGCAATATTGTCGTCCTTCGGTTCAGTACTACGTTCAACGTACTACGTTCCCAGTGATTCAGCATGATATTCCTCTCCCTATGATCAAGAAAGTGATCCACGAGTTCACTGTTAGATAATGTGTTAGCAAACCGATTGTCTTATGTGTCTAGCAGTGAGCTAGTGAATAAGTTAAAGCACCAGTTGCTGGTTGGTGATACTTCAAATGTATTTTTTTACATACAGGCAGATTGCTGCTTTCTCTTAAGAGTCATATAAAAAAATCTCGTAGATTACAGGCAGACCTACAGTTTTTAGGATCGGTCTTCGATTCTCTTAAAACTCAAATATCTGAGCTGACCCAGTGAATCACTATAACACCCATAAAAGTAAGATGGCTATACTCAACTAGTTTCAGAATCTCAATGTCAGTTGCAGGTGTCCTGTAAGCATTTACTGCTCAGTCACCTGTCACTAGTATGTCTTTGTCTGCTAAACGGTTTATCAATTTCTCCGGCTCGGCCGTCGCTCGGTGTCGTAAGAGCTTTTGCAGTTGCCCAAAACAATTAATCACGACGGGTTTGCGGAGAGCGGAGTATCCGAAACCCGTACACAAAACGCGGCATTCGGGTAATATCTGGAATGTTGGCAGCGATTGGAGAATTTGATTGTCTTGTTTGTCGGACGTCGGAGATCCGCGGCCCCAGCTTTCCAGAGGGTTTAATGGTTACTGCGAATTTCTGACTAATGGGAGAAACTCTATGGCTGCTGCTATAATTATGACGGGGCAAGCTTTCCAAATGGATTGAAAGAGCCATGAATTCTTGCTCGGAAAAAGGATAAAATGTTACTTACCTACGTGTGTTATAGGTTCGGTGATCATCTCATGGAGGACGGCGTCGATAAGTGAGCTACCAACAGGATACAGTTCATTTTGAGATATTTGATAGTGAAAATGCTCCAGTAAAGTTGAGTTCTTCCTATAAACAAGAAAAATCAATGAATAAAATAACTTTTTATACAGAGGCTTCATAACACAGACAGACAGGCGGAAATGAGTGATATGGTTTTTCGTCATGTACATGTCACATAACATTCAAAAAACATATCTCATTTTCGCCCAGTGACGTAGGAAGTAGAAGGAAAAAATGTTTCTGGCAGTAGATTAGTGAAAACAAACCAAACAATTCAAGAAGACTTCGAAGAAGTATACGCAATATGTTTCACTCAACATCAACATAATGTAATCACAAATATACAGGGTTTGTCCGGAAAGTAATAGGACTCATTTTCTTCCGCCATGACTGTACTGGAATGAGCGGCTGGTCAGTTGTCTCCGAGCACTTGGAGAGTCAGGACAGGCATTTTGGCGCGACGTGTTTCTGTGAGTGGTGCAAGCCGAAAATGCAGCGTTCGTTAGAGCAGAGGTACGCGATTAAATTCTGTGTGAAACTCGGTAAATCTGCGACAGAGACGTTTGATATGATCAAGCAGGCTTACCCAGGTGTTGCTTTAGCAAGAAGTGGTGTGTTTCGGTGGCACCAGGTCTTTTTGGAGGGCCGGGAACAGGTCGCTGATGAAGACCGTGCTGGAAGACCTTCGACTTCGACAAACACCGATAATGTGACTCGTGTGCGCAAAGTTTTGAACTCAGACCGTCGACTAAGTATTCGTTTAATTGCCCAGATGTTAAATTTACCAAAATCTGTGGTTCATGACATTGTGACACAGCATTTGAACATGCGCAAGGTGTGCGCGAAGATGGTCCAAAAAACGCTCACTGATGACCAGAAATTGCGGCGAGTGGAAGTGTGCCAAGAAAATTGGAACATGAGTGAAAGTGACCCCCAATTTTTGAATAACGTAATCACAGGTGACGAGTCGTGGATCTTTGAGTATGATCCCGAGACAAAGAGGCAATCTTCCGAATAGCACACGACGGCGTCTCTTCGCCCAAAAAAGGGAAGAATGAGCAAATCCAAAGTGAAAACAATGCTCATTTTCTTTTTTGACGACATCAAAGGCATCGTCCACCATGAATTTGTTCCTCCTGGACAAACCGTCAACGCCAAGTTTTACGTGGAAGTGCTCAGAAGACTCAAACGAAGGGTCAGTCGGGTCCGACAAGACATCGCAGCCGACTGGAAGTTGCACCACGACAACGCCCCGGCTCACACCGCCTTTCTTGTGAACAGCTACCTGACCAAGGCCGGCATCCCAACGCTTCCGCAGCCGCCCTACAGCCCAGATGTGCCCCCCCCCCGGACTTTTATTTGTTTCCTCGCCTGAAAAGGCCGATGAAAGGCAAGCATTTTGAGACGACAGAGAGGTTCCAAGCAGCATGCACCGCGGCTCTCAAGGCTATTCTGGAGAACGCCTTTCGTGCCGCCTTTAATGCTTGGAAATCGCTCTGGCAGCGCTGCATCGACGCAGCAGGAGCCAATTTTGAAAGTTTTTAAAGAATTGTAACGATTGACTCAATAAATTTTTTTTAATCGACTCAGTCCTATTACTTTCCGGACAAACCCTGTAGTAGAGGTAAATAAAATGTTAAAGAAGAAGGGTGACTACATAGCCCCTAAGAGTCAAAAATAGTATTTGCATCAAGTCTTTAGAAATATCTACTCATGCCCCTAGTGAATTTTTATATCGCATTTATTATCTGTTTGATTCTTGATATCCTTAATATTGGACTAGAGAGATGCAATTAGCGCCTGATAAGTCTTCTACTTAGTTAATCCGTGAACTGTAAGGCAAATATTCGTCAAAGGCCGGATAAGTGAAATAAGGGAAGATTTGTCAATCGAGATCGACCTGCGGTCTCACGCACTTATTTTTAGATGAGGTTTTTGATGAAAAAAATGTATCAAGTAGATTGACTCTGTACTTTCCACGGAACGCAGTAATCAGTTCGTAAAGGATAATGCTCGGCACAGGTTAGCCCTTCGGCTGAAAGAAATTCCTGCGGGCGCACATGATTGCTGCTATATGACTAATCCTGCAGTGAATGGTTTCACAGCATACAGCCGACAGCAGCATGGAAGCGACTGCCGACTGCGTCGCACATTAGGGACGTCGCACTTATCGACACATGACTGTTGGAGATGTTTTTAATTTTTAAGATTAAATGTACGGTGACATCTATAATGAGTTAAATATTTTTAATAGGTGCGTAGAATTACTGGGGTTGGAGGTATATAAATAAAACAACGTTAAAAAATTGAGATATACCGTTCCATACCTGCTGCAACCCCCAATTTTTAAACCCTACAAATTTCTCGCGAAAATAACCAGATGCCTCTGAAACGTCAAAAACGAAGTTTGATGCAATTTTTTTTCGGCTTGGTCCTTTTTCTCCGCCGCCACTGAAATAATTCTTTTTATCCTCAGCATATCAGTAACCTTGCGTGAGAGTTTCATCCAAATCCGAAAGGTACTTTCCAAGACAATCTAAAATGAGCTTAATAGTTTCTCGTGATATACCTGCCATATAACGTCCAAAAAACGTAATATCTCAATTTCGAAATTTTTTCGTTTACAATACTCTCTCGCCAGTAGGCGTGGGAAGTAAAAGGTGAGCTTGAATTATTATTACTACTCGTAATTGAATTTAAAAGTATATGTAGTGAATTCAAAGTATCTAGGGTAAACCAACATTGAAACGCTAATTAAAGAGACAACATAAAATTAATTATCTGAGAGAGAAGATTGGCGACATGACAAAATTATCTATCTGATCTGATCTTTTTACTGATGATCGCCCAATTGGAGCCTTAGTCAGTCAAAAAAATGAAAATACATTTATTAGAATTAAGCTTTTGTCCATTTATATATGGTCCAACTCAATATTTATACGTTGTTCTGTTGTCTTTTTTAAGTTCAATGTAAATTTGTATGTCATCAGCATACGTGGGCGGGCGTCCATAGTGAACTTAAAACGAGATGGAACCTCGTGGAACCCTCTGTCAATTTTCTGACGGCTTGACAGACGCGGATCCAGGGGGGGCAACGGTTCGGTTCTAGAACACCTCTCCCCACGCAAAGCCTCAGACTTGCAGGAAAAATGGGGAAAGGGAAAAACAGACCACATTGTTTTTTGCTTGAAAACTTAAAATAAATGTGCATTCTGTTCTTACACTACCGTTTATTATTTCTCTTCTGAATTACTTTATAAAATAACGACTTGACAATTTTGACCCCGAAAGTAGGCAACCTACACTACTTGCCCCCTCCCTCTCCTGGATTGAATCTGCGCTTGGTTATCAACCATGACGTTCTGTGTACGTCCTTCCAAGTAGGTGAAGATAAATTTACATGTAGCATCAGAAAATCCATAATATTTCAGTTTCACAGCAACGCAACTAAACGCAACCACTTCCTGTGTTACGATACGAACAAACCGCTGAGTGACTACATATTGATATTCCATATAATTTGCTTGCCGGTAGCGTGCCGGGTATCACTCGTTTCGGATCGTCTAAACTCCAAAAAATCGACTACTATGCTAATAATCCTGCAAACAGAAACTTCGACGCGCATAGCCTTGCTGACAGCACTAACGGCGACGTATTAAGGAGTCCCGGTAGAGTTAGGAAGTTGAGAGTTTATAAACAGCCGGCAGCGAAAATACGTGCCCGTTGGAAACAAAGGACCAGACGTTTCTCGGAATTTCGGCGAGCCGCAAATAGTTGACTGAAGGTTTTTGTATGTGATATGCCGGGTATTCATGACGAAGCTGTCTCAATTCGAGAGTGCCTCGGTTAATTAGCCGGATGCAATGGACAGAAGTTGCATTAAACTTGCTCCTATGTACAGCCGGAACACAAAAACAATGTCACAATATATTCCATCTGTGGGCCAGCAGAATCACTCTGGCTAATAATTGTCAGGCGAATGGATTTAACGTGCACGCAAGAAAGTACAGGTTGCAGCACAGAGAGCCCCAGTTTAATCAGAGCTGTCATCGCGCTCGCTTCAGCCAAAGACAGGGTACAGGTACAGGGTTGGGCAGTGTTTTCAAGGCTGTTAGCTGTGGATTCACTTTAAAATTGTATACCTTATCATAGATTCATAGGTAATGGAGTTATCTCTACGCCCAAATATGTTGTTTGCTGGCAAGTGATACGATTTTTTCCGTCCTCATACGTTAGGAACCATCAAGCTGTCAAAAAAATGCGAGATACCTGTTTTGTAGAAAATTTGATTCTCTACTAAAAATGATTGCAGTTCTTATACGCTCAGATTATTAGTAATCGTCAATAATTGCGGAAATATTATTGCATTTACCCTTAAATTTCTCGTAACCTGTTGACTATACGGGATCTTTTTATAGAAGAAAAATGATAAAGAATTTGATTCCCTGCAATATTGTTTCAATTAATTGATTAGGAAGATTCGATGGTTCTCTAGATTTTTGATGGCAACCCCATCATAACATCATAACGCCAATTTGAACTTAAATTACTTATTTCCTGACCTACTAGACCTACCCTAGGACAGCACTAAGGGGACGTTCAATGCAAAACGTCATAAGCAAAGCGACCTTATTTTTCAACATCAGCCGTGTTTTAATTGAGGTTTAGTCAAGTATATGCTTTTGTTTCCATAGCAAAAGCGGTGCAGCTCTAGAGGATTACAGTTACACCTGCTACGTAGAAATAAATATAGCTGGAAGTTTTAAACAGCGCGTCATGGCTACACTCTGTTTTTAAACTACCTACGTCTCGCTAGCAATTATGGGACTTCCACCGAGACTTGTGCAAAATTAAGGTTTCTCATGTACAGCTGAAGGTCAGAGATATGTCGCTTGCAATACACAACTGACCACTCTAGGAATGTCCACATACGTTTCACTTTTATCTCGTCTCCATTCATCCGATAAACTTTCCTAAGTCTACCTCTACTGTTAGTGAGCTTATATACGCACTCTTAGTATCTTCAATTGATCATTTTCATATGACGTCACTGGCTTTTAATTGGAAGGAGGACAAACGCAAACGGGTGCCATTTAGCTCATTGTAAATTAGCCCTCTGTCTTTGCTTACAGATTTTGGAATATTGGTGTAAACATGGAAATATCAGTTATTTGTGAAGAACTACCTTCTTTGAGCGGTGGTGAAATATTTAATGATTTAATTCACTACCACACAAAAAAATTTCAATAGTTCTTTACGGATAACTGAATAACTAGCAATTTTCAACAGATTGCCCACTATTGACATCAAGGATATAAGAAATATAATCAAAAATTGTTGAACTAATTTACACTGAACTAGGGGCAACTGCTTAGGCGCGACTATGCCGACAGCGTTTGAACTAGTAGAAAGAAAGTGGATTCAAAAAAATACACGTTTTTCTTAAGCAGTCGTCAATAAACAGTAAAATTGTCAGAAAATGTTACTATAATCCGTAATACAAAGCATCAAACAAAGTCACATTATTCCTTCACAACCCACCAAAAAGGTCAATCTCTGAAAAGAAAGATCAAGGGCAGTAAGAATCCCGGAGTTCTTCGGAATTTGAAGAATATTATGTGAAAAGAAATGTTAAACATGACAAAAGTGCAACCAGTATAAATTATAATAAAAATGGACAAACACAGTGATGAAAGATCTCGTGAATTTAATGCCTCCTATAATTTCGCATCAGGTTTGGAATCATTTCTGTGATCTAAACTTCAAATGTACAAATCAAACGAATTCAGAATAAATTATCCGTGTTTAAGTAAATGCTTACACCATTTTCCTGCGTCAACTTTTATAAGAAATTTCCTTACTGTTTTATCCAAAGAAAGTATGATTACAGTTTTGTATAACCTCGCTCAAAAATGTGAGTAGTAAACATCGTTTCAAACAGGCGTGCTCAAAATACTGCTTCCTCTTCAACTTAATCTTCTTCCATTCATCATTGTCACTCAGAGCAATCCGTGGGACCTCTGCTCTTGGTTGAAGTATTGTAGGTCTGTCACGTCTGATTGCCCAGATACCAGACAAAAATAGGGAGAAAGAAGAGAAGAGGAAAGAAAGGAAGGATGGGGAGGGGCAAAGAGGAAGAAATGCATCAGTTGAAGGGGTGCCTTGGCATTGTTAACTAGTATTCGCTAATTTTAAATATTCAACCGTTTCTCATAATCATTATAACTATATTCCGGAAATTTAAAGGAAAAAATATGAATCGATGTTATGTGTGAAGCTGAAAATACAAAATTCAAATCTCTCTCCGCCATCCTTTTTTTAGCAGCGCCATCTTGAAGACGTGCGTCTTGCCAATACTGAATGATAGATACATGAATTAGTTATCGCATTGTATAGATTGTATAGATTTCCTAAAGACAAAAACGTTACAATTTATCACAATTATCAAAATAAACAGGTTGCATTGGATCTGTTTAGTTTGAGTCTCTGTGACCATGATCAACCGTATACGACGCCATTTGATGCTTGTTAAGAATCATCAGTACGGTATAATCCTGGTTTTGTCAACGGAAACAAGCGGATGAGGTGGGCTGAAAAAAAAGGCATCTATTCAAAATACATTGTGTGGACCTACTGGGCTTTGAAGATTAGATCGCCGGAAGAAAAAAAGGTTATAAGATTTTCAAGGTCCGAGAGCATCTACAGATTGCCAAAAATGTAAAAAATAGTTAAATAGATATACTCGATCGCGTCAGATATTGATACTTTATATGCCCCATGTGTCACTGATATTGGAGGTATGACAATCTACCGGTTTGTAACGGCAGGGCTATTAATAAAAGTTGCCGGCTATATCTGGACAATCAGTTAACCTAGAGCCATCGGTTAAAAAATTTTATAGAGAGATGACAAATTTCAGGCTCCTAAAGTGACCGCTAGAGTACGTAAATCTAACCTCAAAATTAAAAATGCAATGGTATTATTATTTTTTAGAAAGTACACAGAAAATCCCGAACCAGTAAACCCCACAAACGTTATCTTCATTCGTTATAGAGCTTTTTTGCACTCTTTTACGTCACACTTAAATCGTCATATTATTGAAATACAATCTTTTCAGCATGTAACCTACCCACCTTATCTTGTGTGACGTGCACCCATATTTCTGATCATCGAATTTTTTTTACTATTCTGACCTGACGTACCTCGATATATAAAGGGCTTGTGAATGGGGGAGGCACTTAACAGGATGCAAGTTATCTTTCCTTATTTTAATCTACCGCCCTCGAGTAAATCCCAAAATCTCTTATTGGATCTCGCAATGGAATCAGTCATAAAACAGATATGTGGCATATACGAATCGACTCCGTAGCTTTTGTATGGATGTGAAAAGCACAGCGTGTTTCCTGCCCCTCGAAGAGATATAAATAAGTTATACAAAATTATATCGTCCTCCATCTCAGACTCGGACAGTATTCGCGGAACTATTCTCTGAAGGCAGTGATTTATATTTGAATATTTTTTGACGATGTAACTAGGTAGAAAAACATTTTTTCACAGGGATTAAGCATCTCCAGCTCTGGGGTGAAATGTCTAAAAAATGTTTTGTCTAAGAAAAAAATTACTTCAACAATGAGGGAAAGCGCGAAGATACATCATTTTATTGCCACCGCACTATAAAAGTGTTATAAAATATAGGGTAGATCTTACAATGAAAAAGCCGCACCATTTACATTTTCCATTTTCTCGCAGAGCGGTATCCTGGAGAAAGAATATTGTGATAAGTAAACATAACATACGTATACCGTGCCTCCAGGTTCCAGAACAGGCATAAAACTTTACGATTGCTCTACTTACTTGACTCAGACATCCAAAAAGTTGCAATGCTCCATTTATTATGGCTGGGGTACTTGGGTTATTAGCATTTCTCACTTTACTTGTACTGGCAAACTGATCAAATAGCATTATTGATTGGGGCACTGTGACAAATTTTCTTAGAAAAAAAATATTCAAGCTATGATAAAAGGGATGTCTTTTAAGTTTTGGTTATAGAAACATAGTAGGTCGCGCAGATTGAACGTCAGTACTAAATCTTAACCTCACTCTTTAGTAAACTTAAATTCAAAGTTTCACATCAATACGTGCAGTGTTCTCACTACAGTGAATTTCTAAGTGTCACCAAGTCATTAGAAAAATGACACTCAACAGAGAACATTTTCGCGCCATAATTTATTACAACTTTCAGAGACAATTATCACAACAAGAATACCTTGCTGAGTTACTGTCTGTTTTCGGCAACGAAGCGCAACATCAGCGATTTCCCGTTGGTATGGAGAATTCAAACGTGGACGGGTGAGCCTTAGCGACGATTCCAGGGTGGGTGCACTAAAAACGGCAGTCACCCAGGAAAACGTCGATGCTGTGCGCAAACTCATCATTGAAGATAGTCATGTGACATATCGCGAGATTGAGGCGTCCTTGAAGATCTCAAAGACTTCAATTCAAAAAATTTTACATGAACAATTAGGAGTAAGAAAATTAGTTTATCGTTGGATACCCCACCTGTTGACTGAAGAGCAGAAAGCAGCCAGGGTTAATTGGTGTCAAAAAACGCTTGACCGTTTCAATTCCGGAAACTGAAAAAATGTGTACAGCATTTTTAGTGGTGATGAATCATGGATTTACTGTTATGAACCAGAAAATAAACGACAGTCGGCTGTTTGGATGTTCCAAGGTGAAGAAAATCCAACAAAAGTCATCCGTTCTGTGTTTCGAAAAAGGTGGTCGCGACATTTGTGTCAAAAGCGGGTCATATTGCAGCAATTCCTCTTAATGAGAAAAGAACTGTTACTGCGGATTGGTATACCACCATTTGTTTGCCAAAAGAAGAATCATCCTCCACCAAGACAATGCAAGCTCGCACACAGCCCAAAAAACCAGGCAGTATTTAACGGAAGAAAACGTGGAATTATTAGACTATCCTCCATATAGTCCCGATCTAAGTCCTAACGATTTCTCTACTTTCCCGACAATTAAAAACAGACTGCGTGGTCAAAGGTTCCAGTCACCAGAAGAAGCAGTTGACGCATTCAAAAATGCCGTTTTGGATCTGCCAGCAAACGAATGGAATAAGTGCTTCGAAAATTGGTTCGAGCGCATGCAGATGTGTATTAATCACAAACAGTAAAGTCATTTAAAACTACCTACCGTGTTGTTTTATTTCCATATGCAAAGCTTAAAAGACATCCCTCGTGTGTATAAGTTTTCTTACAAATCAAACTATGCATAGAATTATGAAGCTTTATACTTAGTGAGGTACCAAATTGGAAATGAGATGTTCCTGTGGTGGCGTACCAACCCAGCCATTACTATATTACTAGTTGGTTGAATAGCGAGCAAACCATATCTACTATAGCACCAGAACCAGCGGCATCTAGCGGCGACAATGTTGACCAGTCTAACAATGCGAACTGCTTGCTATTTTCATTCTCGCACTGGTCGAATCTGGTGAAAGATGGCACTTTGTGCTGTCTTATTTTGATAGACCTTATACTCTGAATAGAGGATAGCTTTAGTTGTCCTACCTGAGACCAAGCCTACACCATGTTGAAGAGTTGCTTCAGTGCCGGATGCTCCGCTGTTAGATTTTCGTCCGCCGGCGCGCATGACGTCACGCAGAGAGTGACTCTCATTTAGATTGATATGGGTAACGTGCATATTTTCACCTACATGCCAAATGCCAAACGGCTGGACGGATTTTCACATATGAGGTGTCGTTCATATTTCATAGGCTAAAGCTCAAACGGCTTGATAGATTATCACATATGAGGTGTCGTTGGATTCGTCTTAGCGGTGTGAGTGACACAATCTACATTAAAATTTTATACAAAACAAAATGGCTGATTTAAATTAAAGATTTCAACCTTGTAATTCCTATCTCACAGGATATAGCTTAAACGGCTTCCTAGCTCCACAATAGAGCGTGTATCGTCACTTTACTGTAAAAACAAGATTTTTGTACATTACCTATATTTTAGTATGTTCTGTGGAGCAGGATTAACATGCCCATGGCGTTAATACTGCACTACATTTATTCATCCTAATTTCACAGAATATCCTAAGTACTAACTACATGCAAGTGTGAAAATGTACGCAACTCGAAAAGTAGAAAAATGGAGTCATCATCTTTTTGCAGTTAGCTGGCAGTATAACAATGAATGGAAATGTTTCTGGTCTTTCAAGCTTTTATTCAGTTCTTTGATCCGGAGGAACATCCTTGAGCTGAAAAATAGTTTCTTAGCTTTTCCAGGGCACTCAATGTTGCTGCTCTTCAGCAGAAGTTCGCCTATAAAATTTTGCTTTTCTATCACTATTCCGTCCCCATTCAATGTAGTAAACACCTTATTAAGCTTCTCAATTTGATTCATGAAAGCTGTGGAGGGTTTTGATAATCCACTCTCACTAAGATGGTCTATCCAGGAATAAGTTTCATTTGAGGAACTTTTGAACCTCTCATCCTGCAATTTATGGCAAACAAAGCCGGCCACATTTTTCAGCCCATCATACTCGAGCTCATCTATTTCTTCCACTAAAACTTCCTCGTTATAGTCAGCTGACACTTCAGGTGCATTCAGTTTATTCGTTAATGATGCGGTTAGTGTAATGTCCGGAGTGTCCTCTTCCTCTACGCTGCAATACTCTGAGTATGCGCCTTCATTTCGCCCCAAAATATATGACCTTATTCTATACTTAAACTCTAGGGAATAAGTTGAGCCCTTAGCCTTTTTTAGTAAGCACTTTTCCGTTTTTCCCCATCAACAGGTGTAGATGGTCCAGCTGATGACAGAGACCTGGGTAAATTTTCCATAGGAATGACATCTTTTAGAGCACGATATCTTTTAGGGGTGTAACCCAAAAGAATATGTTTCAAATTGACCTTATAGGCATTTTCACTAAAGTGCTTCGAGCAAACCCTAGCGCTTTTTACATTGACTTTGATTTTTCTTTTTGTATGATGTAGCCATTTTTTGCTAAGGTTTGGGTCTTGAGGAAAACTGTGGAACATCCCACAACAGCACACCGCATTTTTATTAATTTACTAACATCACAGGGTATATAAAGTATGTATAACTAGTACAACAAGTCACAAACCCACCGAAAATCACCAACAAATCGCACTATATAGTATTAACCACGATATACATGCACTGCAGTAACGTTACGACAATCCTGCCCCTGGTAACCACGAGCCGACAATTCTCTGGGTGACGTCAGGACGCTCGGCCCACATGCGCGACATCCTATCTTCAGCATATGTGTATCGTGAGTTTGCTTTAATATATCTTAAAGTTATATTCGTACGATATTCCATAAAAACTATTAACCCGAATCTAACAGTAAATAACCCTGTAAACAAGGCAAAAATGGATTCCCGCTGATATTTTTTTAGGCAGGAAGTTGTCCAAAATGTCGATATCGTGAAGGAGCGACCGGAAAGCTACCTCCTGCCGTTAGATTGATAGATGTTTTTCGGTTATGACCCTTTTATTGAGCAGGAAAAAATATAGCAGGGTCGTATGTGTGGAACGTGAGAGGTTTACTCAAAAGGAAAAATATTCCGGTTTTCTAAAGGTTCGGCGAACTTATCGCTAACGATCCCAATCCACCTGTCGTGTTAGGTAGCACTACCCCATATTTCTCCAAGAAAGAGATGAGAATGTTCGCAGTCTGTCTTAACTAAATTGCAGGTCGGCTTATACTGCCCTGTTCTAACAAAGAGGAACAAAAAATGATGATTAATTCTCCGATAACAAAAGACTCCGGAGCCTCCTTTCATGCTGTTCGAGAGGAGGTTGCGTTTTCGCCACTATCTATTGGATGAGCAGCAACATTAACTCTCCAATTCGCAAGGTCTCGTAGAGAGGGTGCCATTTTTCATTTTTTTTTTAAATCCACCTCAATGAGACGTCGATCGTTCTCATCACTGAGATGGAAAAAACATCGATTTGTAGATTGATATAACCTCCTTAGGGCCAATTTCACCAACAACAGTCGGTTATTCTCCACCTATAGGGTAACAGACCGTCAAATACAACGAATGAGCTTCAAGTTCTAATCAACAAATTTTAGCAACCAATAGCTATGAAATGTTGATAACAAAATACTGTCAAAGTATGAGATGACAGCTTGTCATTGAAACATCACCAGCTTATTGAATATTAAGAAATTACATATAATTCAGTCAAAATTTAAAGGAATGTTGGATTTTTGAATAAAATTCATGTTTTAATTATCTACTATTGTTGATTTTCTATTCATGTTTATATTATTTTCTTCAATTGATATGCGATACTGGGTGTTTTTTCCTATAAACCTCTTGCAGATAGCCATTAAGCACCTACTTGATGACATGCTCTACCAAAAGATATTGCTCGTTTCCAAATATTCATTCATTTACTTGCCGTTCATCAGAACCATTATGGCACCTTAGATTGATATTCCCACAAAACCATTCAGGTTTTTTGATATCCATACATCCATAAAGTTGAATATTTTTGGTTGTTCAGGAACTGAACAAACATCCACACTATATTCACAGCGATTAAGAAATTCCCAAATATATGCCTTAAAGCTACCAGCAAACCTAAAACCTGCAAAAAAACTACAAATTTGCCATATTTTTCTTTTTTCACCAGTACACATTCTAGGTTATATTTATATTATACATTATTTGAATACAGCTGATTATTGCATTTCAAGGAGTGAAACATGTGTGGGATCTGTCAACTCTTGGTACCAGTCACAAAACTTATACTCTGAAGGATTAATTCCATGCCATTCAATGATAACACGGTGACTTGTGTGGTTATCAGCGGCCATTTTGTGAGGCTGCGACAGGGTTGCCAGATTGTGCATTAATATCCCGTTTCACCCTCCTGGTCCCAATGAAGTAAGTTCCGCCAACTGTTGAAATATACTCTACTATGCTTGATAAGACTATTCGTGACATTTTTCCCAAAATCATTGCACAACACTTGAAAAAATGATAATGAAAATTTAAAATTATTTCCATGACGCCGCAAAATAGCTCCGTCGGTACCTTGGATTATACATCTTGACAGTAGGGATGTTAGATACGATCCTATATTTAGAAGTATCAATACATTTCACGAGTATCCTCATCTTTCGATCCGGAATATGTCAGAAAGAGTGACTGCGATTTGGCTGCGACATTACCCTGCCAAATCAGTCATATCTTTCATCATTTTCAAAGAAATTGTACAAAATCTTCAAATTTGTGAAGTTAGCGAGTTTCACTTCATACGTTGTTACCAGACATGCTCAAATCATCAGTTGCTGCCGTGATATTCATCCCGACCACTGCATCCCCACGGCTAGGCAACCTATTAAATTTGTATTGATAGGGTAGCTATAAATCATGTCACAGTTTTTGTGCACTGATTGCAACGGTTAGATGATACCAAAAATATTTTTATAAATAGGAGATCTTTCCCATTCCGGATCGAACAATCCACCAAAGATGCTTATAATCATGATACCTAGTAAATTTACATGAAAAATCCTCTGTATGTGGGTATATAAGAGCTTTCTTATATTTGTTCATCAATTTGATGATACAACACATCTGCAAAAAATGATCATAATCAGAATAGTAAACTATGACGAAGGTCCACTGCATGTAAGAATTTTCAGATTCTTCATTTGCAATTTGACAACAGACCATGACGGTGTTCACATTTTTCAAATATTCTTCAAGAAGTGTTATCAGTCTAGCTCCAACTGTCATAAGTACTATGTTTATATTCCTACTTTAAATTCAAAACCACCAAATGTAGGTTCATGTCGCACCCTTCACCACGGGACGTGATCGTCGTTAGACTTGGCAACCCTGCGAGTGACAGATAGATAACCCCACCAGTGAAAAAGAATGAACATTAATAGTTTTTATGATTTTTGGACTTAAAAGACATTATTTGTGAGACATTTTTCATAATTTTTTCATAAAATTTTGTATGAAAATACAATAATTATTTTACATTATGTAATTACAGTAATTATTACAAACATAGAATCAAAAATCTAAGACACAGTGCAAAAGGTTTTATTTTTTAAATTCATTCATCTCTAATGCCCAAGGTCCCCGAATAGGGGTGTCTAATAGGGATGTGTGAAAACTAAATTTGTCTCTCCCCTCCCTCTGTAATAGTCTACGGCACCCTGCCTTACAGAAACACGTACCTGAGGACTGTCAATTTTATTCTAGCCGTGTTTGGAAGCAGGATACCCTTCTCGAAAATGAGAGCTAACTATTGAAAAAAGTGTATTTCATTGAATGTTATTATTAAAGAGGAAAAGCATTTAAATATTTTCGTGCAAACTGTGGAAGTAAAAGAGTTGGAAGCGAAATAACTCTTCGAAGGTAAAAATCGGTTTTTTTTCGTGGAGTCCTATTAATAAAACATTTGAGGGTTATATAGAAATTACCAAACTGGTTATTTGACATTATAAATACTAAAGAGTTAAAAATAACTTAGATAAATAGTCATAATACATATTCAAAAACAAACTTTTATTCAGATGCTCAAAAAAATAAAATTGAAATTTAAAAATATTTTATTTTCGTTGGAAATAGCGTGTTACGTTTCGACAGCAGGACAAAAAAAGAGTTTAATACGCTTTGAAAACTTGATATCTCATTTGATTAGATGCAATGGTAAAAATATATTTTTTTCTGTGACGGGAAATAAGTTTGACATTCTGTTGACAGGAAACACAATGTAACTTTTAAGAAATTACCTTTTGCCCCGGGAAGAAAATGAGTACTCTTTTCCGGATATTGTATAAACGATATAGCTGGCAATAATTTTTGTAACGCTACTTTGGCTACTTCTACTAATTCCGGTGGAGTCAAAGAAAACCCGGAATCAGACATGTTTTACTTTATAGTATCAAGAAGTACTTCTAAACAACCACTAAGTTCACAATTTTTAAATCAAATCACAATATTAAATTGACAGCTACTTGATTACTTTAAAAGTTTCTTTAGCCACGCAGGTCCAATTGTCGCTATAAGTACAACATAGCCTACTAATTTCAAAATTCAAATTTTACATCGTTAATTTTCTGACTTAAATATTGTGATTATATAAATTTTCAATATTAAGTCGTCGTTTTCCCAGTCACAGAAAAAAATTGTGTATTATACACAGGAAAAATATTAGACTTTAGCTTTCACACAATACAAGCTCAAGCTAAAATCTAGTACTTTTTTCCCTTGTATAATAAATAAGTATTTGAATTTTTATTTTATTTTAAGAACAGCTAAATGAAAACTTGTCTGGAGAATGTTACTTTATTTATACAGTAATGAATTCATATATTTCTGTGATAATTGCCGTGCTTTGCTACATTAACTGTGCTTTACCCTATTGGCTGAATTTTATTCGGAATATCTGAAAGCAGTACACTCATGCTTGTTGGTATTTTCGCTTAGATTACTTCGTTTTCTGAATCACAGCACTAAATGTTTTCCTAATTAAGAGGTATGCTTGTTTTCTTTGTTTCAGTTGCAAATCGTGAGAGCCCTCAGGGAGTTGGAAACATTGCGAAAGTCGGCATGTATATTGTACATTTTACCCCACCTTTACGACTTTTTTTATTTTCCTATGTCTGCTTGCAGTATTTACTTTTTATTTCTATTTCAGTTAATCTGGGAAAACATCTTTGTACATTGTACTACAAGAAAATAACTAGGAAATGTTGCCGCCACAAGAACTGTCCTAGAATCATGATGGAAAGCACCAGACGCGCTACAATTGTAGTTTTTATGATACAGGGCCGCCAATTTAGCCTGTTCTTATACTAAGACTATTTACGTTCTTATCGCCATTAATACACATTGCACGCTGTATTCCATTACTGAGCTAGATATCAAAGTTGTATTTTTTTGATGAATATTTGTACCGCACATATTTGGGTACTCCTTTTCAAAAGTATAGATATAATAAATTCATAGACTTTGACGAAGCCTCGTATTTTGCCAAAAATATTGAAGTGCAACAACCCTTATCCTTACTACTTAGAGATAAAAAGGCTTTATCCATACATTGTTGGTCCAGTCTGTGCACAGTTACAATGACATTGTTGGACTATTGGTTGGTATAGTTGGTAATAAACAAAATTAAAAATATCGTATTTTGTTAGGGTGAAAAAATTTGGATGTTTATATTTAAACTTGAAGATAGAAATGATTAAAATCAAGTATTATAAATATTTTTATATCTTAGGTTTGTCAGGACACAGTGTTTTATAATGGAAATGCAATTTCTCTTTTAAAATTCTATGTTGAAATAGACTTTTGAATATAATGAAATAATATTCACTAGTAAATACTCAATAGTATTACCTACATCAATTAAACAAGTTTAATAAGTACAATTTCATTTGGAGCAGGTGAATAGTTAAATAATTTTAAATAAATTAGTGTACTCAATCTAAGTAAGTAGACTATTAAATTCAACTAAACCATTGCGTTCTGATTTAATTAGAGTAGTTTCATAGATCCATGCAAACTGATTTTAAAAATGAGAGTTTACATAGACTAAGTGTTTTTTGTTAGCTGTTACATAGTTAATTAAATTTTTTGATTGTTTAAACTAAAATTTTACTTAAATAATTTTGAGTAAATTAGTATACCCAATCCAATAGATTAATACATTTAATTGAACAATTGCCTTTTTGTTTAATTAAACTAGGTTCATAGATGAAAGTGCACTTGAACTGACTGTTTTTATTAGCTGTCACATTGATTTTTTTAATTAGTTTAACTAAAATTTTAGTTCTAATAAAATTGCATGGATAAAAACACTTGATTGCCCGTATAATTATCACAAAGACTCACCTGAGTTTGAGTCCTTTCAGTTGCCCCAGCGTAGGGTTCTTGCCACTATAAACCTTATTCTTGATCACAGGATGGACTCTACCAACTCCCTCTCTGTATTTCACTCGTTCACTGCTGGTCAACATAATATAATCGACAATGTCACTGAAATCGTCTTTTTCACCAGATCCTCCTGGTACTGCTATTTCTTCTTGTTTATCTTCTTTGTCCTTTTGCGTTTTGGACTGCTGTTGGGACTGCTCTTTGGCACCTGATGCGTCCGCGTTTGGCAGGCTTTCTTTAGATATGTTGTTGCTGGAAGGAAGAAAATGTTAGCATTATCCTTTTTTATGCAATAATGAATCGCGATGTTACTGTTGGTTAAAGCATTAAGAACTGGTGTAATAGCAGAAATTTTGTGTACTTCGAAATGCCCCTTATACTTTAACGTTCTGTAGGTTGAAATATTAAGGGTGTTTCAAGTTCGGCCCTCACCATTGGGATCTCGGAAACTGTAAGAAATTCCAGAGAAAGGCGGGAAAAATCGAATTTTCCCAAAATCGTTTTCCTGACTTTATTTCTAGTGAGATTTTAGAATAAATTGCACATTAACAAACACTTGTTCTTCTATATAAGACGGCATAATTAGAGTCTCAATATGATGTTTCATCTCTTGTCCTTCAGCATCAACTTTATTCTTCCTCCAGAAATGTATAATACGTCATACATTAACATTGCCAAACCATAGTTATGTAAAAAAACAGTTTTTCCAATACAGACCTTGAAATTTTATCAGTGTTTTGTTTTGTTTACCAGATATATCCCAAAATCACTCTTATTTTTTCCAGACTTTATTTGAGATGGGATTTCAAAATAAACTGCATTCTGTCATTGTAACTTATTGTCCTCTACAATATGGCATAATCAAAGTTTCAATTTGACATTTTTTCCTTCGACTTCCATCACCAACTTTGTTTTTTCATATGGACGCTATATTGGAATTTTGAACATTCAAATTCACTGATGTATTTCTCTAGTTGGCCATGCTTTTGTTGTTGGTCGCAATAAGCAAATAAAATGGTATGGTGAACAAGGAACAACAAAATTTTAATGATTGTAATAATCATAAATAAACAGAAGTAAATCATAGCAGATGTTCAATTTGTTGTCCGTAATTTTGTAGTCAAGACCTGAGTCTTAGCTGTACATCGTTCATCGATCGGTTTATTTCTCTTTATCTCATTCTTCCAAACTCGGTTGTAATGTTCAATTTGAGGTCTGATCTGGTATACAAGACAAATGAAATCTGATAATTTCAATGCTTATCTAGGCACTTCTGTTTTTTTTTAAATAACTAAAGTTTGCCAATGTCATGTGTTTTCGAAATCAGAATTGAAAGCTCTATTCATCTGCGCAAAGATCCAATGTGGCGTCCATAATAAAAATAAACTTATTGCTGGAAGACAAGAAACGAAATGACATTAAAATTCTAATTATGCCATCTTGTAGAGGAGAAAAAGTGGCAATGTTAATGTGTAATTTGTTTGGAAATCCTACTACAAATAGTCAGGAAAATTCGGTTTTTCCGTCTCTTTCCGGATGTAGTTTCGAAACTTTCTAAGCGGCATTTTGTTGATTATCTAAATACGCAACTTTGCCCCCGTTTAATAAGGGACTTCGTATCTCTTACAGTTTCCGAGAGCCCAATCGTGTGGGTCGAAGTTAAAACACCCTGAATAAATATAACTTTAGACAAGTGGATATAGTGGAAAGTATGTCTAGATTTTGGTCCAAAGTGGCTCTGTAGTAATTGTTTAACCACTAATCTTCACTGTTGGTATCACTAACTTCTTCTGAGGAATCTGCGAATTGACCGTTCTGTATATTTTATTTTATTTATTTTATTTTATTCATATATTTCTCAACAGATACAAGATCCAGTTACAGAGAAACACTATACAAGTTTGTCGAAAAGCAAATAGACACACATACAAAAAAATAGTATCATGGATTGATGATAATAAAAATCCTCATGTGTGTGTATCAGAGATCCAACACAAAACCCCATCAGTAGTAACACATGCAAATTAATATATTTCTGAACGTCAATTCTAATCCTAAGATAGATAAAGAATAAGATTAAAAGGTACTGGAAAGCTGAAAATAGTTTACGTCACTGAACGGTATTTAAATATGACAATATTTTTCTTTTATATATATGTTCGCTAATATCAAAGTCAAAGAGATGACTAACCTCGTTAAAGCATTTCAACATTTTGTGTGAAGGGGATGCTAGCATAGTATTTGTTGAAGCTTCTGGAAGATAAAACATGATGTAGTTCCTACTATTCAACCTAGGCACAGTAAAGTTTAAGTTCAACAAAATTTCACTACAATCAATCTGATTGCTTAGCAACTTAGGCACAAAGCAGCAGCTTAACAAAAATCTTCTCTGTTCAAGACTGACCATGTAAAAGTGATCTAATGATCTGAAAGGTCCTTCTTTGGATAGTTGAATGGAGGATATGCACCATATGCTTTTAAATACAGATATTTCAAAAATTTAGTTTGGATCTTCTCCACTTTAGATATACATATATGTAACATTTAAAGGAGACCAGATGATACAACCATATTCAAGTAAGCTTCTAACTAAAGTGAAATACAGTATTTTTAATGATTCTGTGTTAGTAAAAGATCTGCAATTTCTCATAATGAATCCAAGCATACGTGAAGCTGATTTGTCTATTTGATTCAAGTGTGCTGAAAATGGCAGATCCGCAGTAATAGTAATGCCTAGATCTTTTGCTTCCTGTACTCTGTCAAGTTTTCTGTTTTCTGGTAATGGACATTACTTTACACTTGCTAGGATTAAGCATTAAATCTTTATTCTGGCACCAGTAATTAATGTTGTGTTTTCTATTGTTATTATATGGTTGATATCATTCACAAAAATTAAGAATAGTAGGGGGCCCAAGTTAGTACCTTGTGGTACTCCCGTAGTTTTTGTGTATGATTCCGATTTGAAGCCGTTATACAGCACAGATTGAACGCGATCAGATAAATAGGAGGGCCGGAAAAACATCAACAAGCCGTCAGAAAACCCAAATCTATGCATTTTTTAACAGAATGGAGTGGTTTATTCGGTCAAATGCCTTTGAGAAATCCGTGAATATAACGTCGACCTGTTGTTGTTGATCTACAGCAAACGACAGATAATTCATGAGGCAGCATAAGTTAGTTGTTGTCGATCTTTTGTTCCTAAATCCATGTTGTTTTTCCGATAGCATGTTACTCATACTAGGATATATATACTCATAAAGCAGCATCTCAAAAAGTTTAGAAAAACCACACACGAGTGATATGGCCCTATAATTCTTTACATCATTCACTTTTCCGCTCTTAAAAATAGGACATACCATGGAGGCCTTCCAGCAGTCCGAAAAGACACCATCTTTAAGCGATTTGTTGAAAATTTGACATAGAGGCTTAACAAAAGTTCTAATGCAGTCTTTCACAATGTATGACGGGAGTCCGTCTGGACCGCTCGATGGCTTAGGCTTTAGTTTTTTGCCGGCAAGCTATACATTCTTCGCTAAAAACAGGGACTGATAGAGATTCAGAACTACATGCTTCTTGGTCTATGTCACAAGTAACAAGTGAATCGTTATATACGGTTTTAAAAAATTCAGCAAAGCCTGTTACAATGGATTGCGGGTCATGAAAATTCTGATCACCATAAAACACAGGTATTCTAGAGTTCTATCTTTTAGAGTTTATAAATGTCCAAAATCCTTTGGGACTATTAGAAATATTATCTTGAACATTAACTATGTAATTTTGGTATGCATGGCTTACATTCAGCTTTATCTTAGATCTAAGAAGTTTAAAGTCGTTGTATTGCTCCATATTGCCAGTATCCTTAAACTTTTTGTAACAGTGGTGCTTTTTTTGATATCCCTGATTATATCTCTCGTATACCATCTTGGGTAACGTCTTACAAATTGTTTAAATTTAGGTATATGCTTTTCAATAACACCGAAAATATACTAAGTGACATATAAATCCGAACACCCAGTTTAAATATTTTTATTTTAATAAAATTTTGTATAAGTACTTAATGAAGCATAATAAGTAAATGATTGCACTGTTTTAAAGCCCTTTGACCTTTAATAATGTGTGGATGCACCCTGATGTGCTACGCATTCTCCAACGCGCCTAGGCATGCTTCTGATCAGGTGGTCAATGTCCTCCTGTGGTATCTCATTCCAGGCAACCACCAACTCCTCTCGAAGTGCTTCTAGAGTCTGAGGAGGACGTTGCAAATTGAGCAATCTCCTACCCATCATATCTCACACGTGCTCAATTGGGGATAAGTCGGGAGACCTTGGTGGCCATGGTAGCAATGTGACATCATTATGTTGAAAGAAGTCTATTGTGACTCTTGCAACATGTGGTCGGGCATTATCTTGTTGGAAAGTTGGATCTGCCAGGGTGTCAAGATAGGGTAAAAGAGGGGGTTCTAGAACTTCGTGGATATAAAGCTGCGCGTTCATGTTACCTCTGATGAAGATTAAAGGTGACCTGGAACCATAAGCTATAGCACCCCAAACCATAACTACAACAGTGTGATGAACATATCTTTCAACAAAAACTGTGGATTCCTCCTTTCACCACGTCGCCTTCTAACCCTGGCACGACCATCTTGCATGCCTAAACAAAATCGAGACTCGTCACTAAAGACAATACTGTCCCATTCCTGATCCCAGAGTGACCGTTGTCTGCACCACTCAAGGCGATTACGTCGGTGTTCTCGAGTTAAAGGGGTGACCCAGTGTGGCCGGTATGAAAACAAGACAAAACTTCTCATTCGTCGGTAAACACTGCGCATGCCAGTATGTCTTCCGTGTTCTGCAAACCATTCATTTGCAATGGACCTGGTAGTGGAGAAACGGTCCCTTAAGGCCAATAATCTTAGGCGGCGATCTTCACGGTCTGTTGTTCTACGGCGGCGTCCAGTGCCCCTTGATCTTTTCGTACGGCCGTCTCGAAGCCATGCCTGACAACACCTTACCACAGTGTCTACACTTCTTTGCACTCTAACTGCAATTGCCCGAAAAGAAAGTCCAGCTTCCCGAAGTCCCACTATACGGCTCCTATCAAACTCACTAAGTTGACGAAGTCATACAGGTCTCCGTACTCTAGGCATCGTAAACGATCGTAAAGGATGTCAAGAACCAAAATCCGCCAACGTTGATTCTTTACTGCGGCTGAAATATTCATTTTTAGAGCGTTAGTGAATTAAAAAAAAGAAGTATAAAAACCGGAATGTCCAACTGATAAGGCTGAAATTTTTTTCACTTGTTATTTACAGTAAGATAAATACATTCACCAACTTTTATTAAAATAAAACCATTTAAACTGGGTGGTCGGATTTATATGTCACTTAGTATACATTCATAAAAATGACTACACAAGGTATTAACATCCGCTTCTCGCTCACACCAATTCCAGTCAATATTTAAGAAGTCTAAATAGAGGTTGCAAAGATTAGCTTTACTGAAATTGTACTTAACCTCGGTATTGTTGAACTCAAAGACTGTGTTGCATTCTTTACTAATTTTGTCATTTACCGAAAGAGCACGGTGATGAGGGTCTTCTCGAGCAATGGGTACATCTCTAGATACTTGACACTCTTGGTTTGATATAACTAAATCTAATAGCTTACCATTTCCGTTAATTACATCATTGTACTGGTTAAAATTGAAAAAATCTAAAAAGTTGCTAAGTAATTCACACTTAATGTCTGTCTGTCCCTCGATATTGATGTCATAGTTTATGTATTTTGTAATATTAAAATCTCCAATTAATGAAAATGTGTTGCCATATATTGTTTCTAGCAGTTCAAAGTATTCGAACAGCTGATAGTAAGAGTCTGCATTTGTATATGGTGGTAGATAAACTATAAAGACATAAAGCTTCATAGATGAGTTATACAGGGTGGCGCATCGAAAACGAAACAGACGCATTTACTGGCAGCTCAGTTTTTTTTTGGAAAAACGCTCAGACCCGTCGATTTTGTTTTCGAGGGGGACACAAGTTTGGCAAAAAATCACGTTAACACGTGCAGCCCCCTGGGGAAGGGGGGCCGAGAGATACCTTATTTTAAAGGTCTTTCAATTCCCTTTATAATGATGTAAAATACATGAGCTTCAGTTCAGTAGTTTTGATGATTTATTGATTTAAAGTAGACTTTAATAGGTACATCAGATTTGTTTGTCCTACTTTCAGAAGAAATTTGACTAAAAGTATTTACATAATAAGTAAATGCTTTTCTTCACTATGCCCATGGTTTGTTCATCATTTTGTTGTTGAAAATAGCTAATGGAGCGTTTTTTTTGTGGCAAAAAAGTTATTTCTTGAAGAAAGATGAGGAAATATTTCATACTTATTTTAAATAGGAATTTAGTACATAGTTTGCGATTGATTTGACCAAACTCTGTTGCTAAAATAACTTGTAACGCTTTATTCCATAAATTAACCATGGTATATTCCACAGCAGAAAGAGTTGAAATTATCGAAATATTTTTGGGAAATAATCAGTGCGCTAATAGAACAGCAGAAATATTTAATGAGCGACATGAGAACAGTAACGTGCATCGAAAATATGTTCTAGAACTTGTAGCTAACTTTCTGGAAGCTGGGTCAGTCGCCAATAAAAAACGCAACATTGAAAATCCCATAAGGAACAAAGCAATAGAAATGGGGGTTTTAGGGAACGTTTATGTAGATCCTACGTTAAGTACCCGCAAATTGGAGACTGTGTGGTGTTAGTCGACGTACTGTCCAACGGATTCTAAAGGCCCATAGTTTTCATCCGTATAAAATTCACCTGGTACAATAACTTAATGAAGACGATTTTGATCGGCGATTACAATTTTGTGAAGATATGAGAGAACGAATTTTAAACGATGAACATTTTCTATTCAACACTTGCTTTTCCGACGAATGATCCTTTTTCTTAAATGACGTAGTAAATCGTCATAACTGCCGATATTGGTCCGATTCTAATCCCAGAATTCATAATGAGGTTCACACACAGCAGCCTCAAAAATTAAATGTTTAGGCTGGTATTTTTGGCGATCATTTAGTTGGTCCTTTTTTCTTACCTGGAAATTTGACCGTTGAAATGCATTTGTAATAACTGGAAGAATCCTGCATTAACAGCCATAATTGAAAATCAGAATGATCGGCGGTACCTTGCGAATAGGTTGATGTTCCAACAGGATGGTGCCCCACCACATTACGCATTACGTGTTCGACAATATTTAGATCAGACGTTTCCAGATCGATGGATTTGAATGGCCCCAAGATCGCCAGATTAATCACCTTTAGATTTCTTTATGTGGGGTCATTTAAAAAGCAAAATCTATGCTACTCAGCCAACATCATTAGAAGACCTGCTACAAAGAATTGTGGATGCGTGCCTTCAAATTACTCCTCAAATATTGCAAAATGTGCGGCAACGTTTTGAGCAATATCTTTATTATTGCGTAGAGAGTCATGGTGGCCATTTTCAATATTTACTTGCCTTCATTTTTAAATTAGTTTGCTGCCAAATGTATTCTCCACCAATGATGATGTATTAGTTTTAGTTAAGCTTTAAATTAATAAATCTTCAAAACTACTGAACTGAAGTACATTAATTTTATGTCATTATAAAGGGAATTGAAAGACCTTTAAAATAAGGTATCACTCGACCCACCTTTCTATTTAAGATTTTGGGGGTGGTGTCACCCCCGCTCAGGGGTCTGCACGTGCTAACGTGATTTTTTGCCAAACTTCTGTCCCCCTCGAAAACAAAATCGACGGGTCTGAGCATTTTTCCAAAAAAAAACTGAGCTGCCAGTAAATGCGTCTTTTTCGTTTTCGATGTGCCACCCTGTATATGCAGCAACCAACAATATCGATAGCATGGTCAGATTGGCTAAAGGAACTCAGATCTAGGGAAAGTTGTTTAAATAAGTATATGGATACAAATACCTATAATTTGCTACTTTTTTTATAATCCTAGGCAATACGACTATGTTTTAACTTCAGTAATGTTTATGTTTAACCGATAAATAAGCAAAGCTGATAATAAACTGGTTATAGATATATTACTCCACTTGGTTCGATAAAATGCTTCAGATTTGTTTTCGTGTCCGCGATCTTGAAAACACTCGAGAAAGTGTGATCCATTTTATTTTCCAGGTGGAATGTAAATGTAAATATATTCTTTATCAACACTGCAATGGGATTTTTTCACATTAGTTGATAATTGTGACGGTGTTGCAAGTAGATGTTATATGTATACACAATCAAGTAATTTATACTTGGGTAAATAATCTTCATAACTTTTCCTCTGACAGCATAATATCAGCATTGTTTAAAAATATAAGTACTATTTGTCTAGATAAAATCGTTTGAACCTTGAAAATAGGACAATGATATATAGCCGTTGGGATGCTGCTTATTGTAGTGATATACAGGTATACCAGTATAATCACTCAGAAGGATAATTCCCATTTGATACTTGTCTTAATTAATTGATGAATATTTTGCGCTAATAACAAAAAATCCAATAACTATTACGATGATACCAGAGAATAACTTTCGAAAAAAGTACCAAAAGTGTTAACCAACTTGATCTGAGGCCTAAGGTCCAGCGCTCACATAAGTGGCGTGACAGTGGTGTGGCACCGACGTGGCAGAGGCCTGGTGTTTTAACGCCTACTAAAGTGGCACAGAAGCAGCACACAAAATGCAAGTTTAGTCATTAGTACAATGTCGTCTTCAGAGGACGAAGATGTTCTTGCCTTAGTGCATTTAAATAATATTCAAAGAAGACGATATTGGGTAACATCCCTTGTGGAAAAAGAAAAACAAAAAATGTGGCAGCTTTAATGTATTCAAAGAGCTAAATCAGTATCCAGAACGGTTTCAGTCTTTTTATCGAATGTCTAAGGACTGTTTACGCGGCTACTGAACATAATAAAACCAAAATTAACTAAAAAGAATACAAACTGCAGAAATTGTGTTAGTACAGAAGAGCGATTATTAATAACTCTTAGGTAAGTAATTAAATAATAGCTGTAGAATACACTAAAAAATGGTTTTAAAAAACATTACGAAATTTATGAAACGGTAATATTAACATATAAAGACAAACACAAAAACTAGTTATATGAATACCCTTGAGGCTGCTGATTCGATAAACAAGTAGCATAATCAAAATCAGTTCCATGTGATCTTTGTAGTGTAATGTTATGATCGAATTCTATTTTCGTTTGCTGGTTGATTTGAGGTTACGATGCTAATCGGAGAATAAGCTTGTATATTGGAAGGGTTTGAGGAAGATTCGCTAAGCGGTGAAATCATTTGCTGAACACTTGAATTTGTTGTCCGATTTTCTTCTAAAATTACTCCAGCTAAGTTCAAAATGCCAATTTTAATTTTTTTTTTCATTTGTTTAATGTCCGGTAGCAGACTTATCAGAAAAGCCCTATCCGGATCCTCAGTTTTTTCAGGACATTCTTGTAATTTAGTTCGTTTTTTTTTAAATATTCAAAAGCACTTGAATTCACCTCTTGCAAAGAAGGGTATTTTTTTGTTTCTTCTTTTTTGGTACGTGGATAACTTCTGACTTACGTTTTTCCTCATAATCATTGTTGTCACTTAAAGGCGCCTCTAATTCACTGTCAGACTTGCTCGAATCAATTTTATTTGTAATACTTTCTTCTTGAATCTTCTTAGTATTCCCCAATGATTCTCTTGATTTTGTGAATGGTTGTAAAAAATGTAAATTTTAAGCTAGTAGGGTTTGATTGGTTTTGCTGAGGATCCCGACGGAACTTTTTTATTTAAATATTTTGTAAAACTACCCCGGATATTTTTCCATCTTCCCTTGCAATCATTTACTGAAACAAACAAAAAATGTTTTATGTTGCTTGTTTATGTGAAAAAAAATTAAAACCTTGATACATTAATAGCTGTAACAGTTTTTCTTTTGTGTCGTTTCAGATATTTTGCCACGTGCTCATCATTTAAGTCCTTACAATTTTATTTTTTAAGAGGGCATACAACAATACGACAAATTGTTTATCACATCGCCAAGATGTTATGGAAAACTTTACAGCCAGAGTTTTTACCAGAACCGGCTAGGGAAAAATGGTTGAATATCGCTGTACGCTTTTATAGCCTATGGAATTTACCTAATTGTATTGGGAGCATTGACGGCAAGCACATTCGGATAAAAGCACCCCCAAATTCAGGATCTGCAACTATAAAGGTTTTTTCAATAGTGCTGTTAGCGGTTGTCGACGCAGATGGCTTAATTATTTCTGTAGATGTGGGAGAATATGGCCGCAATAGCGATGGGCGTGCGTTAAAAGAAAGTAAATTTGGAAAGTGTCTGGATCGAGGAGAACTTAATATACCAGATCCAACTCCTCTACCTGGTGAAGATGTAAATATTGGTTTTTCCCTACTACTTTGTAGGTGACGAAGCATCTCCGCTCAGAAGCATTATGAAACCGTTTGCCCGAAATCAACCTACCAATGAAAGAAGAATGTATAATTACAGAATTTCTAGGGGACGCAAATCAGTGGAATGCTGCTTTGGTATGTTAAGTACTAAATTTGGAATATTACATACCCCCATCTGTATGAAAACGAAAAGGATTAATATAATAATCCTAGCAATATATGCTTTAAATAATTTTATTCGTATTCACGATGGAATTTTTTCCACACCTAAACAACCAAACATTATTCAGCACATACCTGTTCAAAATTTTCAAATACAAAGAAACACTCCACAAAATTTAAGACATCGGCTTTGTAACTACTTTTGTAATATTTCTCCCATTCCAAACCAAGGATATTACAATCTTTAATAACTTTTTTTTAATAGGTATTACAATACCATGTTACCTCTACTACATTTTCTGAGTTGTCACTATAACCTTACTTATTACTAATAAATAATTATTTTATTAAAAATTACCTGTTTCCTTAATTGTTTTCGAGATTTCATTCCAGGCAGCATCTTGTGCAGTTCTGTTGCAATAATCAGATCGATTATAATCATATAAACATGGTTTTGATTCAACTAATTCGACAAAGCGAACATTAAATTCCAAATCATCCCGCATTTTACTGCCAAAACTAGGAAAACATTCGAAACAACGAACGAGATCGGACTGGCACGCCGCTTTCAATGCACCACTAGTGGTTACAATATGGCGTGCCACATCTGCACCGCTACCACGCCATCTCAGTGTGCGTTGCTTGATTCATTTACATTATCTTTCTGTTGCCACTCGCCAGAACCACGCCGCTGCCAGACTTCCGCCACTTCTGTGGGCGCTGGGCCTAACGGGCAAAATATCAGAATCGTCATAGGCAGCAAATAAACTTTACTGGCTTGCTATAATCAACGAAGACCACCAGCAAATACTTTTACCGACAACTACTTGACGAATAGGTACAAAAAAAGGACAGGTTGAGAGCAATATGATTATGAATATGATCAGGTGCCTCTGAAATGTGAAAAAAAAGAACGAGCGGTTTTTTGTCTGTCTCCCCTAGCTCCGCCGCCGCTGGACCGACTTTCAAAAAGTATTAGTTAACGCAGTAATAATCTATTGTGGAAATTTCATAAAAGTCCAAGTGGTACTTTCCGAGTGATAAACAGGCCAAGAATTAGAGGACCGACAGACCGACCGACAGACAGACGGAAATAAGTGACATGACCTTTCGTGATATAGATTTTTTGCGATTACGACTCTTTCCCGCCAGTGGCGTGGGAAGTAAAAAGAGAGAAAATACTTCATTCATGGGGTCAACAACTTGTATCATGCTGTCCAATTATATGCGTGATAAACGGACCAAGAAAAAGTTTCGATAGAGATTTTGATAATCTTTATTCCTCATTCTCAGAATGAAAAAGTTTGTTTTTGCAGTCGAACAATTCACAATATTTTTAAAATCCCTATTTATGTCAAACAAAGGTTAATAAGAGCGATTTCCATCAGCCTATCGGATTAGTGAAAACCTGTATATCAGAAAAAAGTGCGTATTTTGATATTGTTGATCGCTTTTAGGTATTTTAACCGTTTAAGATAATTTACTATATTTTGTTTACGTTACGCAATCCGATCAGGCGCACTAAAAGGATGAGGATAAGTGCTTAATAAAAGTAGAAAGCCGAGATCAAAATGACCAACAATCACAATGTATAGTTGAAAAATAACGGCTTATATCTGTGGCAACAGTTTTAGATGACCTATGGTGCTCAGTTCTCTACTATTGCCTTTTCCAAGCAATAAGCCATTGAAGCTGCAGTAAAAATAACTTTTCTCAAGCACCACGAAAAATTGATGGCCGGAGCCATTAAGATAATCACCAATACTCCTAATTTGTATCTACAGAGGTCAGGCGATGCACGTTTACTCTATAAATAATTCATAATTTTCTCTGTCTATGACGATAAACATTTAATAGTCCATAGTGGAATTTCTGATTTCACAGTTTGCATGAACATTGTTGGCAACATTTTCAACAAACAACTGAAGTTTGTGCCAGAGAAGTTCATGTTATAGTGCAACTAATAATATTCCAGGCTACTTTTCACGTAAATGATAACAATATTTTGAAGGAGTGATGACGTATGCCTATCGGTCATACAAATGTTTGATGTTGGCAGAGATTCGTTTTGTGGATTTGGCATTTGGCTGCAACTGAACAATTTTAAATATCAGAAAAAGTCTTGGTGACGTGTAATATTAATACTGTGACGACGTTGAGTTGAACGAGTTTCAATTTTTTGATTTATAAATATGCTCTCATGCATTGGAGCAGTTAATAGAAAAAAGCATGAAGTGCATGTCATCTACGAGCCCCTTCCCACTTCAGTTGGCCCAACTATTGAAATCTTAGTTTTTTTTCTTATCAAACACAAATAATAAAAATGTAGCAGGGTGTTATAGGTTTAAAATATTAACAATGAATATTTTGATAATATATAGTAGAAAACACCAACTTTATCACTCCCTAATCAAATTTGCAGCATAAAAATAACACATGTTGCAATTACAGCATATCAACCTATTTTCATTCCAATGCAAAATAAGTCTATAACGCATAGGTGGCTGTGAAAAATAAAAGCCATGACAATTGTTTTTATTAATCACAGCTGTCAGAATACGTTTAAAATAGTTTTGGGTAGTTAAGGTTTTCAAAATGGGTAGAGGAAAGGTCAGTTCCGAGCTAGCAGCCGTCGCGAGTATACACTTGTGCGACTGCGACCCACCCGGACATACTGAGCAAACTTATTGCAATTTTCATTGCGATAGATTGGTTGTTTGCCATCTACGATGGCAAAAATTGAGAAGCTGGCTAACCAGCTAAAAGGAAAGAAAGATGCTTTCGCCATGCTGGGAGAGCAGATGCGAAACCTGCAAGAAGCCTTCTTGCAGGCTCAACAGGAGATCGAGGAGCTGAATGGGAAGCTCCGCAGGGCCAAGAAGAAGGCCGCAAAGAAGACAGAAGAAGAGGAGGAAGAGGACCACCAGGCTACGCCGGACGAGATGGACGCTCAGGAAGAGGGCACTCAACGGACCGAAGAAATAGAAGAAGAAGCCGAGAAGAGGACCGACGACACCGATTTCAGTGTCGCCACTAGACGGAGGAAGCGGGTGCGAGTTTCCTCTTCCGAAGATGAGTCGCCCAGGCAGCCAAAGATGCCAGCTGCTGCCACCAAGAAGAGTCCTAGAGCATCCAGGACCACCGTGCCCCCCATGTCGGGAACAGGAGTTCCCCCCATCAGCATTAGCAGATGACCTCAAGGACCACCAAGAAGCCACTTCCGCTCTTCCTCGTCAAGACGAAGATGCCGGAAAAGCTTGCAGAGATCCAGAGGCTGGCCATGCTCACGGTCAGCTTCGAGAGGAAGAAAAAGTCTTCCGAGCCCAGCCAATGTTACCGCTGCCAGCGGTACGGGCACACACAGCGGAACTGCCGTCTCGCTGAACGGTGCGTTAAGTGTGGAGAGGACCACAACAGCACCAGCTGCAGTCTGCCAGCGCCGCCAACAGGGCAACGAAACGCCAAGTGTTGCCTCTGTGGAGAAGGCCACCCCGCCAACTACAAGGGATGTAGTAAGGCCCCGAAGAAAGCTGCTTCTGCCACCAAAGCAGTCCCCACCACAAATAGGACTTCTTACGCTCAAAAAGCGAAGAAACCTATGTCCACTTCTGCCCCAGCAGCCGCCACTGCTACTGGAACTACTGCGCAGAAGCAACACGGCGATGACAGACTGCTAGCAATGATGCAAGCCATCATAACCCGCCTGGATGCACTCGAGGCCAAGATGCAAGACAAGCACTAGACCCGAAATGTCTACAGGGCAAAACGTAGAATCTCTACGCATTATCTCCTGGAACATCAACGGATTCAGGGCACGGAAACCAGAAATCCAGGAGATACTAGACCAGTACCAACCAGAGGTGATGGCCATCCAAGAAACGAAATTGGATGCTGCCCATAGTCTGACGTTCCCGCGGTACGAGACGTACCGCTACGACAGAAGGGGCAGAGGTGGAGGAGTCGCATTGCTCGTCAAACGTACCTTGACGAGTCATGTCCTCGACGATGCCGCAGACATAAATGGGGACGGAATCACGGTCCAGGTCCATCACAACCACCGTCCCTACAGAATCACCTCCCTATATGTGCCACCAGGGGAGGCCCTAGACGAAGATGACATCGCTGACCTCCTGAGAGGCCCAGGAGCACGCATAGTCATCGGAGATCTAAACTGCAAGTCTCCGGCATGGAACAACAACGTCGAAGACAGGAATGCAAGGCAGCTCCAGGAACACGTCGATACCCTGGCGGGGGTCATCGTCGGTCCGGAGCAACCAACCTACATTCCATTCGGCCTTGGGCGACCTGCGGTACTGGACATAGCCATCCTCCGCAACATCAGAGAGGAGATAGAGACCCTGGTGGAAGGATCGTCGGACCACAATCCGATTCTACTAACACTTGGCACAGGGTCTAGAACTCGAGATAATGAGCACCAAACGGACGAACTGGAACCTGTACAAATCCAACGTCCAAAGGAACATCACTCAAATTCCAACCATCCGATTAGCGGAGGAACTGGACAACGCAGTAGAGGAGCTGGAGAATGCTGTCCTGCGAGCGCACGAGGACAGCACCCGCTCCGAGACTACGGCAGTTCCTAGACACCTAAATGGTCCAGCACCGCACCATATTAGGCACCTGATCAGGGAGAACAGAAGACTCAAGCGAGAACATCTCCAACTGTTGACAGAGGAGTCGAGAGTTGCGCGAAACAGAGCATCGTTAGCTCTTAAGAACGCACTCGCGGAACTCCAAAACAGCAGATGGAATGCAGCCTGTGCAGAACTAGAGACCCAGGATGGTACGGCCTGGTCTATGCAGCGAAAATTTCGTCGTCAGCGCACCACGATCCCCACTCTTCACGGCCAACGCGGCTTGGCCTACTCCAGTGAAGAAAAAGCCGAAGCATTCGCCGATTCGCTAGAATCCGAATGCAGACTCAATTACCATGAAGACGAGGACGACAACCACGAGGAGGCCGTGGAAGTCGCAGCCGGAAACATGAGGAGTCGACCACCTGGCCAGGAGATGGATCACCCCTCCAGTCCAGAGGAAATCCGTCTGATCATCCGCAGGTTGAAGATCAGAAAGGCGCCGGGAAGGGACGGCATCAACAACAGGATGCTGAAGAACCTCCCCACCAAAGGCATTGCTGCGCTCACCAGCATCGCCAATGCCACCCTGAGACTTAACCACTTCCCGCGGCGGTGGCGGGAAGCCCAGGTTATAATGCTCACCAAGCCAGGCAAGGACCGGAAGTTGCCCCAGAACTACCGGCCCATCAGCCTGGTTTCCTCGATGGGCAAAGTAGTCGAAAAGGCTATCGCCGTTCGACTAGAGAAGCAGGCAGAAGAACTGCAACTTCTCCCCCCAGAGCAATTCGGCTTCAGATCCTCACACAACACGGAACTCCAAGCGCTACGACTGACAGAAAACATCACCAGCGGCTTCAATCTCCAGGAGGCAACCGGTCTCGTCCTGCTGGACGTGGAACGAGCCTTCGACCGAGTTTGGCACGATGGACTCATCGCCAAAATGGAAGCCGCCGGAATCGATGCGAACATGTGCCAACTGATCCAGAGCTATCTAACACAAAGATGGTTCACGGTGAAGATTGGTACATGCCATTCAACAAGACGACAGCTGGAAGCAGCCGTGCCCCAGGGGTCAGCCTTAGCCCCCCTGCTCTACAACATCTATACTCACGATGTGCCGAAGACAGCTGACACAATGCTGGCCCTATATGCAGACGACACTGCTATAGCCGCCAAGCATAGACGACCCGAGATCATCCGTAGGAGACTACAGGATGAACTGGACCACATTCAGGACTGGTGCGTGAAATGGAAAATCCGCATCAACGGCCAGAAGACGCAGGCAATCTTCATTCAACGAAGAAGGATTGCAAGACCTCTCGAAGCATCCATCTTCGACGAAGATATCCAGTGGAGCGACAATGTCAAATATCTGGGGATCGTATTTGACAAGTCCCTCACCTGGAAAGCGCACATAGAAGCTGTCATCGCAAAGACCAGAGCAGCCATGGCTCAACTCTATCCATTACTGGGTAGACACAGCCAGATGCCACTAGCGACCAAGCTACGGCTGATCAAGGCCATCGCCAGACCTCAGCTCGCTTACGCCTCCGCGGTCTGGGGGTACGCTGCCCCCAGCTACCGCAAGCGACTTGCTGCTCTAGAGATGAAGCTACTCCGGATCGCCACCAGTGCACCATCCTACGTAAGAAACTCAACCTTGCGTAAAGACCTGCACTGGGACACCATACACGAGTACATGAGGAAAAAAGCGGAGAAGACCTTCGAGAAAGCTCAGGACCACCCGAACGAGCAGCTACGATTCCTCATGGACTACGACCCGGACGAGAGGCCTCGCAACCGCAGAACCAGGTACCCCAGACCAAGGTCCCAGTTGGCACCCGCTAACTGGAACCTTGGCTAGGAGACTAGGAGGACCCGCGGTTGCTCCCCCCCCCCCCCCCCACGGCGTGGATGCAGAGGACCAGGAACCACCGGGACCAGGACCCACCGGGACCAGGACCCTTCAGGACCAGGACCAGGAACAACATATTGGTAAGAGGACTTGAAACTCTTGATTTCTCGAAAACAAGAGTTTCAAGAGAACCAGCAGACCCTCTATCGATGATCGCTTAACGACATCGATAGAATGTGCGAGGTAAAGGGAACCAACCCGGCGTTCCCAGAGACTGAAACACATGAGGAGACGTTGTAGCAGACCGCAGGTCACGCACAACACATGGCCTACCGAGACGCTGATGAGTCGGGCCACGCGGAGGTTTAGGGTTTAGTGGGTATTAGGTGCTCTCCTCAAGACCCTGGAGTCCCACACACGCCGTAGCTCGGGCTATGGTATGGTGCGTAAATGCATTCGCCCCTCACCAAAAAAAAAAAAAAGAGGAAAGGTTATTAGTGAGAAAATTCGGTTACTGATAATTAAATTTTTTAATTCTGGGAAATCAAACTCAGAAATTGCAACTTTGTTAGACTTAGAGTGTGAAAAATATTGTTAGAAGATATAACGTAACTGGTTCAGTTAATATTAAGCCACGATATGTGAAAAACAGTAGTATCACAAATGTTAACCGGAGAGCATTAAGAAGAATACGTTAATCGTGATAAACAGGCGTACCAATTATTTACAATTAAGTGCTCTGTGAAGAGACGCTGTTGGAAGGAGAATTTCGAGGTCCATAACTCATAGAGAGGCCCACAAACTGGGATTTAGCACTTGCAAGGTAAGTTTTCTTATGAAAAAAGTGAAGTAAAAACCCTAAAGTTGCACAACTGGTTTATACCTGTAGGCCAAAGAAAAGCCACTATTAACTCCACTGCAAAAGACAAATCGGCTTAGATGGGCTAAAGAACATAGACAATGGACACCTCAACAATGGTGTGCAATACAATGGGGTGATGAGGCCCGATTCGAGTGTGTGTTGGTGACAGTCGCAGTAGAGTTATTCGCAAAAAATGAAGCATTCCATGTTGACTGTCTGAAGAGAAAAGTGAAATTTCCAGCATTCATTATGGTCTGGGGCAGTATGTCGTCAAAAGGAGTAGGAAAACTTCATTTTATTGATGGAAATGTGGATACAAACAAATATTTGGCAATTTTAGAAGAATCGCTTTTACCAGTGATGGACGAATGTTTGACATCCAGCCAAGATTTTTTGTTTGAGCAAGATGGTGCAGCGTGTTATACCTCAAAAAAGGCTATAAAATGGATGGAAGAAAATAATGTACCACTTTTGAAATGGGTTTCTAGCAGTCCAGATCTGTCACCTATTGAAACTTTGTGGCACGAGATGAAAAAGTTTCTACGACAACATCCTGCTCGTGCAATCACCGAACTGAGAAAAAGCTTCAAGAAATATGGGATTGTTTTACACCAAAATTTGCCAAAACTTGGTTAACACTATGCCCCAAAGAATTTCATACGTAATAAAAAATAAAGGTGATGTTACCCAATGGTAATCTTTCAATTGTTGCTTTGTTAACTTCGCGCATTTATTCGCACATTGTTTATTTGTTAAGGTGTTCTATTAGTTATAGGTCTAAGTGATTTCAAATATGTATTTTTTACGACTAGAGTGTATCTAAAATGTCCCCTACGGGGAATCTATGAGGTGTAAAGTATGACTGATAGGACTAACATCAAAATAATTTCATATGCCCTGCCCCATCCCCTACGACATCCAGCCTCCGAATGTCAACCCCCATAAATGTTTTTTCATGTTTAATCTCAATTTCGTTACAATACATCCTCGAGCAGTGGCGTAGAAAATCAAAGTGAATGCTTTTACCTGCAAACGTTAAGTAAATTGCTTTAACGAATCTTATTAATGATGACCTGAATAGTTATCTTAAATGGCTGTTTTCGAATAGATTAAAAATTAACATTGAAAAAACAAAATACATTATATTTAAACAAAAAAATAAGATAGTTAGCAATAATCTAAATATTAACATAAATAATATAGCGCTAGAAAAAGTGTCAAGTATTAAATATTTGGGATTACTGATACATGAAAGTTTAAATTGGTCACTTCACGTAAATGGAATTTGTGATAAAATAGTTTCAATGCTATCTGCCTTATATAAGAGTCGAGATTATTTGTCCAACAAAAGCAAATTTCAAATTTATAATGCCTTCTTTCTTACACATTTTAGGTACCTCTTGCCAGTATGGGGTATGTGCGGTGAAGTTAATTTTAATAAAGCTCAGGTTTTACAAAATAAAGTTCTGAAAATATTGTTTAATTTTGATTGGCTTACAAGTTCTAATACACTTTATTCAAATTTAAATTTAAACAAATTAAGAGTGTTATTGGAGGTGGAACAATGTAAACTTGTTTATAAAATTATAAATAATCTACTAAAAAGTAACATAAATATTAGGTTCTACCATAACGTGCATGATCACCAAACAAGATCACTAAATAATGTTTATCAAATTTCCACAAGAACTAACATAGGTTTAAAAAATCCGATCACAGACGCAATTAAGAAATTTCATAATTTACCTCATTGTATAAAAGATTCAAATAACTATAGAAGTTTTGTTAGAGAATTGAAAGATTGTAAAAATGTTAATGAATTTATTTGTTGAAATTATGAGCAACATTGCAGTGTACCTGTAGTTCTTAGATATTAATTATTGTCTCGTTATTCTCGGGGCCAGTGTTTGCAAACACTTATTGGGGAATTATTGTTAAAGCTGGTTGTACTTTTTGTATTATTGTGTTTAAATAAATTATTTCAAAAAAAAAATACTACCTTTGAGGTGTTTGAATACTTGCGTCCAAAGTAAAATTCAATCTAAACAAGTAAGCCCTGAAAATAGTGTGAATAAAAACTTAGTACTAATTCTCATAGTAAATGCTTGTTTTCCGCAAAGTGGACCACACCTAGCTTTTTTACGTTTTTTCGTGCAGTTTTGTCAATCAATAAATTGTGTGCCAAAAATGTTAGTGGCAAATCTGTCTATTTCAGAGGCTTTGTAGGAGTTTGCTGGTTTTTGGTGGGACATGAGCAATATTTTGAGAACATCACTGCATAGGCTCTGATCGGAAGACGTAAACATTAATTATTTGCTTGTTTTTAAGTACATGCTGATGATTGATGCCTTTGCCGTCTTTACATATTAGTAAGTACATAAAAGAATTTGGTACTTTTATCAACTCCAATATAAAGAAACCTGCAAGTGGAAGCTGACTTTTCCATTACGTTTTGTATCACCCATTACATTTTGTCTTGTCATCGATACATTCAGGTTTTTTTGGAATTTTCTGAGTATTTAGTTTTTGGACATAAATGCAGCGCTATTTCGTAAATCACTAATTATGTAGTCGTCTAGGAAAACTTGCAAAAAAGGTGAAAGCACATACAGACAGATATCTGTCCTATTATACCCCAGTATCAGATATGCGATCTACATACGTGCCTGTCTGCATCCCTTAGGAGCAAAAACTGGACGGCTCTCCTTAAAAACTACGGGATCGGGAAAAATCTCCCTGGCCATGACCGTTTTCTTCGCTCGTACCTATTTGTCAACTGTCACTGCAGAGGGTTAAAAAGACATGAAGTGGGTAGACCCTGGACCACCCTCACACCATTTCTAAATTGTCCTCGCAGAAAGGTTCAATATAATTTTCAGAGAATAAATATGATTTCTTGATACAACTGTTATGCGGATTTCTTTGCAAGATGTACAAATTCAGGTGTTCACCTAACAAAACGACTTTTGCAAAAAACGACCAATGTCCTGATTTTATTATGTTTTGAATCATTACCCCGACTAACGCACATACATCAAATTAAATCATCACCTATTATAACTCCACATCAAAATCGGTCCAGCAGTTGTTAGGAGTATGCAGCGACAGAAATGGTGGATAGATTAAGCGACTGACAGAATCAAAAGACAGATAAGAGACATTCCAGCTGATTATTATCCGAACTCCCATGTTTCCGAGGTCACAGTGCTTCGCTCATCTATAGTAAGGAAAAATCATATCATCGCATAAACGGGAAAAGTTTACAGCTACAGCCCATGCCATGTCACTATGTACCACTGATTAATATTTCTTTCATTAGACAGTGTATCCGTTAAACTGAAATATGATTTCTGATCAGCCTTTTTCAAAACATACCATGTGTACCGTAAAAAGACAGAAATAAGTTACGCTTTTGGTTCTTGTAATTTTCAACTTCAGTAAAGTTAGAGATATTACATTTATTTATGAAGCTTACACAGTTTTTGAATTTCCAAAGAAACGTTTTTCTTAAAAGTGATCAGTGACATGCTAAACACTTTTGACAACTCCAGTGCAAAAACTTTTTGTTGAGCCAATCCTTTAAGTAAATACGGCGGTCAAAAGGAGAATAAACAAAACTTTTACGTTGCGACAATATCTTGCTTTGATAGTTAATCCAGTGCCAACAGGTCAATGCAGTTATTCTGAGAAATCTAGAATCATTATTTCTTATTTGCCACCTTTCCAAGATACAACAATTATAACCAGAATTTTCAAAATGTAGACATCATGGTATATAAGATAACATAAACTTACAACTCAAAATGATTCAATCGATCATGCGTGGGAAGTAAAAGTAAAAGTATCAGCGATATATACTACCCGACCATCTGCAATGTTACATCTCACTTTCGCTCATCCTCGGATATACGAGAGTGTTTATAACGAAAAGTAACTTGGTTGCACATTAATCACCGCTTCGATGAGAAAATCTTTTGAGTAATTTCAGTTTTTATCTGCCTTCATTCATATGCCTGTATTGTTACTTTTTTCGTTTTCATCAGCAGACGAGCTATCTGCATACAATCGCAACAATATTCCCACAATTTCACAAATGTATTTCACCGAGTTGGAATAAAAAAACGTGTGCCAGTAGATAATTCAAACCCGCATAGAAAAAATAATGAAGTACCTGCATTCACGGTATGTTAGATAATCTGAAGTAATTGTGTAAAATAGATCAAGTTGAACCTTGCTGCACCTATGTTTGTACTACATTTTGTATGGGAGGTAGCATCATGTTTATTAATTTAACATTCCATTAACTGGGCATGCCGAAAATGCTCGTCAACACGGTACAGGCATTCCGTAATTTATCTTCGCAACATTTGTTTCTTGTGTTTTTTTTTATATCGAAGTAGCCTCGCAGGCAGAAGCCTAAATGCCGGAACACCGCGGCTGCTATGAGGATCCCAAAGAAACTTTGTTTAAACGATTTTTGAACTGCCTAAGGTTAGTAGAACTGGGACAAGCTTCCTCTTGTAGATTGTTTCACAGTCTCGACACCCTCGGGACTAAGGAGCGGTTGTATCGCCCAGTTCTGGATGTACGCAGGTCGACACGGTTAGGATGGGAGACCAAAGTCAGGCGGGTCTGTCTGGCAGGCACATCGCACGGCGGCATCATGGAAGAGAGCTCCGAGGAGCAAAGCCCGTTGGTGTAGCGGTAGAAAAGAGCTAGATCGCCGACGGCCCGCCGGTGCGACAGAGTTCCAAGAGTCATCGATCAGTCGGACCGACCTCCTCTGGACAGCATCGAGCATAGATAATGTAGTCGGGGCAGCAGCACCCCAAACGTATGAGCAATACCCGAGGCTAGGCCTTATCTGGGCCTTGTATAGAGTGAAAACGTCATTCGGAGAATGGTACTACTTAGCCCTACACAAATAGCCTAGCTTCTTCCCAGCAGCTGCAGCTGACGAGATGCGTGCGTGCCAGATCTGGACTCCGACCAGCCGAAATGAATGGCTCTTTGGCAGAACTCGGCCATCCATCGAAACCGGATGAGCGCTAGGACGCTTTTTGTCCGTCAAAATACAGTAGTGTGTTTTGGAAGCATTGAACTGTACAAGATTGTTGCGTCCCCAAGCAGTGATAGCCTCTTGTCAGGGGGGATGTCGTCGCTAGCTTTCTTTCTTTCCAGCTCAACGGCAGAGATCGGCTTGTCACTCTGAATTCCTGCATGTAGAGTACTGTCATCCACTCATCTGCAAAACTTGTCTGAGAGGCCATAGGATGGAAGTTTGCTTAAAAGGGCAGCGTGTCACAGCTGATCGAATGCTTTTGTGATGTCAAGAGTAACGACATGGGCCTCACCATAAGACTGGATGAGTTTACTCCACAATTGCATGACGTAAACTAGGAGATCCCCTGTGGATCGTTGGTGCCGGAAACCATACTGCCTGTCCCTAATCAAGCTGTGACGTTCGAGAAGCTCGCGATTTATGCACCTCTCCATCACCTTACTTATAACAGAAAGCAGAGCTATAGGTCTGTAGTTGTATCTGTTCTGTATCTTGTATCTGTTGTGTCTTAGATCCTTTTTTGGGATGGACATGAGCAAATTTCCAGTTTTTTGGGAAGGTGCCAGATTCATAGGATACCTATCTGGAAGAGACGCGAAAAAACGGGAGCAAGCTCCGCTGCACACCTCTTTGGTACAATGGCAGGAATCAAGTCCGGGCCAGAAGCTTTATTGATGTCGAGCGACAAGAGCACTTGTCTTACGGTCTTATGCCTGAATATTACCTCCCGCATAGGTAAGTTTTTGAATTGACGACACTTGGGCATTGGGGGGGGCGTCCATGGTGGAGTTGGTAGCAAAGATCTTGGCTAGCACTTCCGCCTTGGCCTTTGAGTCGAATACAATCGTTTCATCCTGACACGTAAGTGGTGGGAGGCTACTGTGTGAGAAGTTTTTTTCAATCTGCTTGGCCAGCGTCCAGAAAAACCGACGGGCATGGCACTGCGACATTACTTTGTGCCTGACTTTTATATATTGATGGTTTTTGGCATTGCGAAACGCCTCGTTATATTTGTTTCTGGACTCGACGTCGGCTTGTCTGTTCTCTACAGTTGGGTTTTGTAAGAAGGTTCTGTGTGCCTTAATTTTCTGCTGGCGAGCAGTGTCACACAAGTTGTTAAACCAGCCGTTGGACCCTGGTTTAGGCCCTTTCACTCTGTGAGGGATGTACTCCTCCATTCCGACGTGGATAATTTCGATAATCGAGAAACAGACAGCCGACGTAGCGCTTCAGTGAAACAGACATCTCTCCAAGGAAAGATAGATAAGAAGTTTCTGAGCCCCTCCCAGTCGGCATGTCCGTAATGCCAAGTTTTGCACCCTGTACGAGTTTCTGCTGCCACAGCGGATTCTGACCGAAACCTAACCTCCACAACACGGTGGTCTGAGTTACCCAGGGGGGACAGGACATCAGTGCTGTAAGGGACAGGATGCGTGGTCAGAAAGAGATCCAGCGAGCTACTGGCGTGGGACAAGGCGCGGGGAAAAAAGTAGGGCTCGTCACCAACTGGGTCAGCCCTTGAGTAAGAGCGAACGCTTCGACTGTACGACCTGCTGCATCGGTCTTGTTTGAGCCAAATCAAAGCTCATTATGGGCATTGAAATCACCGAGAACTACCTATGAAGCGGGGTGAGTGATGTTCAGGAAGTCGATCTGACGGTGAGGTATTCAAGTAGGTCATCCCAGTTATGGTCCGAGGAAGAGCGGTAAAGGCAATAAAAATTTTGGGCGATGTTTTGGTGTTGAGGCCAAGCCACAGAATATCCTTCCGGTTGGATTCCAAAGAAACATCTCTGGAGCAGGAAAGACTGCTGCGGACAAAAGCCACAACTCCCCCGTTCTTTCTCAGATTGGAGTGCACCTCGTAGTTAGGGAAGTTAAGATGGTTAGTCGGTGCAGACTCTGAGATTTTTGTTTCCGCCAAGAAAAGAATGGCAAGACGATTAGATTGAAGGTAGTGGTGACCACTGTCAATATTGCTGTTAATCCCGCAGATATTTGTAAAACACATTTCATCTTCGATGTTGTTCCATCGAGCATACCCTGCACCCGGACATTGCGAGAGTGGAGTGAGTTTACGTCTGGAATTCTTAGTGCTTGAGGGATCCATCATCATTCATTTCTTTGTTTTGGAAGATAGCCGACTGCATAGCTGCGGTGTGGAAACATGCGGACATTTGTAAGACACCATGGGAACAGCTAGTGGGTGGTACTGCCTCGGTCGACTGGTCCTTGTCTACCACCTTCTTGTTACGTCTTAGTGATATTAGATAGACCTAAAGTGGTCCGTTGGTGGACTTGTACCGCCACCCAGAAGTCGTACTGAGGTATTCCTTAACACGTGACAATCAGTTGAACGGGAAAAAGTTGTATAATGAATACTACAACTTCCGGAACAAGCATTTGCCACGCAAGAAAAGAGAAGTAGAAGATCAGTAGGAAGATGCGGACATACTTGGTTGTAAAATTTACGAGAATCGTTTAGAGCCATCACTAATCTGTCAAGATCAGCAATCCCGAAAATACGCATAGCTTTACGATTGCCAACATTTACAATGAGGATTGCACTTAGACCGACTTTTTTTGTCGATCCTTGACGGCTAAGTGCTGATTGGGGGTCATAGGGAACAGTATTTTCAAAGTTTGGAAAAATTTGAAACAAGTAGCTTTTTCCCTGCAGCTGCCACGGTTGACGAGATCTGTTCGTGCCAGATCAAGTCTTCAACGAGCTGAACTCCCACCAACCAAACTGAACGGCCTTTGGTAGAACTCGGCCATCCATCGAAACCGGTTGAGCGCTAGGGCGCTTCTTGATTGTCAAAGTACAGTACTGTGTTTTGGAACTGTTACAGATTATTACGTCCCCAAGTAGTTATAACCTCCAGATCTCTCGTCAGATAGGAAGTCGCTGCTAGTCTTCTTCTCTGATCTCCGACAGGGATCATCTTGGCACTCTGAATGTCTGCATGAAAAGTGCTGTTATCAGCAAAGCCGTGTATCGGATTGATCATACAGGAAAGGAGGAGTTGATATGCCTCACCGAAATTCAGCCAAATTTGTACAAAATGGTCATGAAAAATCTCGTCAAAGATTACGGATCTACCATGAAAGCAAAGGAGATAATTTTTCTGATGCAATCTTCCATACAAAACACTATTCTGCTCACTTTGTGATGCAATATAAAAATCTAAACTAGAAGAACTGTGTTTTTTATTCAATCAAAATCTTGCGTGAATGTTGGGACACCCTTTATAAGCAGGCCAGAAGGGGTTAGACAGTGTCAGCAAAACGGATGCCACTTTTAAGCTATGTCGCCATCCCAAACTAGTCCACGTAGTGCAAACCATTCATGGCTAGTTCGGAGAATGACTTTTACAAAAATCGCATTTGAACATAAGAAATCGCAACTTGATATAAGGAATATCAATCTAACAGTTGCAGTTACAGTTCCGTAAGTGCTTTGCATAATGGATGTCCTGTACTAATGAGTGTGAAATACTCAGAAACTTATTGTTAATCAAACTCAAACCCTCAAGACCTATCTTCTGTTTGGTAGGTCTGATTTCCAATTTCCTGCAGAATAATGGAAACTGCAATACTGAATCTAATAAATATATCAAATGTCTATTAAAGTACCTCTCGTAAAACCGCACAGCAAGGCGCAGCCAATCTCGAAGCGGATCTCATATAAAGTTGCACAGCGGCTATAAAAAAGAAAAATGGCCTATCCGGAAGGCAAATAAAACAGATTAAGCTCGGTTGCGTATGTTCTATATATTGTTTACCATTTTTCATGTGGTTTAATTTCAAAATCCATATTAAAAGCCGTCTATATTCTGAAACGCAAAGAGTTTTGCCAGTTTTGGTGGGTCATATGAATAAGTTTAAGATAAATGACCTTTCAACATTGCACAATGAATAAAAGCACAAGAGATTGTATTAAGACCTTTAAAGTAGGTACCCAAGAAGATCTACATATTTGAATTTTTTGGAATTCCATTTCTTGCATCTATGGTATGGGCTATCAGGTAGGTGCTATATTTACGTTCGAAAACACATTTTTTCGATTAAGTTATTTGGCCATATTTATACCTATTCGTTAAATTATTTCGACATTGAACTCTACCTTTACGTTACGGCATGTTCAATCTGCACAGTACTATGTAATTATCAAACCTTCATAATTTGCTTCAATTGGGAAACACCCTCCCACTACAATGCTTGCTTGCTTTTAAATGTATTCAAAAAAAAATATTTTTTTCTGATATTTGGTTCAGGTGGAAGAATAGCTGATGAGCTAAACTTCGCACCACAATCTTATTAATTTTTGTAATCTAATCTAAAACGTTTTTGAATTGGGTAACTAACAAATAAATGGCATTAAGTTTTTCTAAGTTAAGCCAAAATTTGTAGTCAGTAAGAAAGTAAGTTCCATTAAATGGAATATTTAAAACACACATGGCAACAGCGTGTCGGTCATCATCACTCTTAGGCTGGGCGCATACATTCGTTTTCCGCGTTCGATTTCCGAATTCGTTTTCCGTATTCGCAGACCCGAATGCATCAAACGCTAATAAAATACATTGACTGCCGCACACGTTCGTTTTTTTCCGTACGTACGTTTCGAAAGCCAGCCCACGCGTTCGTGAAAACAAAACAGATAGAACCTAGTGATGTCACGCGGAACGCAGCACTGGCATACATTTGTATTGTACCGCCGCACACGATCGGAAATTTCCATCCAGAACCGCGCAATGACGTGCGTATTGGACGTCACGTTGTTGCATCAAGAGTTCGAATGCATCAGGACAATGTATGAAGCAGAAGAACTAACATTGGCTGTTGAAAACCACTCCTGCTTGTGGGATATTCATGACAAGGACTACCACAATAGAGATGTCAAAGACTTGGCGTGGAAGCAAGTTTTCAAAGAGGTTATACAGGATTGGAACTCGTGCACAAAAGTGGAAAAAGAAAACAAGAGTGAAATTACTTTTCTTCCACTTTTATATTGCCTACTGTACTTTTATTGTTGTAAATTGGCAATCCTTTCGTTACATAGGTATGATATTTCTCCTGCCGGCGCCGGCGTGATGAAGTACTCGTCTCTTATGTTTCGGCCTCGGTTTGTAGATCTATGTTGTGTATCCAGAGATAATCTCATCCAGGTATCTTGCTTCCTTAATTTATCACGTATGCTATAATGAAGTTCATCGGAAGATTGTATTGAGATCCTGTATAAATCAAAGAATTTATCTGGATTTGCTTGTAAATTTGCCCTTTTTAGATAAAATGGACTCTCGTAGATTCTCAGACTGTATAACGGATGCACCCAATACCGCCGTTTCTTTTTCTTGTTTTCTGATAACGATAATAGAAGTGCAATCGCAATTAAATCGTCGTTCTCTCTCGGCAAGCATTCACAGAACCGCCACTGAACGTACTGGTAGTATAATATTTACTTAAAAAAATTGAACGGTTGCGCTAGTCTCACGGAATTCCGAATTGAAATTCCTGATTAGAAAACCGTATACGGAAAACGAATGTATGCGCCCAGCCTTATTGTACCGCCAATCGATCGCAAACGGTAACAGTGGTTTGTTATCCTTTTGCATAGTTTAGCAGCGTTGTCAGATTTATTTTACTTTAAGTCGCTTCTCTCTAAAAAAAATGCCGTTTTGACCCCCATGTTATATGAAACTATTTGCTTCTTTTAACCCCCTCTATCACCCATTTAATTAATGACCATCATAACGTTTACACCTTGTATATTTAAAAGTTTGTGTAAAAGGTTCCACGATATAATAAAAACGTATTTAGCGTTGAACAAGATTTTGCTAAAATTACCTGATTTCAAAATAAACCATAGAAAAAAATAGAATCTACGTGCATTTCCAATAATTTAAATGTTCTCTTACTGCGAATAAAACTATACTTTTGAAATTGATGGCTAGTTTTGGATATCGTGCTGTGTATTTCATTCCTCAACGATATCATAATTCCGAATTGAACGAAATCGCTAGTATACTTAAAATAGAATTGCTTGCAAGGTAAAAGAAGAGGAGCCAATTTTTTCATTATAGTGACCTAAAGTGAGGAAAATGCTAAAAGACGTATAGCACCTCATGGTTTGGGATTTGTCAAAAATGTTAAATCTCCAAAAAATGTATAGCTATGACCAAAAATTATCAAAAGCTGGAAAAACAAAGATTAGGACTATCTGAAATATTTCGTTATATTGTATAAAAATATTATCAGAATCTAGGCAGGCGATACTTTGGTATTAGAGAGAGGAAGGCAAATGGACGGGAATGAGTGACATCGTTTTTCGTAAGGTTTAGATTATTTATATCAAACAGGTGTCAACTGGCTTGGAAAGTAAAATATGAGGATAAGTACATTTCATTTTTCATTTAGAAAATTGTGTTATCGTCACGCCCGCCTATGATGATGTAATCAATAATGGCAATAATGATCAGTTTACTTTTGACGCATCATCGAAGGCATCTACTTTGTTTATAATTTGCCAAGTGGCAGGAGTTTTTATTGGTATTTCCAATAACATGAGTTATTCGCGTATTTTTCGGTTTATAACAATGTTTGTAAGGGTGATTCAAATTGGGTTTCTACATTAAAAGTATTTAAAAAAAAGAAGAAATTGCAAATGCAGTATGTATTTGTCCATTCAGGGCAGTTCATTACAATTATGCTTGAAAGAATATATCAAGTAAATGACCGTCGCGGCTCATGTGGCATGACGTAATTCGTTTCGAGAAATTTTCGACTACTCCGTGGCACAAATCAGGTCCTATGTTGGTAATTTCGCGTCTGATCTCCTGTTTCAGCTCCACAATTGTGTTCGGGTTATTGTTGTAGACTTTGCTCTTGAAATACCCCCAAAGAAAATAATCTAAGGGAGTTAAATCACAGGATCGCGGCGGCCAATTGATATCGCCGTTACGTGAAATAACGCGACCTGGAAACTTGCCTCGCAGTAATTGTATCGTTTCTCCTGATGTGTGACCTAGGCTTCAATTCCTGTGTTATTTGGATGTAACTTCAAATCTTTTGTTAAAAGGTCCAGTTGCTGCGATCGATGACGAATCGAGGTTCTTGGAGTTTCGGCCACACTTTCGACAACAATAGCAATATTGTGTTCTGACCGACCTCTACGAGCACGCCTAGGGGTTTTGGTGTTAGTGACGGATCCAGTTTGCTCGAATTTTTGCACCAAATTCAAAACTGTCCTCTCACAAGGCCGATTTTGTGCGCCAAAAAATTCACGTAAAGCACGAAATGTATTCTTCCTTGATCGGCCGTTTTCATTATAGGCTTGGATAATTTTAACACGTTGTTCGGTCGCATATTGCTTCATGACTGTTTTGTTTATATTTTGACGTTAGAAATGGCACGTTGTCGTTAACAAATTCAGTGGCGTTACAAAAAAAAAATTATTTGTAATGTGTAAAGTAGTGGTAGCATAAATCCATATAAGAATGCAACGTATTGCATTTCAGTGCCAATGGATCTTTTTTATCAGGAACACGCCGTAACACATCTGTGATCTCCTTTCAAGACAAAGCTGTTTCAATACTGGTAGTTCAGAAATGCCTTCTACAAAGATATACAATTACCGTATACATAGTCAAGTGGATCTCCTCATACTGGCCTATGTATCAGCAATACAATGCTCTTTATGCAAACCACAGCTTATCGTAACCTCAATATAAAAAGTGTACTGAGAATAATAAACAATTGCCGCGACGTGGACAAAAATGCTAAGACTGTGACAATGAAACATGAATGTTTAACGCTTATAATCGGAATTGTTTTTTCATTACACAACAGCAATATCACCTACTTTGTATTTATTAAAAATGTTTATGTTTCTTTTAATGTCATGTTTTATCAAGGTTTAATAATAAGTTGTTTTAATCTGATAAAGTTTATATTTTTAAGCTGAATGTGCGATGTGTAATCATTTCAGCTACCAATGAGCGCTTTCAAAAGAGATTCTAGAATAATGGATCACACTTTCCACACTACGATGTCAATAGCTCACAAACCGCCGTGAATATTGTTATCTAACTAGTGTTCACTAACATTTATCATTAGTTTTCAAGCGAAAAAGTTAGTTAACATCGTTGGCTAACAATGTTCGAGGCGTTAAAGACCCAGGATGACAGCTACAAATCCCTTAAGTTAGATACATGTATTACAGTTTCGCAACCTCGCCAGCAGCCATAGCCGGATCGCGACAGGTTTACTTCTGTATTCGCTGCGCTCGACACGAGTACTGAAATCATTTCTGAAATTTACGTGATAAATGCAAATGCTCAGGAAAGTATAAGTGTAGAATAAGCGTGGAACTATTGGGATTAGAGATGAACAAATATACTAACGCCAAAATACTGCGACAAACCCGCCATCATGGCAAAAAATTGCTTTTGATCGATTTTTGTCTTTCTATTGTTTTTTAGCCCGTAGCTCAGTCGCCACTGGACCGGTTTTCAAAACCTTCAAAGCTGGTTTATCCTTTGCACAGTAGTTACCTTGTTACATGTAGGTAGGATAGATACTTAGTGAGCAATCTCAGACTGTGGGTTAAAAAGTTGTCACCGATAAAAAATACCTACATAATAGTAATTTTAAGAGGGGTTTGAAACGAGGTAGTCTCAAGAGTTTTTTATTATTTGGCAATAGAACCAGCACTTTGACAATTCTTTAGCTTGAAAACGATACGTTTAATGAATCATATCGTACGGCCAAAGCGTTGTGCGTTTGATTAGGTGTTCACGCTGCTGTGCGACTGCTTCAAGGTCAATCCTCCTGGTATATCTTGGCGACGGAGCTTTTGCCAATATTAACAACATATTATCGGTTAAGATGGCTGAATTTGACTTCTGCCTACATCATAAACGTATACAGGGTGTCCCAGAAATAACACGTCAGCGTGACACGGGAGATGGACTGACTTCAGATCAATCAGATAAAATCTGCATATCTTAAGTGGTAGGTAAAAATTTTCTATTTATCGAGATATTGTTACTTTTAATTTTTTTCATAAAATCCCTACTTGTTGCTCCTTTTTTGACTTCTATGGCTACACAGAACTTCTAACTTATGATTTTTTTCCTAGGCTAGCATTAATAGTTCGTTGAGACAACAGAGTTATTATTTCATTGAAAGCTAGCACGGTATGCTAAAAAAAATTATCACGTTATTTTGTTTCCATGTGAAAATCTTTATTAAAGTTTGACTAATTACTGTTATTTTTTATTTTTAGTATTTCGCAAGCATTGCGACTTCAATGACAAAACTTGGAATTATTCAGTTTTTAGTGAAAAGAATCTATAAAGGTTATCTATCCTTTTTGTGAAAGAACACTGACTAGATGGTTTTTGAGGTTTTTGCTGTTTCACAGTCTGGTACATTTTTTTTCACAGTGATTAGTCAAACTTTAGTAAAGGTTTTAGCATTGAAACCAAATGTAATAATTTAGTTTTCAAAGAAATGAATACTCTGTTGTCACAACCATCTATTAATGCTAGACCAATGAAAAAATCATAAGTTAGAAGTTCTTTATAGCCAGTCAAAAAGAAGCAAAAAGTAGAGATTTTTTGAAAAAACTTAAATGTGACAATATCTCGAAATCTAGAAAACTTTCACTAAGGTCAAGTGATGTTATCTGATTGATCTGAATCCAATCTAAATCCTCTATCACTCTGGCGTATTATTTCTGGGACACCCTGTATATACCTCATTAACTGGTTGATGGTTAATTTTGTCTGTTAACATTAAAATAGGCAGCTGAGGAAATTGTTATTTTATAATAAAAACATAAGTGTTTCATAACTATCATATTTCTTACTTACTCCTGCAAATACAAGTAGTTCATTATTGTTACTTTTGCTCGATTACTTATCACGTGCGATCTTAAAGGCACTACTGAAATGGCTGCAGTATTTCCTCGAGATTTTGCACATCCTGCAGGGATTCAAAGGAAGCATCGGTATGGAATCTTTGCCTCTCCATGTTTACAATATTTCTGATTAAAGTAATGCCAATAAGCTGGTATAACAATAGGTACTGCGGATTTATTTATTCGAAAGCTATAAAAATATCGTATCGATGACACCGAACAACGTTAATATTAATAAAAGCCCAGACAGCGATAAGAAAAACACTACCCATTCAGTAGACGTTTTGAAATTAATAAGTGATTTTGAAAAACGCCAAGAGCGAAACCAACGGAGATCCCATATTTTCACACAAGCACATCGAAATTAAGTGCAAATGACGTCATAGTCGCTGAGCGCCTCGAAAATTCATTGCGCTTTGAAGAACGAAAATACCGGCCACGAACAGAATTTAACACAAATCTTATAAAAACCTGTTACAGAATGGTAAAATCTAGAAAGAAAGTCAAACTACGAGATCTGTAAATTAAGTGATGAGACTGATTTTTTAATTTTGTTATTCAAATATAATTACAATTTTACATTGTCACCCTAAAATAACTTCCCTCTGAGGCGACACAGTGCTGGAGAAGGTTCTTCCACTCCTCATAGCAGTTCTGGAACCCCGATACTGGAATAGCCTTCAGCTGATCGGTTAAAACCGTTAGAATGTTTTCGATTGTCCCAAAATGAGTTGTCCCCTGACTTGATTTTTCAACTTCGGGAGGAGAAAAAAGTCACAAGTACTCAAGTCAGATGGATAAGGAGGCTGAGGAGCCTCAGGAATGTTTTTAATGGCCCAAAACTCGTTTATTGACGCTGTGTGACAAGGAGAATTATCGTGATGCAACACCAAGTTGTTCTTGATCTGATGAACGGAGGTGTGAGTTAAATTTAACTCTTTCCTGATCATTATGACTGTCAACCGACGATCTGAACGCATTCTGTCGATATGTTCATAGGTTCTTCAATACGAAGGCCTTCCGCTTCATGGTTCATCTTGAATCGACTCTCTCCCTTCTGAAAATGCCTTAAACTATCGAAAAACCTGGGTTCTTGACAAAACACCATCTTCGTAGGCCTTCTGAAGTTTAGCAAAAATTTCCGTTGTACTGTGTCCAAGTCTGAAGCAAAACCTGATAACACACCGTTGCTCCAAATTGATGTGATTCATTCTTAGAACCCAATAGAAAAAACTGTTTCACAAAAAAAACGCTTCGGACAACAAAATGACTCGAGCGAGTTCAAACTTGTACTGAATGCGGATCACATGTTCCCCTGTTTCTCCTCCAAGTCCGGCTCCTCCAGTGTTGCCATGGCCTAACGCTAGGTTGCCAAATATCACTTGTAAAATATATCGCTTATATTAAACGCCTTTCCTAGCGCATTTTTATACATGACGCAGATTTTATCTTACCTGTGCGTTTTCTGCAGCAACCTATTCTTGAAGCTATCATACACCGCAGCGCCTTCCTGTGGTACTGCGTATCTGATACGACCGTGTGATGCCACGAGATGCCTGCCGGAGATGCCCAGGTCCATTTGGATATCCACGACCAGCAGCAACGTGAAGAGCACAGCCACGACGCTGATGCCCATCACCAGGCGCTCTTTCAGCTTCAAGCCGCCGCGGAAGAGCATCTTGCTTGGTGGACAGCTGCTGAGATTTTTCTCCGGGATTCTGCTCACGCTGTTATTGTAGACAGCGGATCTATAAAAAATATATAGCTCATTATACATGGTGATGCTAATGCTAAAAGATGCTAATCTCTCCTAAACAGAATCTCCTAAGGGGTGCATTTACGGAGACGCCACTGAAAAATTGTGTTTTTTGTGATAATTTCTGAACGTCACAGTACATTCAAACAAATTTTGACAGCACGGTAACCATTTGGGTGTTCACACGATTGTGACTACAGAAAACAATTACTTCATTTCAATTAAATCGAATAGATTAAAATGAACATTGTCTGTCGGCAAAATTGTGTAGTTTTAGCCCATATTTTCGGATAATATGCTAGTCAACGCTCTCAGAAAAAGAAGAATAAACGATAAAGTACCTAAGTAGTACACAATTTTATATGATTTTACTTTCCACGCCACTAGCAGAGAAATATGGTAATCGCCAAAAACTTAGAAGAATGGCATCTAGATTTGGAAAATCCATGCCACTCATTCCCGTCAGTCTGTCGGTCTGTCTGTCTGTTAATTCTTGGCTCGTCTATAACTTAAAAAGTACCAATCGAATTATTTTTTTAATTGGTCCAGTGTCAGTGAAGCTCCGTTTTTTTTGACGTTTTAGATTCTCATTTTTGAAATTATTTTGAGTAGTAAAAGATTGTGAACTAAGGGCTTGTGGGTGTAGATATGTATTCCACTCGTATATTTGCTCTTAAGATTGGGAATGGTAGAAGTAAGTAATCGGCTACCCGCTGCTGAGCGAAAATCCACGCGATGAATTTGTTACCTGAATAGATCATCAACGATGCCCCTGCAATGTAATAATTGCGATTACCGGACGCTTACTCATCAACGGACATAAACGAGATATTTAATGATAATCTTAGACAACCTGAGTAGCCTTTAAGTGCTCAGGAAAAAAACGAATAAATCATCCACACTATATCACCTGGTGCCGATAATTGCAACGCTTGTCTTCCAACAAATATACACTGTCCGTACTGGTCTTTGAGCCATAAGGGTGAAGAAGCCCGTGGGTCAAAAGGGGGATTTAACATTGTGGAAACATATTGATACGCTACACTTTAGCGCATGGTCGTAAATAAAAATATTGTTAGCTCATGAAAAAGTCTATAGCTGACGCTGCTTCGCAGCTTACAGCGGGCGCAACCTTCAGAAATTTGCTTAAAAGCTGATCATAGGAAAGCCCAGGCGCAAAAATGCGAGAAAAGTTCAGCAAACAAAAACTGTAAAATGATACCATAGATAAATTACTTTTAATCAAAGTGAACATAGGTGCAGCTGCTATTCGGTATATGAAAAATCAGATCTTACCTAAACGCGGCGAAACAACTTTAAGGGATTGGACCTCAAACGCATCAACTAGCTGAAAAATTTTATTCTCGCCCAACGGCTTTCGATAATGAAAAACTACATTCAACTATTATTAAATAAACTGACCCAGCAGTCCGCACTTTGCATATCATCTCTGGCAGCGTTCCCCAAATTGTTTGTGGAGCTAAACGTTATTCACCTTGGTTCGAGTATTACATTTTTCAATGAATAATTATTTTAGTTGTAAATAATTATGCGCGCCTACTACTGTCGAAGGCAAAATGAGACATAAAAACTATTATTGAGAATACTCTCAAGTCAGTATACCTCTTTTTTATACAATTAAATTTTTGATGTAGGAATTCAACGACGGCGAAGTGGTGATACAGGCGAAAGAAAAATATAAATAACTCGTATCGCTAATAACCGTTGAGTAATTAAAAAATGACGTCAAGTAGGTTGACTACACACTTCCCACTAAACGCCGTCATCAGTTAGTCCGTAAAGAATTATCTTAGGCAATAGTCAGCCCCTCTGAGGGAAAAGTTAGCTACAGACATGTATAACACAAAAAATAAGTGGATGAAGTCACGGGGCCATACATTTAGACCATCCATCCCATAACACTGTAAATTTATTTCCTGCCCTACTGAAAATATCGACCATCTGACCACGATGCTGAACCACACCAGGCAACCATGCCATTAAGGCCAGCCATTATACTATAACTCACCAAACGGACGATAATTATCGTTTTTGTGTAGTAATTTTAAGTAGAGTACGATACTATTGATCGACCAGCCAAAGATTGCTAGGGACGAAAGGGGGAAATGCGATGAAAAAACCTTACCATTAGACGATTTTATATGGAGTCATAGGCGGAGATCGGAGAGACTTGAATTATTAATTGAATTTATATTTTATTACAACTGGTAGTATTAATATTTTTTTGCGATTCATAATGACGTGATACCAAACATACATTATAAGAAATAAATATACACAAACACTGAATATTGAGAACAAAATAAATATATTTTTTAGGCAACAAGTAATATTCCTATGTACGCATTATGATTGAACAGCAAAACAAATTATGCATTCTTCTAAAATAGAATACAACAAGTCAAAAATATCTGACTGAATAGAAAAATATAGGAAAACAAAAAGTAATTTCTTGATGAAATAACCCATAAACAACACATAGAATTAGACTTTCTACTGAGATACTAAAAGCCACAAACCAATAGTATAATAAATGAATATCTAAAAATTCTAAAAGGTAGCCAATCTAGTATAGTTTCAATCCTGATTAGAGTCATGATCACTGTCTGAGGAACTGTCATTGCTATCACTTTCACCTCCTATGTTGATTATTATTTCTTCCTGTATTTCTTGAATGAGACTGTCTTTTTCCCAATATTCATCTTCAATTTTTATAACATGTCCAATAACCTTTTGCCAGTCACTGGCACTTACTGAAGCGATGGCCTTATTAGAAATTTCATCTAGTTTTTTTATAGTAAATTCGCCGCTTGTATTATGGCTTCTAATGAAAAATTTTACTTGTGCCCAAATCATCTCTATGGGATTAAACTGACACATATAGGGTGGCGTTCGAAGTGGGGTGTGTCCGAAACTTCTTATTAAATTATCTATCTTATAATTTTTCTCATCAGATGGTGGCCTATGTAGACAAGCTATTTCATAAAGCTCCATTTTTTTAGCATTAGGATCATGCTCTATACCTTTTTTGCTCAACCACGTGATGATGTCTCTTTTTAGAGAAGATCTAGTTGGAGGCTTGTCTTCCAAAGCTGAATGGTAAGGTGCATTATCCATTATTATAATACTATTAGGAGGAATGTTAGGAAATAGTTTTTCAGTAAGCCACTTCGTGAAATTTTCTTGGTTCATTTGACCGTGATAATCACCAGTGGCACAGCCAGCCTTGAAAATGAGACAGGCTCCAGGAACAAAACCATCTTGCGAACCCGCATGAACAATTATAAGTCGTCCTGGAAATGAATAAATAGCCTCATTTTAGTGTTATTTTAAGTTTGCCAACACCTTTTTGAATCACTATGTATAAAAAACATATTTTTGAGAAAAAAATACTTGCAAGGGATTATGTATTCAATTAGACAAATTAAATGAGCACTTATTAAGAATATTCCAAAATTGAGAAAAATGTATAATAAGCAAAATCGAGGTGAAAGAAACTTTATTACCTGTAGAACTTATATTGCTCAGGACACCCATAATTTCTTCGCTTTGCCAGCATTTCTTGAAAGTGAGGTCATTATCAACCCAAGTTTCGTCCAAATAAATAATATGCCTTCCTTCTTCCCGGAACTTTTTAATAGACCTAAGATACTTGTATCGCCAATGTAAAATACTGGGTCTTTCCATTAGTAATTTCCTTTTGTTGTGGCATTTACGCCAGTAAAATCCTTTTGCTTTTAAAAGCAGCCTCAACGATTCTTTACCAAATGGAAATTCCATTTCTTCCTTCAGTTTGATTAGAAGTTTACTACAAGTAGGTACCACTTTAAAATCACAGTAAAATTTTTCTATCATTCTCCGAATAATGGAAAAATCGACTCCATCAATTTTTTGGATCACAGAAGGGCGTGATCTCTTTTTTCCGGGAGAAGCTAAAGGCTGTGTGGAGGTTGCATTTTGCCTGTCTTTATCTTCTTTTCTAATTTTACTTATAGTTCGTTCACTAACACCCGTATAATATGCCGCCCTTGCATTTCTAGCTACCAGTGGATAAACGAAAGTATTGTTAGCCGCTTCTGCATCGCAAGCACGTATCACGTTTGCTATTATTTCCCTTGCCTGGCTGTGAATAACTTTCCCATGCTTGAATTCCATTATCACCACTAAACAGTAAATTATATTTTCAAAGTATTTGCCAACTGCCTACGCCTATGGGAGTAGGTTTATAAATGACCGTGCCATCGGCACGTTATTCTAGTTTCAGATAAGATAAGAGTTTTGGACCAATCAGCGACCGGATGTTTACCTGCGGCCTGGGTTTTCCAGCTACATTGCCAAATTCAGCGGAACAATTCTATATCTTAAATATGTTAATATGTATGGACCGCATTTTATGTAGAACATCTGACAACTTCGCAATTTTTTGTCCGCATTCTTTCGGCTTGCAATCTTTCGCTGGTCCAACTATACGTGCACGATAATAGCTAATTGGCATAGTAACCTTGTGTAAACATTTCATCGAAATTCGACAGATATTTTCCAAGTTAGAAACTGGTCAAGGATTAGTGGACAGACAGACACACCGACAGACAGACCGACGAAAATGAGTGACATGGTTTTTGTGATGTACATGTCACATAACATAATATTAAAAAATAAATTCAATTCAACGATTGCGATTTAGTTTGATTAAATTAGTTTAATACTTTCAAGTAAACTGTTTTAAAAATCTGAGTTGAATTAAGACAATTAATCTTGTTATATAGTTAAGTCAATGTGTTAATTAACTTAATTGAAATTTTAATTGGTCTCATTAGTTTTTTCTTCGAGCAGTTCTCAACATTGATTGTTCCTAATACCTAATATAGTGATTTAGTCATTGACACAATCCTTCTTAGCAGTAAGAAGTTATAGAAATATCTGAAAATCTTAATAACTAATCAACAAAATAACTAACACAATAACCTTTATGTTTACATTCATGCACTGTATCATCCATTAGACTTCGCTGATTACCCGTGACCCCCAACAAAATATTCCTCACAAAACAAAGAATGTACTCACATAGCACTGACAGCCTTGACGCCAGTCTCCGCTTTTGGCACTGACCTTCCCTGCCTATATGTCTGAAACTTCTCGGGATCAGGTGGTGGCGAGTACTTCAACTTCTCGTATCTATTTTGCGGCACCACCTGTTTTGATACTAGCGGCACTATGGCGGTACTTCTCTCACTCACATCGCATTGCTGCTTCCTTAAAGTCAATAGGTTGCTTTGCACCGATTTATCTAATCCCTGATAACTGTTATCAGTTTGTATTGGTACGTCCGCGATCTCGCAGCACTGCTCAGTCTTACTCGATACTTTGGCTTGTTTGCTAGGCTTTTCGAACACCTTAATAAGTGCGTTCAGAAGTTTTGGTTTCGGTTTTTCTTTGGTTACGTTTTCGGAGGATATGCTATTGTTTAACCCGTTGGCTTCTATTCTATGACTAACATCGACGGATTTAGCACGTGGAAAAAGTTTCCTTTTGGTTCTGGGACTGTAGTGTTCTTGAAGATACCCTTCTTGGTGGTTATCTTCGACTGGCAAAGGGGAGTAGCAGCGTGTTCTCGAGTACCTGAAATATTAAAATATGGACTTGAGTCATCAAATATTATTAAATAACCTAAACATAATTAACCCAGAGGTAACTAGTACCGTTTAAGCAAGCCATACACGCTAGGTACACCTGTCAAGTTTGCCTATATAGTTACCCATCAGTCAGGCTTAAGGTGATTGCTGGTTAGTCAGTTGTTTTTTTGGCTTAAGCAGATTTTTTGCTTTTAACACAACCTTCGGCAGAAGTCGAAGTTATGTTACGTTCAGACTGGAATATAAAACTTATAAAACTATAGAAATGTAATATATTGGTACGAGAACAATACGCTTCCGTTCGTTGTCCGAGGGATCAAGCTTATACCAAGATGATGAATAGCTAAAAAGCACGAAACAGCTGTCCATGATTGACTGTCTTTGGTCGGACAATCTAAAGCAGCATGTTTAGTTAGAATACATATCTATGTAGTACATAGTGAACCAGTGCAAAAATAATGCTTGGGATAGGCGACAGGCGAGCGCTATTCATACTCAGCTTGAGTGCACTAAGTTCAAATGCATAGGTATGTAAAGCACGTGGAAGGATTTCTCCCAAAAAATACTCGCCTATCCAAAACAATAGCTTTATTTCTGGAAATCATTGATACAGAGAGTTATGTTGTATGTTTAGGACTGCCTTGCTCGCCCGGCGCGCCGCCTCAATTGGTTCCCACCGAGTTTCTTATCTTACCAACTTGAAATCGAACGGAACACCAAAGGCTCAACCAGCAAAGGAAAATTACGTGGTACACAGACGTGTCAAAATCCGAAAAGGGAACAGGTACAGGAGGAGGAGATACCTGGGCATAGTATACTACTTGGAAGGCACACCTCTACATTTCGACAGAAGTGTATGCCATTTGGCATTCCGCAGTAGTAAATGAGCGAGCGTGCAATAATAATAAAGGGTCCGCCATATATACTGACAGTCAAACATGCAGAAGACCTAGAGTGCCGACACTCAGGTACTGCAGGCAATAAGAGGGTAGATGAGCTCGCAAGGGAACAATCATCCGCACTCTGTATAAGCCCAGAATCCACCTTGAGGTGCTAAAAATCACAATAAGGAACCAAGTCAAAAAATGGGTAAAGATGCAGCACAAGGAATCTTGGTACTTAGTGATGTTGACATGGGGAAAAAAGTTATATTAGGACCATGACCAAATACGGCAGCGATATTGTTCTCAATGAGTAGAAACTAACTCCAAGTAGTTACGGGCTGAAAGAACCATCAACTGCAAACAATGCGGAAAAGGAATAGAATCAGCCTTACACGTCCTACGGAGGCGCTGGATCAGAAGTGATATCAACTCTTCAGGAAACTAAACTTAGATTCGAGAGAGTTTAAAACGCAATTGACAGGAAAACTGTACCAACTGATACAGTATACGAGCCCCTTCCCACTTCAGTTGGCCCACTTCAAGATTTGTACCAAAATATGCCTTTATAACCTAAACATGACGAAACTATTTACTTCTAAAACAATTTATTTTCTCAAAAGCATTTTAGATACAGTCTAGTCGTAAAAAATACATATTTTAAATCACTTAGACCCATAACTAATAGAACATCTGAACAAATAAACAATGTGCGAATAAATGCGCGAAGTTAACAAAGCAACAATTGAAAGATTACCATTGGGTAACATCACCTTTATTTTTTATTACGGCTGAAATTCTTTGGGGCATAGTGTTAACCAAGTTTTGGCAAAAATTTGGTGTAAAACAATCCGATATTTCTGGCAGCTTTTGTATCAGTTCGGTTATTGTACGAGCAGGATGTTGTCGTAGAACCTTTTTCATCTCGTGCCACAAAGCTTCAATAGGTGACAGATCTGGACTAGAAACCCATTTCAAAAGTGGTACATTATTTTCTTCCATCCATTTTATAGACTTTTTTGAGCTTTGGCACGCTGCACAATCTTGCTGAAACACAAAATCTTGGCCGGATGTCAAATATTCTTCCATCACTGGTAAATGCGATTCTTCTAAAATTGCAAAATATTTATTTGTATCCACATTTCCATCAATAAAATGAAGTTTTCCTACTCCTTTTGATGACATACTGCCCCAGTCCATAATGGATGCTGGAAATTTCACTTTTCTCTTCAGACAGTCAACATGGAATGCTTCATTTTTTTTGCGAATAACTCTACTGCGACTGTCACCAACACAAACTTCGAATCGGGCCTCATCATTCCATTGTATTGCACACCATTGTTGAGGTGTGCCTTGTCTATGTTCTTTAGCCCATCTAAGCCGATTTTTATTTTGCAGTGGAGTTAATAGTGGCTTTTCTTTGGCCTATAAACAAGTTGTGCAACTTTAGGGTTTTTACTTCACTTTTTTTTATAAGAAAACTTACCTTGCAAGTGCTAAATCCCAGTTTGTGGGCCTCTCTATGAGTTGTGGACCTCGAAATTCTCCTTCTAACAGCGTCACTCCACAGAGCACTTAATTGTAAATAATTGGCACGCCTGTTTTTCACGATTATTCTTCTTAATGCTCTTCGGTCGGCATTTGTGATATTACTTTTTTTCACATATCGTGGCTTAATATTAACTGAACCAGTTACGTTATATCTTCTAACAATATTTCTCACACTGTACCACGATAAGTCTAACAAAGTTGCAATTTCTGAGTTTGATTTCCCAGAATTAAAAAAATTAATTATCAGTAACCGAAGTTTCTCACTAATAATCCTTCCTCTACCCATTTTGAAAACCTTAACTACCCAAAACTATTTTAAACGTATTCTGACAGCTGTGATTAATAAAAACAATTGTCAAATTGTCATGGCTTTTATTTTCACAGCCACCTATGCGTTATAGACTTATTTTGCATTGAAATGAAAATAGGTTGATATGCTGTAATTGCAACATGCGTTATTTTTATGCTGCAAATTTGATTAGGGAGTGATAAAGTTGGTGATTTCTACTGTATATTATCAATATATTCATTGTTAATATTTTAAACTTATAACACCCTGCTTCATTTTTATTATTTGTGTTTGATAAGAAAAAACTAAGATTTCAATAGTTGGGAAAACTGAAGTGGGAAGGGGCTCATACTTCAATATTCAAGAAGGTAAAATACGCCCAAGAGGCTGCAGCGCAGTGCCATCGGTGGCTTTGGTCAGACGGCTCCCGGAAGAAAAAAAACAAATTGAGAGGAATTTATGGAACGTGCACGAGTACCGCTAATAAGTATACACACAGATAAAAATTAAGATGATTGAAGACTTGTATTTTCACAGATCACCTGTCCAGGTTTATAGACCTACATTGTTGTGCCACATACACGCTCCGGATGTTCGTACAATTCAACTGTTCAAACAGGTGTGTCAAGTGCTTCTTAGCGTGTATGGCTGACTTTGGAGAAATGGGTGTTGCAGAGACCTTAATCCTTGTTTCATACCTGGCCAAAGCGAGAGTATCACAATCACCTACCTCGTTACAGGTAGATATGCCCCTATGCAAACCATCCAGTGCAATAAAGTCGCAAAATGTTCTGTTAATGACAGACAGTACCTATTATAATGGTAGGGGTGTAAACGGAGAAAAATGCTTCATTAAAACTAGCATCATCATATTTAAACAAATTACAAAAACTTCCTTCACCTATTGAACGAGATGGATGTGATGATGTTCATGTCGATGTCGAAATGTAATAAAACAAGATGTTTGTGGGTATCAACTTTTTTTGAAAGGTCCATGTATGACAAAGTGGTACTGGTGCGGCAGTTTGACATAAAACTCTCCAACCCTCGGCATTACAACTATTCATATTCGCAAATTTCCATGAAATAATTGTGATGTCTGGTTTTATTATGCAGGTTGTTCAAGAGGGTATTTAAAACATGGACGCATGACGCATAAAATGGGTGCACCAATTATTGTGGGAAAACCTTTTATTCGACAACAAAGAATGAGAAAACGTGCTTTTTGGGTTTCACTTGAAAGTATTGGCAGGAACGAGAAAACTCTTCAATTAAGAATTTTGGGTATTTATAAGACCTACAGAATGAGACCACACGTAAAAAGATCCCACTAATATTACAAAAGTTATGGCCGAAAAAGGAGGCAAAATGCAGGTTCCGGCACTTGTTGCTAATGCTACGATAATTTCACGCAGCGACTTGAATTTTTTTAAATCCAAAAGCCTCTTACTTCTAAATAAGCACAACAAAATTGGAGGCGATTGGTCATGTAGTTTTTTTGAGAATATCCGATTGTTTATTCCAAAACACTTGTCTTCCGGCCATCACTACTAATTTATTGAGCAATCAAAGGACATTTGATAGCAAAATACATGAGTTTACCTTGCTGACATGAATCATAAGCCATTCCGAATGATAAATGTTGTTTTTATGCGAAAAACGAAGGGTTACATTTTTTCTTATAACAAATTCAAACATTTCGGATTTGTAAGTATTTTCTTCGCAACAAAAGGTGATAGACATATCCGCTTTGTTCTAAAATGTGTATAATATCGTATGTTTTTTGAATATCGTAGCGAATCTGTACAGTTACTTACAAATACGAAATGTTTGAATTTGTTTAGGAGAAAAAAATCTTCGTTTTTCGCATAAAAATAACATTTATCATTCGGAATGGCTTGTGATTCATGTCGGCAACGTAAACTCGTGTATTTCGCTATAAAATGCCCTTTGAGCGAATCCTGTATATTGCTCAATAAACTAGTAGTGATGGCCGGAAGACAAGTGTTTTGGGATAAACAATCAGAAATTCTCAAAAACTACGTGACCAATCGACTCCAATTTTGTTGTGGTAATTTAGAAGTAAGAGGCTTTTGGATTTAAAAAATTTCAAGTTGCTGCGTGAAATTATCGTCGCATTAGCAACAAGTGCCAAAATCTGCATTTTACCTCGGTTTTACTTTTTTACTATTAGTGGGATCTTTTTACGTTTGGTCTTATTCTGTAGGTCTCATAAATACCTAAAAATCTCATTTATGGAGTTTTTATTGGTTGTTCCTGTCAACACTTTCGATTGAATCCCAGAAAACACGTTTTCTCATTCTTTATTGTCGAATGAAAAGGTTTCTCACAAAAATTGGTGGACCCATTTTAATAGACATTGGATTAGACTAAACAACACACGCCTACCCACAATGAAATCGATCTGACAAAACTCATGGATTTATCAGTTTTCTTACTAAATGTTTTAAAAACCAAAATTATTTACCTGCCTATTTTACAATGAAGTTTTAATTTCTTTTGCTCCTCACGCCACTGGCGAAGAAGAATCGTAATCGCGAAAAATTTCGATAATGTTTTATGGATTTTATATGACACATACATCACGAAAAACTACGTCACTCATTCTCGTTAGTCTGTTTGCTAATCCTTGAAAAGTACAGCTCATGTATTAGTGAAATTTTCGCGAAAGGACACAAAATCGTTGTAGTTATTGAAGATCGGACCAGTGGTAGAGTACCTGCAGATGAAAACCGTAAAAACTTGAACTCGTTCAAACTTTGCTTTTTGACATCTCAGAGGCTCCTGATAATTTTCAAAAAATGTTTGTAGACGCCTAAAATTACTGGTAGGGGGTTGGCTGGTGGTAGATCTCAATTTTTAGGCGTTATTTTATTTATAAGGTCCTAACCCCTGTAATGATATCTTAATTTTCAGACATCTAAACGTGTCGGTGCATACTACCTACCAATTTACTATGTCCATTTAAATACAGAAGACCCTGTATGCAGTGCTTTTCGTTGCGCTGGTCGCAGCCTGGTTGAAATACTTCTATCATCGTAAGTCTTAAGGGTAAAAGTCTAAAAACTGAGATTTGAGAAATTAACGGAGATCTTCTGGTTCTAAGAAAACGGCTTTAAACAATTATCATTGAAAATAGTGTCCACTTGTCCAATGTTAATTATCTTAGGAACTGAAGAAGAAACATGCGTGACAACAGATAAAAGATCCAAACCAAAAGCATTCATAATCGCAATTGTCTTTCTATTTATTGCTTCTTGGGTCTGCTGTGACTGTTAAATGCAATTAGATGGCTACCTGAAGCATCCAGTCTTGTCGACTAATCTAATTAGTAGCAGGAATAGGAGAAATGAGGTTCTACCTTCTAGCTAATATGATGGAATTCTGAACGGTGTGTTTTCTGGTTGCGGGTTGTTTCTGGTATTGAAGATCGTTTTGGTGCACGTAATGCGGCAGGAACGAGGTGCCGTTCTGATGGAATGTAGGCGAAGAGGCTGCAAAGTTGGGACATTGCAGCCTTTGGGTTCTGCGCAGATCCAGAGTTTTCTTGTCCTAGCTTTGAGAAGCCTGCAACAAAAAAAAAGGATGAGTATATGCATGCCATCACTTTGAAGATATAAATGGTATCTGAGAATGAAAAGGTTCTTAATTCATTTTTACGCATATTTATCTAAACAAGCGAAATATTTAATATCACATATCTCTGGCACTATTCAACCGATTTTGATGAAATTCTGCAAAATGGTACAGATATCTAGGAGAATCATAACACAAGTCGAACAGTTGAAAAATCCTCGACTGGAGTCAATTTTTTTAAATTCTTTGAATTTTATCAAAATTAACACATTTTAAACTGTATATTGAAATGTTTGGCCATGTACAAAAAAGCAAATGAATGCTGCTTATTAATTAGGAAAACAGATTGATTGTGCCTCGTTTAGTTTTCTATTAAAAAATTTTTATTCATTCTAACATCTAATTTTTTTTGTGATGCGCCTAAGGCCTAAGCACCCAATGGGTACCGTGGGGCTATAGGGGGATACATGGGAAGGGGGAGGACGCCATACAGACTCTGGCGAGGGAACACGTGTGCATGCAACATGCACACATTCTGGCTCCGCCTACGAGAACCGCCGGGTGGTACCTCCGCGTTCGACAGTCAGAGATCATCTACCGCCTACGGACAATCACAACATCCATAGCCAAGAGAAAAATTTCTACTGGGTCGGGAATCGAACCCGCACAGCGCACGGCGACTGATCAGGAGACCGAAGAGTCTACTACTGCGGCCAGCGCTGCTGCCTGACATCATCCAAATTTTACAAAATAATGCTTAGGTTTGAACTTAAGATGTTTTAGAAACTCAAATTTCCAGAGTCGGATTCAGTTTTCTATATTTTTATTTGTATTTTGAAGTACAACGCCCTGTAAGCTATACCCTGAATGTATTATTTCGCTAAAAAAAGGATCAATAAATAAAAGTAAATGGCGAAACTAATATTGTTCACCCTGTCTACTTTTTTGGTATTTTTTTGAAGGTTTAATTGTACCAACTGATGTGCAACTATATGAGCTTTGCTTAAAAGACAAACGGCATTTAATATGAAATCTGCCAAGTTTGGCACTACATACCAATTTGAAATTAAGCTAAAAATCTAAAAAAACGTAGAATGCAGGTCTGATCTTGAAATTTAATTCTATGATCGTGTGCGTTATGTAACTAAATCTAATGTAATGTTGTGGTGAGGCTTGTAAACGTAACTAAGCTGAAACCGGACCTGCGTATCAAGTTCTATATTTTCATCGTAATTTTGAATTGGTCTGGAGAGCGAAAATCATTGCATTTACATACTAAATGCCGTTACCCTTTGAAGCAGAACTCATGTTGTTATACGACATCAGTTGATAGAAAAAGTTTAACATGGAGCATAACATCAATTTCCTCTTTCATTTATTTCTTTTACTGTCCTTCATTTTCTATGGGATATTAATATCACAGAGCTGTTCACTTCATAAGATCTATCCATATAATAAGAAAAAATGAGTTCCCAAAACATCTTTAGTACAATTCAACATGTAAAATGTTATGAAATGTTGAAATTTTGAGTTTGGTTTCACATAAACTGATAAAAATGAAATAAATGAATAAGAAATTTGAACTAAAAAAACAAAATAGGCACAATCATTCTGTTTTGCTAGTTAGCACCATTTATTAGCTTTTTTATACATTTTCAAACATGTCAATATTCTTAAAACGAGTTGATTTTAATAAAAAACAAAACTCAAAGAAACGAATCCGTTCCAGAATTTCTAACCATCCATTTAGTTTTACGTTACTCCAAGTTATTGTGCAAAATTCAATCAAAAGCGGTACCTAGATATGCAACATTAAAGATTTCGCTTTTTTATACAAATCCGTAAAAAATGACTTTCGTATTTTTTTACGAAAAGGCCTCGCCCTATACTATCTACCATTTGACTATATCCAGTCAAGCGGATACACCCATTACTCACGTCTTATTGATTTATATTTAAAAAAAAACTTTGAGAAATATGAGCAGTTCTTTGAAGTTTTAAGAAAACGGTCCTTAACGATTATTGTTAGAAGTGTCCACGAAGTCTCCAATGTACCTGTATTTACGTATTCGTATTTCGTATGCACGGACAAACATTTGACAATGCGTGAATTATGCCTCGCGATACTCGTAAGCATACATTTTCAAGACAGTGACTATAAAAGATTGTTTCCAAGCTTCTGCCGGTTGTACCCAGTATCGTCAGGCTGAACCTAAATGTAACCGCACGGTACCTCTTTGCTGTTGCACGTATACATTCTTCATTGGTTTGGCTTATAGTACAGTAGATGAGCCCATTTGAAAAATGAGCGGTGGAACTGCATACTACCAGAACGGCTACAACGGCAAATCCTAAATACCGTGATAAGTCCACGACTGCTATAACGATGTAAAATCAACTTCGTTACCAAATATGTGAACTACTTAAGGTGAATTAGGATTCAAGAAAGCCTCTTGAGCAGAAGCATTGTTGGAGCCAAAACTGCTGAGAAACACCCGCAATGACGTTGTGGGATGAATTAGTAAAGCAGGAAAAATAGAATGGAGATTTTCATGCCACAGCTGTCCGACGGTTTTTGTAATATCAAGAGCAATGACTGATGACAATTGATGTCGTATCTTCACTAGGATCACCTTTCGATCCTTTGCAAGAGCGGGTTCGATATCAGCAAAGTTCCCGCCTCTTGGGAGAATACCAGAGTCGTAAAACGAAAGAAATGTGGAAGGATGAGAGCAAGCTTCCATGCATATCTCATCAATACTGTGGCAGAGATGACGTCGGAATCCAAAGCTCCGATAATCTTTAGGGACTCCAGAACCCGCCTGATGATCTTATGCAACAAATTCACTTCCTCATGGTGTGGGCAGATATCAATGTACATGGGCGTTGGTTTATAGCTTGTCAGCAATAAAATACTACCTCTTATGTTTTTTTTTATTTGTTTGGTCAGCATTCAGGAAAACCGACTTCAAAAACATCTATCTACGACATATAGCTTTCGAAGTAAATGAGTTTAAACATTTTATAGTACGGAGGAATAATGCATCTCAACTCGGTAATACGCTTGTGTATTATATAAAATAACTTCAATGGATCAGGTACAAAGCATTGTGTCTTGATCGCTGTCACTGACCATCCATACAAGTTTTTCCACGGCGTTTACTTCACCTTCATTCGAAACTTTTTGGTGGTGTGTTTGCTGCAACACTCCTGAAGAGGTTATAATACCCAGAATTTACAGATTTAAGAAAGAAAAATGCAAAAAACCGGGACCGCCCCGAGTGTAACCCAACAAGGATAACACGAAAGTTTGGAGGTTTAACTATAAAAAACTAAAAAAACTCAAATCTGAAATAAAGCTTGTAGATGAAGAAAGCAAATTGTATTACGAAAGTATGATACAGGAGAACTTACCACATCAAAAGAAGAAAAGAATGACAGTTTAAATATGTATCTTCTGATATTGTACACTTTATTATCTGTTTTAAATAATAAAGTACTTGGCACTTGTTTCCACGTATCTTGTTATTCCACCACAGTTTAATTTTCAATGGTTAAAGGAGTTAGGTACATTTTTTGCAGTTTTCCCATAAACTAATAATTTTTCAGTATCCTTAATCTAATACAATAAAAATACCGTACTTCAACATATCGAACAAGTGATTTTAATCAGAATCGTAAAATAATGGAAAAAGTTCCAAATCAAATCCCGTTTTCCTAAATAACTCTGAACTTGAATTTTGTGACATAACACTTCTAACCACTTATGTCTTCAATTATTCTGTGACCTTAACAGTTTAAACTGAATTACCCTACCCCTTCGTTTATACTGTAATTCGGATAAGCTAAAGATATCATTGTACCGGAATTGGGTTAAAGAACAATAACCTCTTTATCGCATTAGGGAAATGTAAAAGCATTTAAATATTGAGCGACTAATTTTATGCGGCATGCTTGACTCCACAAATTTCGTTTAGCTTGGCATGATAAGGCCGCAAGGGCGTCACATTTTAATCGATATAATAGAAACCGATATGCGGTATAACGTAAATAAACAGAAATAATAGTAGCACAGCTTGTGGGAACTCGGCTGTAAAATGAAAATAAAACGTCAAGTAGGCTTACTCTACACTTCCCGAGCAACGAATTTATATTCGGAGCAAGTTAACCCCTTAAAATAATGTTCACAGTGTTGTCTACACCCCCGGTGATAAATATGATATGATAATCTTTTTTTTATTGGGATCAGCGGTATGAGTCCTAGGGAGGTATGGGACACATTTTGGACCTCGCCCTAAAGCTGAATACATTGTTTATCATGTCCGTATCGACCTAGGGGAGACCAGGGCTGGTTGTCACATGGGTTGGTTGTCACAATTGTTAAATCTCAGCAGCTCCGCAAGATGTAGTTGCCTGGCGCGCTACACATCGTTTCCGCGTCCGCGCAGAACACTTGTATTCAGTACAAAAGTTGTCGGTAGATTAAGGTCGCACACACAAAAATAAACAAATCGCCTAGCCTGAGTAAATTTTTCGTTTGCCACATAATTTGTGTTTTCCAGACTACATTTGATAATAAAAAGAACTGTTGAATTTATTTTGCTCTTCAATAATCCGAATACGACTTAACGTAAGTATTGACTTTGAATTTGTTAATTTAGTGAAGCTATCTAACCTTAAAAATTAATTATCTAGTGGGGCAGGTTGTCTCAAATTAGCGGGGGCCTCTTGACACAAGTGACAACCAGCCCCCACACTAGACGATTAGCTTTGCACATCATTCAACGTAGGTATATGTATATAATGTATTTTTTTAATATTTTCAGGTTACATAAGCATGGTTCGCAATTTCAAAAGGAAGACTGAGAAGGGCAAAGCGCCGCCTGACGTACTTTTAAGAGCTGCTAGATTAGTGAGATTAGGATCCTCAATAAGAGAAGCGGCAACTGACTTCAATGCAAATTACCGTACTTTAGCAAGATACTGTAAGAAAATTCCAGAGTCTGAATTACTTGATGATCGAGTTGTTGCGCCGTCAATTTCAGTTGGCTACATCAAAAATCATTTAGTATTTGAGCCTGAACTTGAAAATCATCTAGTGGAATATGTACTCAAAGCATCTGATATTTATTTTGGATTACCACCCAAGGAAGTACGTGGACTGGCATATGAATTTGCTAATGCTAATTCCTTGAAAATGCCGGAAAATTCTAAGCACCATAAAATAGCTGGTCCTGACTGGTTTAGTGCGTTTCTAAAACGTCATCCTGTACTGTCTATTCGCAAACCGGAAGCAACTAGTTTACCAAGAGCCAGTAGTTTCAATAAAACGAACGTCAACGAATTTTTTGATAATTCAGCTTCAGTTATGGAAAAACATAAATTTGAGCCTCACGAAATCTGCAACATGGACGAAACTGGGATTACAACTGTCCAAAGACCCGACCGCGATGTTGCCAGATGAGGATTCAAACAGGTTGGTTCGATAGTTTCTTCAGAAAGAGGAACTCCTGTTACTTTAGCAAGTGCAGTATCAGCTATTGGAAATTCCATACCTCCTTTTTCATTTTTCCACGTGTACATTTCAAACCACATTTTTTAAATTCGGCTCCTCCTGGTTCACAAGGTTCTGCAAACTCATCAGGTTGGATGAAAGAGTCACATTTCTTGGAGTTTCTTAGATTTTTTCACCTTCATGTGAAAAGTACTGTGGAAAGACCGTGCCTGATTTTACTAGATAACCATGGATCCCATCTGAGTATAGAAGGACTGAATTTTGCCAAAGCAAATGGTATTGTCATGCTCTCTTTTTACCCTCACTGTTCACATAAACTTCAACCTCTTGACCGCGCCCGTTTTCGGCCCTTTTAAGACATATGTAAATACTTCCTGCGATGCTTGGGTCTTAAATAATCCCGGTAAGACCACGACTATATACGACATACCTTCAATGCATACCCCCTCGCATTTACTCCCAAAAATATACAGTCTGTATTTCGGGCGTCAGGTGTGTTTCCTTACAACAGAGATATTTTAACGGATGAAGACTTTCTTGCGAGCTCTGTCACTGATAGGCCAGATCCGGGTATCTTGAACGAAGCAATAACTGGATCAAACCCGGAAACCTTAAACGAAAAGGAAGTTGGGCCAAATTCAACCATCTTGAACGCAGATGAAACTGTAAGTCTGATAAATATTAGGAAGCAGGAAGCAATAGATAATATACGAAAGAGCAAAACAGCTAATCAAACTAGTTTTGATGATCCCTGCTGTAGTAGTTTAGTAAGGCTGCATACGGGAAATACGAGTCTAGTACTTCCAGAAAGTTTAAGACCTTATCCAAAGGCATTGGCAAGAAAAATGTATCGAGTTTCCCGTCGTAAACGAGGGAGTGCAATACTCACTGACACTCCAGTAAAAGACGAATTAGAGAAAGAGAAAAATAAATGCTAGAACAAGAAAAAGAGGAACAGGGAAACAGTGAAAAGTGACGTTCTTGATTCAGAAAAAAAAATGAAGAAATCTAAAAAAATGGAAAGACAGATAATGAAACTGATGGAGAAGAATGTTTTTGCTTGATTTGTCTTGAACCATTTTCTAACAGCGCGCCAAATGAAGAATGGGTGAAATGCTCATCGTGTAATGGTTGGTCTCATGATGCGTGCACTGATGGACGCGCACTTTACATATGTCATAACTGCGATAGTGACTAATTGTAAAAAAACTCTTCTACTTTTTTCTCATAAAGATTTGGTGTTTAATAAGCAATAATACATATGTTTAAAAATGTGATATCATTAATGATCTAAAATACACGTGACAACCAACCCCAAGCAATGTGACATCCAGTCCCAGCAAGGGGCAAGCAACATCTTAATTTAATATTGTGAATTTTTTTACAGCCTTATCCATTTTACATAGTGTTCCCAAAGGATAAACCATATTAGTTATGCACCAAATATGTGCATATAACGCTTCAGATCGAATAAAAAAAAGAATTACTGAAAATTGTAACTAGCCCCGGTCTCCCCTATTATCAGTATTTCCAATAATTTGAATTATTCGCGTATTCCGCGGTCTTAACATTAGTAAGGGTATTGTGTGAAAGAGTAACCCAAAGATAATAAGTTGGCATTTTTTGAGTGTCCTAGTCGCCTCAAAAATTTAAAAAGTCGCGATATGTTAAGAATTTTAGTGAAACGTATAGTCGGAGCAACACTCAACGGAACGTGTAGATGGACATTGTGTACGTGGAAGAGCTTTTCGAGACATGTAGATAGAAAACCGTCCATGTTTGTCTGGCCGCTAAATGAAACCGCATGTGCTTTAAATACTGTTTGCTGAAAACGACATTTTGGCCGCAATGGTATCACTTTTCAAGTACCAGTACAGCTCGGCAAGTGTAGGAAGAGATGTGGCTCGCCGGAAGAAGCAGTAGTCTCTTGTAGTGTCTAGACTAGTTAGCGTACAGTCAGGAGAAAAATTTTCAGGCTGTGAAACAACTTTATTACTTATTGTCTGTACATTGTATTGTTACGAATTCGTGGGTTGAATACGCTATTAACTGTCGCCTTTATTCCTTGGTATGCTAAGAGATTGACTCGTTGATAATGGATTTTAAATCTAAATTACAACGTAAAGTTTTAACAGGATAAACTAGGCAGGTTGTAGCAGATGCTATATTCTTTATGCAATGAGAAGCAGAAGGAACTAAACCACTTAAAGATTTGAAGAAAGGTCAGGAGCGTGCAGCCATGGCACTCTATTGACTTTAGGAGGAAATTTTGCGAAATGAAATCTGTTGAAGAAGGTGCATCTTTTTCGACACGAAACAACAAAGTTGAAGAGCCACTCCGAAATCTGATTTCGACGACTTTGCTGGAGGATTGCTTCTTCGATCTATAATAAATTTTTACACAACGCAAAGAAAGTTCCAACTTTGCGGCGCATACACAGGACATTTGTTCAAGAACACAATTACACTGGATCACTTGAAACTTTAAGGAAAGTGATGAGAATGAGATTTCGCAGGAGGAAGGCAAGAACTCATAGAAGACTTACTATGGAGAAACCAGAGGTTCAGCATCTCAGGAGAAATTTTCTGAGAAGGAATGAAGAATATACAGAAAAAATATATATAATAATATATAAATATAATATAATTTATATGGACGAAACTTACATACATCCATGCATCACTTACGCATGAAAAGGTGTGAATCTACATAAAAAATTAATTTTAGTTTGCTTTCTAAACTATAGTCCGAAAATGTTTCCTTAGAAAAACTCGGGGTGTTGAAGTTTTAGGAAAAAAATGGAAAATAATTAATATTTTCAATGTTTTCCTCGATGCGCCATTTTTGAGTAAAACCGTTCTATTGTCCGAGAAAATTAATGTAATAATTGAAGAATTCAATTTAGCAATAAATATCTAGTTGCTCTGGAATATGTCACTGGCTATTGACATCTGACATGTATCTGTTGTTCAAATTTGTCCGCTGTGACATCTTTTTCATTATTTAGTTTTTACAATCTTGTTAATAATGGTGAATTATTCAAATGCAGAAATGGCGAAAATGCATTACGTACATGGCTTTGCCGACTGTAATAGGCGAGCAAGCCAGACGGATTTATCACCAGAGATATCCCGATCGTGCTTTGCCAGATAGTCGAACCTTTTCTAATATTCATCGTCGTATTGTTGAAACTGGTTCTGCCTGAAAAGGAACATCTGAAGGTAGACCTCTAAGTGTGAGAACACCTGAAATTGAGGAAGCAGTGCTGCGCGGAGTCGAAGAACATCCTGAAACGAGTACGAGGAAGATCGCTAGACACTTAAATATTTGCCATCAAATTGTTTGGAGAATTTTGGGATCTTTTGTTATATCCTTACCATATTTTAAGAGTACAGGCATTACTTCCCATTGATTTTCCAGGGCGTGTGACCTTTTGTCAGTGGTATCTTCAAAAAATTACACAAAATCCGCAATTTGAATCAATGATTCACGGACGAAGCTAATTTTTCTCGAAATACCATTCAGAATTTCCACAATAATCATTTGTGGGCAGAAGAAAATCCCTATGCCGTAACCGAAACCCATTTCCAGCACCAATTTTCAGTTAACGTATGGGCAGGAATTATTGGCAACCACTTTTTCGGCCCTTTCTTCTTGCCGCGACGACTTGACGGACAGATTTACCTCAATTTTCTTCAACAACAGTTGCCTTTGCTGCTAGTAATAAGAAACGATATGTGGTACATGCATGATGGTGCACCAGCGCATTTCAGTGTAGCGGTTCGTAATTATTTACAAACTGTTTATATATCGTTGAGTAGGCCGTGGTGGGCCCCAAGAATTGCCATCAAGGTCCCCAGACCTCAACAGTTTAGATTTCTTTTTGTGGGGATATCTTAAGACCCTAGTGTACACAAGTCCCGTTAACACTGAATTTTAATTAAGAGAAAGAATAGGTGCAGCTTGTGATTGAATTAAAAACACTGCAGGGATATTTCAACGAGTACGCAATTCCATGAGGAGGGCGGAAGCATGCATACTAAGTGAAGGGGGCCATTTTCAACAATTTTTGTAATCATATCGTTGGTTTTAATGTTATCTTTATGTTGTCAGTTATTGTCGTTCATTACCCCTAATGTGTTTAATTTTTCCAATTACATTAATAATAATTTTGCAAGTTAGACAATAGAACGGTTTTTATTTTTTTACTCAAAAATGGCGCAACGAAGGAAAGCAACTCAAGAGAGACCATTTGTTCTCAATTGAACGGGGAATTCAAAAATAATTTTTAAAAAACGATTTGCGTACCATTTTTTTCTTAAAAAATATCCGTACGCACCCCACTGTTAGATCAGTGAAATATCTGAAGCGGTTCTGAAGATATTAATTAATTTCCATTTTTTCCCTAACACTTCAGCACTCAACATCCCGAGTTTTTGTAAGGGAACATTTTTGGCCATAGTTCATAAAGTAAACTAACATTAATTTTTAATGTAGATTCACACCCTTAAATATTCGCATATCATTAAGAAACAACTTGTATAACTTATGAAATGGACAGAATAATGGCTGAAAAAAATCGTTCTGTTTTGAGATTGACACCATATCACCCCGAATTGAACCCAATTGAGTTGGTATGGGCATCTTTGAAACAATAATAATATAGATTTTAATCTCAAGGCTGTCGACAAACTTTGCGAGGACTTTTTCTCGTCTTATCCCACAAAGGTAAGCGATGTGAGCATCCCAAAGGTTTTGAGAAGCAGTATATGAAAATGGAACCGTCACTCGACTTAGTTGTGGATCAAATAATAATAAACCTAGACGAAGATAGCGATAGCGAAACCGAAGATTTAAGTTTAAGTAGTAGCTCAGATTCCGATCTCGAACTTTCAGGATTTGATCCTCTGTGAGACTTCATAAATGTTTAAAATATTTCCAACTGTATCTACAACGATGTTAGTTATCTGACCTTACTTTTCATTTGATTGTTTATTAATTGAAATTATTAACAATTAAAAATAGAATGAGTACCAATCAATTTCAGTCTTATAGCTATATACATAGCGTGCAATACTTATTTTATGGAATAAATTGTTTTGGTTTCCTTATTTCTATGTTTATCTCATTTATATAAATAATCACATAAATCCGATTTTTAACCTTTCTTCGGTAGCGAGCAGGTGTGGAAACTTAAAGCTATTTCTGTAAAACTGATGTATTATGCAATTTTGAAAATATTGAAAATGTAGTATATAAAACTTGTTTTTTTAGATATAAATTTTTAAATGCTTCTGGTGGAGATACAATTGTATTTTAAGATATCCTTATGATATGTATTCGTTAATTGTATATTAGATTTTATAATGCACATAAACTCAACCCATTGAACAAATTTTCTCTAAGAGTCATCGAGCTACATGAAATACTACAGGATAGATTGCTTAAGATCGGGTGCTCGTGGAATTGAGGATCTAACGCTGACAATGATAGAACTTAGTCTTGTAACGTTAATGAAGTTACCAAATTTAGAATATTGGGCTCACAAAGAGATATTTAAAAATTTGACACATACCCACAATTTCGATTAAAAAAAGCAGGCCTCACAAAATACGTATTCCATTATTGGAATTATTCGATTAATTTGAGACGCAGACTGTACCACTCGAGATTGAATGGCACGTATTGTACGTGCCATCTCTTTTGCTCCGAATGCGTTCTCCCTCTCTCGTGTGCGCAATCCTAGCAAATCCTCATATCACTTCCTACACTTGACGAGCTGTACAAAAATGATGTTCTCAGGAAAATCCAGTTTTCCGAATGTTGAAACATGGGAAAACACAAATATTATGTATTATTTCTAAATGTTACAACTGTCCTGTTAGTGTTACGAGTACAATCGCCTCTGGAATGGGGCCAATTGTAACAATGACACAAACTCATTAACATGACATATTCCTGTCAAACTGTTATACCTGAGCTGCTGGTTTGAAACTATTTCAAAGACAAATGACTACATTCAAAGGAAAATCGTTACAACCGTAGCCGGTCTACTCTATACATTTCTTCAATTTCTTTTTGACATTTTTGCTGCTGTTTCACCGCACATTAACTTTGTTATTTTAAACGTGGTTGGTTCTGAAAAGGAATGTCCCAACTTTCTGGACACCCTGTATATGCATCAAGTTCATTTTATGCATACACAGTTTATGCTGCACGTTTATCGGTCATAAAAATATACATGTTCGATGCACAAATCAACGAAATATAGCCGGACATCCTAACGACGCTGTCGATCATCCTTGAGTGATAATAATCGATTTCCCGATGGCCAATATATCAAGTCCCTATTACGTTTTTATTATCTAATAAAGCTCAGGGCTAGCTAACCGATAACAGTCAATGAGAGATGTTGTATAGCTTTGATTAAATGGCAATACAAGGTTTATGCAGGATACTTTTCATTAGCGTGGTGAAGTGGTCATTGGACAGATATAGTATGTCGGAATAAGGCAGAGTGAAACGTCATCTATCGCTAAAATCGACCACTGCGAATCAGTGAATGGCTAATACAGTGTATTTGAGCTTTCCTATCAATAATAGTTCACCTTACATTTTTCGAGATTGAGATACTGAGATCAATAGTTTTGGTACAGAAAAGATGTATTACAAGAATGTTTATGTGTAGCGAAAAATAGTACATCACTACTCATGTCAAAAATATAACTACTCATAGATAAAAGAACAGTTTTCAAACAGACTTTATATGTTTCAGGAAAAATTACACTTATTTTGGAAAAAACCATTGGCGTGATCCCATACCACGGAAACTGGGAAATTCTGATCTCATGTTCATAAGAACATTAGCCATCTTATTACAATAATAATAATATAATAATAATTTTGAAGCACGTCAGAGAGTTTAGCTACGCTTAATCCCACTGTGTGGAAAAAGAACAAAAACAAAATGGATATACAAAAAAAAACAAGAAAAAGGGGCAAACAACATCAAGAATTATAATGTATGACACGCACGCTGTATATTTTGAGATGTGCATTAACTATACTACTACTACAACAGTGCACTATTAGAAAGGACAGTCCTTTATCAGTAAGTCACCACATTCAGTTCATTTGCAGTCATCTTGCAGTGCACGTGCTGTAAACAAATTTAAGACGAAACATGGAGTTGTCTGGAAAGCGTTGTCGCGCTAAGATTTACTATGACTTTAAATTTGGTTCAACTGAACATCAATGTATCGAACGGTTACAACAGGCATTTGGTAATGAAGCTCCATCCCGGGAAAGTGTATTTCGCTGGTATGCCGAATTTAAAGGAGGGCGTGTTTCATTGGCTGATGAAGAACGTGGTGGTAGGCCATGTTCTAGTGTGACTCCAGAAAAAATTGCTGAAGTTTAGCGGTTAATTGAAGAAGATTCTCGCTGCATATATGCGACTATAGAGGCAAATCTTGGGGTAGGATCCGCAACAGTGCACACCATCTGGCATGATCATCTTCATTTAAGAAAAGTTGTTGCGTGCAATCCACGACAATACCTCTAGCCATACTGCCCAACTAACTAAAGACTTTTTACGCCAGCGCCACATGCTGGAACATCCGCCTTATTCGCCAGATTTGGCAATGTGTGACAATTTTCGTCCGAAGAGGAAATCGAACAAGCTATTAATCAGTTTGTTGAAGGCATTCCAAAAACCGACAGGTGAGAAGCATTTCATTTGTGGAAGGTCAGGCTACACAAGTGCATTGATACTGGAGGAGAATACTTTGAACATAAATAAAATAGTTTTCAAAAAATAGTTTTTAGTTTTCGGGTATCTCAAAATATATAACGTGGCCCTCGTATAAAAAAACAATCAAAGCGTGTATATGAAAAAAGATTTAGGCAGCCGGCTACTCCTAATCTCCCCCAAAGCAGCAAATAAGAAAAAAATGCGCATATCAAACATGAAATGATTATGACACAAGACAATGTGTCAATCTAAAGAAGAAAATACTCACTTCAGCACAATAGAGAAACCTAAATGGACTACAGCAGCTGACATTTTATCATTTTTTCAAAAAAAACGACCAGTTCAGATCGCTGCTGATTTGTTAGTTACTTGACCCTTATTTATTTATTTTATTTTATTTATTTACACCAATTATTGGTGAGAAAACAGAAATTTACATAGTACAAACATGGAATTATATACATAAGAAATATAACCTTCACGAAACTATGCAATTATATAACAGATGTCTGTTTTGTAGATTGTTCAAACAGTTAAGGGACCTATTCACATGCGAGCATGTCCGGCGGATCTGTCCGAGAGACGTACTCGTCGGACAGATCCGCACGTGTATATGCACGCGCTCGGCGTACATGTCTGGCTCGCCGTCCGTAGCCCAAGACGACGATCACCGCTAGCGAGCCGGACAGATACGTACGTGAATAGACCTGTTGCGGATTTGCTCGCCGGACGTAAAATTTTTCATCTCATTTTGCATTTACCTAATAAAGTCCAAGAGGGATAGTTTGGATTTATGTTATTAAAATGTCTTTCGCGGATAACAAACCATTTTGGGAAAGTTTTATTTTATTGTATAAGTCAAAGCCTTGCTTGTGGAATGTAAAAAGCAAGGAATATGCTAACAAACAATTGCGAAATGACGCATATGAAGCATTAGTTGAAAAATGCAAGGAAATTTGGCCTCTGGCAGATGTGAAGTTTGTAAGAAAAAAAATAGATTCCTTGCGTGCTGGCTTTCGCCGAGAATTAAGAGAAATTAGAAAAAGTAAGAAAACTGGGGCCTCCACGGATAGTATTTATGAACCCAGTTTGTGGTATTTTCAATTACTATTATTTACTCGGGATCAGGAAGAAGTTCGCCCTGGAACCTCTTCAATGGCATTCCAGGAATTAGAAGAGGAAACTCAAAGTGAAACAAGGGTAAGTAATTTTTTTATTACGTTTATTTTTAATAAAAAATGCAAACATTTTCGATCAAATACAACTTTTTGTAAGACTTTTCGATTATTCTTAATTTCCGTTGATCATATTTTCTTGAAATGATACTCCTCCTTCATTATTATAGTAGTTGGTAAATGCTTTTCTGACATTTTTTGCAATATCGTTGTAATAGGTCCTTCTGTTTTGTAAACCATGTAACTGACGAAGCTCTTCACGCCAATCACCATCTTGAATAATGTGATCACTGTTTTCGCGATCAACTGAGCGAATATTCATATAGTTGGAACATTTTCTTCTTAAAAAATTATGTAATACGCAGCATGCCAATACGACTTTATCGACTTTTTCTACATTACTTAGTGTAATTGTGCTCAGTAATATTCTGAAGCGAGAAGCCAATATGCCAAACACGTTTTCAACCACTCTCCTTGCTCGGCATAGGCGATAATTGAAAACTTTTTCATCGTGGCTAATACCATTTATTGAATAGGGCTTCATTACATTTTCTGTTAGGCTAAAAGCGTCATCTCCTATAAAAACGTATGGTAATTTGACTGCTGATTTTTCAAGATGATGAGGAGGAGGAATATTTAAAGTATGATTTTCGAGTTTCTCGTAAAAATCGGTCTCTTGCAGGACACCTCCATCTGAAACTCTGCCATTTATTCCCGTATATACATAAATAAATTCATAGTTAGCGTTTACAATGGCAAACAAAACGGTGCTGAAAAATCCCTTATAATTGTAAAAAAACGAACCGCTATTAGGCGGTTTTTTTATGGCAATATGCTTGCCATCCATGGCTCCCAAGCAATGTTCAAAGTCGCAGGAACGTTTGAATCCATTTGCGATTTCCAGCCAATCATTTGTGCTTGATGGAAACTGAAACAAAAATCATGTGAAATATCATTTGTATTACAACAATGTGTATTATTTTTTTCAGGATGAACAACCTGAATCATTAAGCGAGCCATCAACTCCCGTAAGCAGCTGCTATTCTGAGCATGCTGAAAAAAGTAGCCGTGGAAGTTGTAGGTCCACAAATAGAAATAGTAGTCTAGGCCATAAAAAAGCAAAGTTTCTAGACGCAGCAAATGTTGCCCTTACAGCTCCAGAAAAACCAATATCTCCATTTGAACCGTTTGGAAAAAGCGTAGCAGTTGATCTCGAACACATGGACGCAAGACAAAGAATTATTGCGCAAAAAATAATTTCCGATGTTTTATTTTACGGAAAATTAGGAAGGCTTACGGAAAACTGTACGTTTCATGCACCAACCCACCAACATTCAGGCAACAGTTTTCAAAACTTCTATGATTATGGGCAAAATCCTACCACTTACTATGGAAATCAGTTTGCAACACAACCAGCCACACTAGTTTCTCACCCACAAAATAATACGCTCTATCAACAGTCAACCATACCAGTTTTACAGCCGCCAGTTACTCAGCTACATGATACACTCTTTCAACAACCAGCCGCACTAATTTCGCATCCTTCAGTTACTCAGCTAAATGATCCACCCTCTCAACAACCAGCTATACAAGAATCTAATCTTCGAGTTACTCAGATTCAACATGAGCAACCCAGTACATCATCAAAAAATAATACAATATATTATGATACGAATAAGTGTGACGTTTCCGAGTTTCTGCAACTTCAAAGCAATAAAAAATAAGTTTGTAACATACTTTATAAGTAATATTGTACTTATTAACTAATAAATCATTTACTAACCTTCAAATATTCGTTTTTTAGTGTCATAAATAATGCCCAACAAGTTTCAGGTATTATTTTCCCGAGAAGCTGTGGGGAGATTGCACAACTAAACTTCAAGTCTTCAACACTCCTTCCAGTTGCTAAGTACCGTAGCGTAGCAATTAATCGCTCTCTGCTACTCACTGCTTCTCTCATATGGGTGGTATTTCTTTGGATTAATGGGTCTTCTACATATTGTAATAATATTTCAAATGCTTCTTTATCCATTCGTAAAAAGTTGTGCAAATCATGAGGCTCTGTTGTTTGGAGTTCTCTAATTAAACTCATATGAGAATACTTTCTTCTTTCTAAGAACCACCGCTTTGACCACAGTCTTTTCTTCTTCTTTTCATCAAATAAAACTATGAATCCTCCAATTATCGCAAGTTTCTTTTTATTATCCATTTCACAACGCGGAAATCAGTAACTGAATGAACCAAAAACTTCGTCTATCCAGATTTGTCGGTGAATGTATACGGACAAATTCGCATGTCAGTAGCGCGCAGCAGATCTGTCCGTCGGACGGATCCGCCGGACATGCTCGCATGTGAATAGGTCCCTTAAGACATGGAATATAAGGGAAAATGCAGCAGTACGTTGGTCCTGGGGGTTGGTAAACAAAACGTTAGTATGTTTGTGGTGAGACATCATGGTATATTAAACGAGAGGCGACCGAGAATATACGGACAATCGTATTCGTTGTGAATAACCTTGAATAAGATTATTAACAAGTGCATTTTTCTTATGTGGTCTAAACTTAGCATTTCGTGCCTCTTTAACAATACATCTTGAGGAACACCTATTTCTGGATAAATACCATCTATTCTGTATGACAGATATTTCAGAAACTTGCGTTGTATTTTTTCTAGTGAGTCACAAGTCACATAGCAGGGATTCCAAATAATTCTAGCGTATTCAAGTTTTGATATTACAAATGCATTGTACAACGTGAGTAGAGCATTTACCTGTATGCTGTCAAAATCACGAGATTTGCGCAACACAAAACCCAGACTTTCATTTACAGAATTTAGAAGATAATTTATATGCAGATTGAAACTGAAGGTTGTGTCAAAGATGACTCCAAGATCTCTGAACTCTCTTAGAATTATGCGTGACGACATTTATAAGATACATGAATAGCTTATCAACTTTCAACTAGTTGAGTTCCCTGATTTTATCTGTAACATGACTAAACTTATGCAGAACAAAGATATACCTGCTGTAGCTTTTTTTGTATTTTGTCAAGCTTGGCTTTCTGGAGATAGAGAAAATAGTAAATGTACCCTTAATTTTTCTTGATATCATTTTGTATATCCCTGAAGTGTGTTTTATCTGGCAACTTTTCAAGAAATCCGTATACAAATTTTTCAGCGAAGCCATCCGGAGCTCAACTACAGCAGTAAGCGACAGCTACATTACTCTAGTCTAGACTGAGTTAATATTTACCGTCTGCTCCTGCATCCGTGCTCCATACGGCCTCAATTTTTTTGCATTGACCCTGGATATCTAGCCTAAGCTATCTAGAGTTTAACCAACCGATGAAAAAAATACTGTTTTTGAGGAAGTCAAAAGCCTACTCGACAAATGTCAGTGCCCCGAGATCGTCGCGCTGCGGTGATTCGTTAAAAAACGAATTAGTAAAAATAAACACTGGAGAGAGACAGAAATGGTTCTCAGACCATATCTCCGTTGAAAAGTGTCAGTAACGCTAACAATCTAATTCACTTTATATAGCCCGGGATCCCATAAACCGCAAATGTCCATCATACCGGCTGTTTCAAATTTGACTCTCCCCATTGGGATCTCGGAAACGGTAAGAGATACGAAGTCGGTTAAATAGGGACAAACATTTTATTCTTATTATTAATGAATACAGAAATGAGCAAAGTACAACGTACTGTGAATCCATATACAAAACATTATACAGAATATGAATAAGCAATGAAATATCCAATAAGATCATTGTACCATTTGTCGTGCGTATTTTGAAGTTCTGGACTGACGTGGCACTGACTAGGTTTGCTATTTTTAGCTGGTAGCATTCTTAGTACCAAAAACACGATTAGGAATGAAATATCAGCGGATTGATGTGCGAAAAGTCTCCTTCTTACTGCGTGACATCTGGAACATGTACGAAAAGTTGGTTCCGAAGAGGCCAAGTGTTACACCCAGAAAAAAATAATTTCTTCAAATTGATTTTCTGGCAATGGGGTAGTCTTACATCGAGACTGAAATGATAACATTTTCACGAAATCTTATTGACAAGTAATAAGAAAAAAGTTAATAATGAGTTGGTCGACCCCGCAGCTGAATACACTCCTGTATAGGTCTAGGAATCAACAAAATTAGATGATTGATATCTGGTTGTGGCACATCATTCCAAGCAACTCGAACTTGGATTAGCTGTGGCAGTGCCACACGTTCGATGGGATTTAAATCCGGTGAACGGGGTGGCGACGGCAAAACATTAACGCCTGCTTCTTGGAGAAAGTCCGTAGTACGACGACCAATATGGGGACGTGCGTTATCTTGCTGAAAAAGGACGTGTGGACGAGAGAAGGGATGATCCATAGCTCCCCAACCATTACTCCAACAACCTGCGTATACGCCTCTCTACAGCAAATCCAATATCACGCCGTTCTCCAAGGCGGCGTCTTACCCTTCTATGACCATTGTGCGTACCTAGACAGAATCGCAATTCGTCGCTGAAGATGACATATGCCATTCTACCTCCCAATGCTGCCGCTCTCTGCTCCAGTTCAAACATTGACGAGGCAGCACTAACCGTGGACCGTATGAAAAAAGTCCAAAGGCTCGAATACGGCGAAAGAATGTCCGCATAGTAAAAAGTCTACCTTCTTCTCCAAACCATTGGTCAGTGATCTGACGCGTAGTAGCAAAATCGTATCTTAGGGCTATGGAGTAGACAAGCATTTCATAGTCTAATAAAAAAATGTGAGTCCACATATTCGCTGCTTTCGCAGCATTCTCAAGAATTGGGCTAAGATATCTTGGTCTGCACCCTTATAAGATCAAGTTAACTCAAGAGCTAAGGTCGGTCGATCATATGAACCGAGGTACGTTCTCGAATTGGGCTCTAGAAATGTTGCAAGAAAATGACCAATTTCATCGCAAAATCAATCTTCAGAGATGATGCGCATTTTTGGCTAAACGGCTTCGTCAACGAACAGAATATATGCGTTATTGGTCAGGTGAAAACCCTCATGTGCTCCAAGAAACACTTCATCCACAAAAAATAACTAACTGTATGGTGTGGTTTTCATGCCGGTGGTGTCATTGAGCCGTATTTTTTCGTTACAGACAACGGAGATCGCTACACAGACATGTTGCAACGTTATCTTTTTTTTGGTAATTGGATGGGCTAGACATCCACGATATGTGGTTTCAACAAGACGGTGCCTCAAGCCACACAGCAGGTGAAACAATCGACATATTGAAATGAAAATTACTTGAACGTATTATATCGAGAAATGGCACTGTCGAAGGACCGCCTAGATCGTGTAATTTAACAACTATAGACTGTTTTGTGGGGCTACATTAAATTATTGGTCTATGCGAACAAGCCGGCGTCGTTCGAGGGTTCAACGAATCGATCGCTGCGAACGTGCTGGTGGTGGATATATGAACGAGGTCAAATTCCATACATAAATATTTTGAGTATACTTCAATCCTCTAATAAAATTTTCGAGATATCTCAAATGGTTTGCGTTTGATTTAAAAAGAAAGTTGTCAAGTCCTTAATGGAAAACCCTAGGTTAGTGGAGTCGGCATAAACAGAACACGTAGATAAGATCAGTGCAAGTAAATCACTAGTGCATAACAGATAAAGCTCAGGGTTCAAGACGGAACCTTGTGGAACGCCGCTGGTTACGCTATTAGCATATGACTCTCACTGACACATATAGAATAAGATCTACCTATGAGGAAATTTTTCTGTCCATAATCCTTTGATTCCTAGATGCTCTAGTTTGGGAATCAGCCGTTCGTGCAGAATTACGAAACTAAGAATAAAATTTCGCCATTCCAAGTATTTCCTCAGATAGACAAAAGAAACCCAGTTTTCCCAAAATCGTTTTATCGTTTTAATTCTATTTATTCTCATTTTTGTCTTGTCCATGGTTTTAATTGAGCGATAGTATCAAATCCAATACAATTTGTAAATTTTCTGGTGGAAAATAAAATTTTTAAAAACATTGAGATGATGTCATGATATCCAAACCGTGCAATGGCAAATAGTAATTTGCTTCAATTTCCGATAATATTGGGAAGACGTTGCACAGTCGTTATTGCTCCCGACTGTACATGAGATACCAGACTGTGAAAAAGTTGCAGTAACGCTAACGATCTAATTTATTTTATAGCTGTGTTGTTGTAGCGTACCGTACGCACGCGTCCGATGGCACTTCCGCTTATTGTGATTCCTGTTTCGTAATTTTCTGCATGCCCTGCCGATTACGGAAGCGCGGCGGTGCACCGAAGCGCCCTATTATGACGTATGCTGCTACTTCGGAAATTGAATTTCTGTTAATTAAATCCGAAACGTGCCGAACACTGTAAAGCTCAACAGCATAGATCACAATAAGGATATAAGAATGTTTCAAACGTTTTATTTCGGACTTCTATTGTCTATGCAATTTTTGAGATCACGATGTTTTGATTGATGCCTTTGATGATTTTAAATAAGGCGTTAACACATTATGTTACCTTATCATATACGAAGGAGTACCTAACATTTCCAACTTTTGATGAAAAGGATTTTCCTACCTGTGCAATGCGTCAATGTTTTTTTTTCAGCTGTCAACACATCGATTTTAATAGTTTATTTACACTATACCTTGTACCCAACTGGTACATACAAGCGATGTCTTTTAAGTTTTGCATATGGAAATAAAATAACACGGTAGGTAGTTCTTAATGACTTTATTGTTTTTTTGAAGTATTCTCCACGAAGATTAATCCGTTAAATACTGCCTTGTTTTTTGGGCTGTGTGCGAGCTTGCATTGTCTTGGTGGAGGATGATTCTTCTTTCGGGGTTGATTTTTCGAAGCTCGGTGATGACTTTTGGCAAACCAATGGTGGTATACCAATCCGCAGTAACAGTTCTTTGCTCATTAAGAGGAATTGTTGCAATATGACCCGCTTTTGACACAAATGTCGCGACCATCTTTTTCGAAACACTTCGAGAACGGATGACTTTTGTTGGCTTTTCTTCACCTTGTAACACCCAAACAGCCGACTGTCGTTTATTTTCTGGTTCATAACAGTAAATCTATGATTCATCACCACTAACAATGCTGTACACATTTTTTGAGTTTCCGGAATTGAAACGGTCAAGCGTTTTTTGACACCAATTAACCATGACTGCTTTCTGCTCTTCAGTCAACAGGTGGGGTATCCAACGAGAAACTAATTCTCATACTCATAATTCTTCATCTAAATTTTTTTGAATTGAGGTCTTTGAGATCTTCAAGGACGCCTCAATCTCGCAATATGTCACATGTCTATCTTCAATGATGAGTTTGCGCACAGCATCGACGTTTTCCTGGGTGACTGCCGTTTTTGGTGCACCCACCCTGGGATCGTCGCTAAGACTCACCCGTCCACGTTTGAATTCTCCATACCAACGGGAAATTGTCGACTGATGTGGCGCTTCGTTGCCGAAAACAGTCAGTAACTCATCAAGGCATTCTTGTTGCGATAATTGTCTCTGAAAGTTGTAATAAATTATGGCGCGAAAATGTTCTCGGTTGAGTTCCATTTTTCTAATGACTTGGTGACACTTAAAAATTCACTGTACTGAGTACACTGCACGTATTGTTGCGAAACTTTGAATTTAAGTTTACTAAAGAGTGAGGTTAAGATTCAGTACTGACGTTCGATCCGCGCGGCCTACTGTTTCTATATGCAAAACTTAAAAGACATCCCTCGTATAGCACAATGCAAGAAAATCAAACAATCAAAATAAAATAACCGAAACAATCTAAAACAAAACCAGAGTTTGAAAGAGTTGACACCTGTGAGAAATGCCAAGGTTGTCAAGAACGTCTAATAACGACTTGGTTGTGCCTGTTTTTATTCCTCTCTAATTAGACGCAGCCAGTATTTTCATTAGTGGCGGCCGTAATAGTGACACCACCATCGCATGCGTATATGTCAACAGTGGTGTCAAAATACTTCTTGCCAATAATAGTGCTTGGTCGTATAAGCTCTTCGTTAATTAACAATTACTTCATAATTCACGCTATGCAGAACTAATACTCACTGTAAGCAAGGGGCTATCCGATAATCCGATCCACATGTATTGTTAAAACTACCTAATTGCGCATTATGTACTGGTTCGTTAGCCTATTAATTAAATGATAATGCATTTGCTTTAAACTGCGTACGCGTACTAAATAATAAAATTCCAATAACTGCTACATAAACAATTTTCGCTCCACTAATTTATCAAAGTACGGTTGTTCCAGGATTTTTAAAATATAAAGTATCACAAAAAACAGTATTGTTAATAACGCTACATGATTTATGGAGAATACTTTTGTCAGAATCGCATGGTTTTATTATTTTACAATATTTCCACACATAAAATGCAAAAATAATAGATTTTTAGATCAATGCAACTGCTTCCATTTTGAGAAAAGCTGAAATAAAATTGTTTCACTTTGCAAGTATTTTTTTATTCCTATATAATAAAATTGCAAAAGAGCCATATGGATTATTCTGTTATTATTAAATTAAATAGCATCAAGTAGGTTGACTACACTTCCCAGGCAACGCCGTCACCAGTTCATAAAAGATTATGTTCAGCACAACTTAGACTCAGATACCGCAGAGCACCAGTCATGCAATGACACATTCATACATCGGCACGCCGGCCGCTGAAGTCAACCGATGCAGTCGAAAACATGGTTATATCGTTCTAAGTGTTAAGCGTAGAATTACCGGCGTTAGAAGTGCATTAATATACTAACATAAGAAAATTGCGATACATTTACCCCTCTACAATCAGGGGGTGGGGAAAGTTTTAATATTTTTGTACGTTTTTGACATTTTTCTCCACCACCAGTGGACCGATTTTCTAAAACCACAAAGCATTTGTTGTCCTTGGAATATGTGTAATATTGTGTAGAAATTTCATCCAATTCCGTGTTGTACTTCTCAAGTTCTAGGCGATCGAAAGGTTATCGGACCGAAAGACAGACAGACAGACGAACAGACCGACGGAAATGTATGCCATATAACATCCAAAAAACATAATATCTCATTTTCGAAATTTTTCGCGATTACAATATTTCGTCCCGTGGCGTAGGAAGTGAAACTGTTTTCTTAACAAGTCACCTCCATAATATATAATGCTCTTCGTTATACCTAATCTGATTTTGTTTAATTTTTCTAAACGGTGCAAAAACGCATGTCAAATTGCGGTTAATGATGATAAGCACATTTAAGGGACAACTAATATGAATTTCAATTACAATATCAATAGCCAGTATTGTACATCTAATGCACGAATAATCCATTTCTGCCTCCATATATTCACATTAAACTGGTCGTAAAAAAGAAAATATCAGTCGCAAAATTATGAAATACACTCAAACACTGACGTGCATTTGAAGCCAACGGTTTATCAGGTATTATGTGTTGTTTCATTTTATTCACTCCATTAATTCGGTTTACTGCTGCTGTAATTGCATTTACTATGCATGCGACAACCAAACAGAGAGTATACCTAGATGAGCCGAATACAAAATTTGCACAGTTTCGTAGAACTGTAGAGGTCAGATAGATTAGAGTAGCGTGCAAGAAATGGTTTGTAGGACTCTTACAAGATAGTATGAATGAATAAATGAAATTTAGCCAGCCAGCGCGTAGGCCACATAACGGGCCCTTATGCACCACTACATTCCATAAGTCTCAAGCTCCGCCCTTCGAGCAAAGTTGAATATAGCCCTGAGTCTCAGCTCCTTAACATTCAGGAGATACAAAGTGTTAGACGCCAGTATAGTTTGCATGTAGTAGCTCAGAGCCTCGCAACGAAACAGAATATGCGCCGAGGACCCTTCCTCTACCACGCAGTGCTCACACATGCACATAGCCAAGATGAGCTACTGTGCCTGACGGAGATGTCTAAAGATGCTTCTTCATTTCAGAGAGTGTTCCACTTCTCCATTACCTTCCTGTCTTTCTGCACGGAGACCCCTAGGGCTGCCTCAGGACCAACAAGCTTTCCCGCTGATCCTGCTTTCGCGAGAGTGTCCGCCATATGATAACACTTTATCCCAGCGTGTCCCGGTACCCCCACTAACGATACCATATGCCTCGCTTTCACTCAATTCAGAGCGTCTCTGCATTGCAATATAAGGCTCGAAGTAATCTAGTCATCGCAGCCTGGCGGTCGGAGAAGTTTTTTATCCTTCTCCTATGCCCTTCCCCTCCCAAAATACGGGATACGCAAGCCAGAATCGCATAGATTTCGTTCTGTAAAATAGTGGTGTATTCGCAGAGAGGTAGAGAGAGCCAAAGAGCCTTGACCAATAAAACTGAAATTTTCTACCCTCGTCTGGTTTGCGTGAAAATACAGAACGAATTAACTGCCGCCATTTTTAATCCAATATCGCGAATCCTACAAAATGGCGATTCATCATTTCCAAAGCAACATCTATGATAAGGGTATCAAATGAGGGAGCATGAAGAAAGGAACATAATAATCAAAGTGACGTCATTCTGACTCCATTGTGGCGGCTGCTACAAAATAGCGATTAACACATTTCATCGACCTCTACGTCATGGGTATCAAATGAAAGGGCTTGATGAGGGAACATAATAAGCAAAGTGACGTCATTCTGCGTCCGCCGCTGAAGTTACTAAGCTAATAGTTTTAGTGAAAAAACATAATGATTCTGATTCCTACCAAAATGGGGGCTATTTCAAGAGTATTTTTACCGTAGCGTTTTGCTTTTGAAGAATTTGAGTTATCTTTAAATTTTCATCAGCGAAAAAGACCCTTCACATTCTTTTGTCAAATGAAAAACTAAACACCATTTCCAATGAATGGAGAAGAACCAAAAAGTGCTTGTTACCCTGTATACATTATGTAATAGGACTACAACTTACTCAATATTCTGTAAAATGCACCATTCGAGAAAAAGGTCAATTATATTTTCTCTGCAGCTTCTTATTTCCACTCAAGTTTTCCTCCGTGACAGGAAACATTTTCCAATTGAATTTCGCAAGCTCTTTGCGAGACATCCCCGCCCTTTTAGTTTTCACTTGACAGAATGATATGTTACAACACCAAAGCGCGAAGCCATACATTTATTTTATAAAGCAACGATATTTTTTAGCTTGCTATACATTTTTCTCATACGCGAGACTAATAGTTTTACGCATACAGGGTGTACCACGTAGTAAGTACCTTAGCAATCGATTACTCAACAGCGCACGACGTTCAAACTCGCGAACTCTTATGCGCCCGTGGGCCAGGAATGCCTGAACAGAACCATCGAGTGCACATGTTTGTTTTTACTGCGGAGATGGAGTAGGAATAGGGTTTAAATAAGATAACTGTTGGCGAGGAGCAGCATAATCAAAATACATATTCCCACAAAACTCTTATGGAAAATGTCTTCCTGCTATTTTTGAATAAATTGCAGCACGCTGCTATTCAGGAAAAACTGTGAAGTCTTATACACTTCTGCTTTTCTGGTTGGGGTCTAAACATTTTCGTAAACTTATCCGAAAGGAATTTCTCCTTAGAGTTCATGTCCAATAAACATTTAGTCTTAACAAATAATTGAAAATAGATTTTTGAGCGATTCTTAAGCCGCATAAGAATAGCTGCGATGTCCAAGTTTACTCCTGTTAGGTGACGCTAGTGTAGTCGGAGGTGAAACTGTCAAAAGTAGAAGCGAACAATGGCGCCAAGTAGATTGACTCTGCACCTTCTAAGTAACGCTGTGATTAGTTCATAAAGGATTATGTTAAATTAGGTGTTAAAATTAGCTGGGTAATGTATAAACAAAAAAATAAATGGATCAAGTTAGTCAAACAGGCTCATACAATTAAATTTTCCATATTTAGCATGGTTTTCTGTACAATTCTACAATTCTGTAGGATTTGGTTCCCTGAGAAAATATGCTACACATCTTGCTCTTCAAAAAGTTTTGGGCGAAGGTACGCCTTCACACAAAGTTATTTCTTGCTGATGGATGGCGGTCCTCCCTCCTGCAGACGCACATGATCTAAACTACTTCTGACGTGGATGACGATGGACAGTTCGACAGTACATATCTAGTCGGCAGGCCGTGAAGCACGTATGATCGATACGCGAGGTTCGAAAATACTTCTGCATCCCTCCTAGTCTTAAGTATAAGTCCAATAGGTGAATCACCACGGCTGGAGACGTTAAAATATACAGCGTTAAAAAATTGAGACATATGCTTCCCACCTCCCAATTTTGTAACCATGAAAAATTTTTCAAAAATAAAACGAAGTGTGAGCGATTTTTATTTGTTGACTTTTTTGCCCCTAGCTCAGCAGCCACCGGATAGATTTTTAAAAACTATAAAGCTTTTTCGCTCTTGGCATAATAGTAACCTTGTGTGAAAACATGATCAAAATCTGACTGGTATTTTTCAAGTTATATCGGCGTTAAAAGTTAGCGGATAGACAGACAGACTGACGAAAATGAGCGCATTGTTTTTCGTGACGTAATAATATTATAGTTCGGCTAATAACCATAGAAGTTGACGCCGTCAAAAAAAAATAATAATATTATAGCTCATTTTCGAAATGATTGACGACTACAGTACTTCTTCGCCAGCGGCGAAGAAAGTAAAAAGATATGATAGAGATGTAACCTATTTTTCAGGATCCTTCATCACTCTTTGACGTCTATTGACGTGAACAACGCTTTAGCAGTTGACGTCTTTATCTATTTACAATATTAGACATCACCACAAATCTAACAATCCATCTCTTCATTCTCTTTGAATGGATTGCTGGTTTTGTCTAGTAGCGACCTGATTCATCCAAATCACATGACATTGGCTACTACATTATAAGGAAAAATGTTTCCATTAACCACTTGAAAACTAATTACCGCCTACATAACCAACGGACTGTGGAAAAACATTGTAATAACATCGTAGAAATCATCTCGTGCACTGTACTCAACACGAGAAATTCGCTGGAAAATATATTAGAAAAAACCTGAAGAAGCATCAATCAAAAGTGTTTACTGGTCATCAGCTAATTAATAGTAAAAGTCTCGTATCTTACACGCGAAGATCAGTATGGATTTCTCCTGCATCAAAATTATACAGATGGATGAGTAAATTAGATTTACGGATAGAGTAAAAATAATGATAGCCATGGCTTTTAAGCCTCAAAATAAAATGTCCCGTCCTGTTATGTCAATTGTCAAATAATTTTTAAATAAGTATATACGACGAGGATGCTAAATTGATTTCCTTAAAAACATTATATATGTGTAAACTGTATGAAAAATGGTACATTTCATTTTTAAATGATTAATTTGTCTTCGTCGTAAGTCCAACATACCAAGAATAAAGAAGATAATATCGCTTTCACAATAATCCAACCTTATTACGCCCAAAACTACTTAGAATAATGTTCTTTCACCTCGCACGCCTACTAGCGAGGAAGTATTGTAGTTGCGACAAAATTTGATAATGAAATATGTTTTTTGAATGTTATATGACTAGCACATCACGAAAAACAATGTCACTCCTTTTCATAGCTCTGACGGTCTGTCGGTCTGCTAATCCTTGGCTCGTCTATAACTTGGAAAGTACTGCTTGGATTTGGATGAAATTTTACATAAGTTCACTACTATACCATGGACGAAAAGACTTTTATTTGAAAATGGGTCCAGTGGTGGCGGAGAAAAAGACCAAAGACGAAAAAAATTGAAATAGCTCAAACTTTGTTTTTTACGTTTTAGACGTTTTAGAGAATCCGAATCATTTTTGAAAAATGTTTTAGGAGTACAAATTAGATGGTGAGGGGTAGTAGAACCTCCGTAATTATGCGCATATTTTAGAGACATATTTTACACATCACAGATTTCCCCTCGTGCCGGTCTTAGTAAGTATTCTGGTATTACTGCCTCGCTGCCGCGTCTGATCGGTTTAGGTATCGGGGAGAGGCAACGTTGGCAGATGAACCTTCTTAAGGACAGAAAGAAGGTTTGACTGACTTGATCCGCTTAATTTCTCTGTTATATATGTTCGTAACTAACTTTGTCCCAGTATTTTTACTAACCCCTGAGAATTACCCAAAGTCTCCAATAGTAGCTAAGTGCTGTGTTCTTCAGGTGATTCCCCTTCCTTTTCCAATTACAGCGGAGAGAAAGCTTTATCTTGTACATAGTTAACGCAATATAACATCATCATCGTAGTATAACTTACTGAAAATATACATTTCACCATATCAATCTTCTTTATGTTCCTTTAATGATTCAGGCATTTAGACACGGTTCAGTAACTCTACTTTATTGGAATTCATAGTGTAATATGTAAGATAGGTCTGTTATTATTTTTTCAATGTCAATGGTCAAAACACGGTCACTGAACGAACTGATTCGGTTTCGTTTAAAAGATATTTAAATCGTGGGACGAACATGGTCCCGACGGCAATCTAAAGGATAGAATGGGATTGAGTTACAGAAAAATTAACAACGCCCATAGGAGATAAGAGAGAAAACGGAGGCAAGAATACGATAAGCATTTCCTTTGTTTGATAGGGTAATCGCTACTTTTAAGTAGATGCTTTCCGGCGTCTTTTCACGAGATATAGTGTATCAAGATTACTGCAATAACTCCCAAAAGAATATTACCCAGAGATGGACAGTACTCGGGTCAGCATCATAATTAGGTTAGTAAGTGTAGTAAGCATACCATATTTTAATCGTCTGAGTTTTATCTATCTCTCATCAAAGATAGACCATGAACCTCCGTGTACTGTTTGCTTTGTACAAGATATTAATACTAACTTGTAAATTGTAACTGCTCTTACTTGGGGGGGAGGGGCATAATTAATATTATTGCTAAGTTAATCGTATCAATCAGTTTGTTATATATAGACGTGTAAATAAAACAATGTCCCCCTAGCAGAGTTCTTTGGTTAATTTTTCAAGATTCCCAAATACTTGTACAACTTTAAGATATACCGAATATAAATACTAAATAAAACGTGGTTGGTTTTTTGAAACTACTAAGCTATTTAATGTTACGGTTTCCAAACATTATAATTGGGGACAATGCCAGTAATGGAGTGGAATTGGTTACACTTCTAATCAGTTTCATTGATAAGGGTACGCCTCTAAAACTGGTCCCCTTTATTTTCGGGGCTATTATCAAATATAGATATTTGTAAATAAAAAATGCGATTTGACCCTTAAAAGGGGAAATTTCGAAAGCTGGGTATAATCGACTGTCCTCATCCTAGACATAAACAGTGGCGAATTGTCCATAGAAAGACACAGTCACATAGATGCCACCCTAAAATCCTCCATAAAAAATAAACTTAACCTAAGACAATTCAAAACTAAATTAGTATGTGCATGTGGGAAATTGGCGAATTTAGGCGTTCTGTATATGAATGATGGGATGGTGTTTTCAATATTAACTCTACGTTGTTCTATTATGCTCGTATACGAAACAACCAGATTCGCCAATGTCACATATTTTCATAATTAACCTAATTTAGTTTTGAATACTCTTGGCTAGTCACCCACAAAATTAGAAAACATCATTAGATTGTGACAGTTTTCTATGAAATAATAAATGTCTGAAACTCCATGTTTTTCTAGCCAAATGAAACCACATATGTATAAAGTACCCTTTACTGATGTTTCGCCACCACGGTGATATGACAATGATATTGTTTTATATTTATCTGTCTTCGAAAAGACAGTTCATGAGGTTTTTCAGATACCATACAGTGTGCTGCTGCACACCATTATTAGAGTTTTAATATGATGATGCTGCGCCAAACCAGTAAAGCCCAGGAACACGTGGGGTAGGTAGAATGTGCAAGCCACCCAACTTCTCCACGTAACGAGACTAGGCGTCCTGGAAACGCCCATTGTCCTTCTTGCCGTATGAGCGATTCTGGTACAGTGGCGGTGAAAAACGTGGGAGATCATTTTGCCGGACCCTGCATAAACTATGTTGTCATTATCTGTACTTTGAGAAAAGCCACCGTGGTGACTGTAACGTCAGTGAAGAGTTTTTTCTACGTATTTATGTGGTTTCAGTTGGTTAGAGGTTAATTAATAAATGTCTAACTGTAAGACTGCAATTCGGTGTGTTCAACTCGACGAATTTTAGAAGAAACGTTCATTGAACACAACTCAGCAGAGCTTTCGTACACTACCAACGGAAGGAACGTGGGAAACAATCCCCGCTACAACCCCACCCCCGTTTTTTACTTCTAATCTTTTTTTCGAAAATCAGAATCCTATGAAACGTCAAAAAACGAAGTTTTAACAATGTTTACTTTTTTCGTTAAAAGTCTTTTTCTCTGCAGCGGCTGGACCGATTTTCAAAAACTACAAAGCTTTTGCATCCTTTTCCGTTGTATAGTTTTCTTTTTTTCATTCATACTAGTTTTATATTATAGGTTTGTGTTTATACCTGTATGTTGAAGCCCCAGGCGGGGAACAATAAATTGTATTAGTTAAAAATGTTGTTTTTAATCAGAATACATGTTATTTGTCACCATAATTTCAGAAATCACGAGAAATTGGTGCTGTCACCACCAAATGTGGTCCGCGGAATAGGTGCTGTTAATATATTTCGTTTGCGTACAATATATGGATATGTGACAGCAGGATCTGAATGTGGTTAAATGTATTTTGTAAATTACATTAGGCAAAACGTTATGAAATGAAATGTTCTGAATTGAGTGCTGAGTTGTAGCAAATTAATGAGCACAACTCTTGTTAGTGCATTTTTTATTAAAAATACGATGCAAGTTATGCCAGAAGTGTTCTGATCAACATTTCCGCAAAACGTATGTTCATGATTCCATAGATCATTCAGTATACACCGTCGGGGAACTGTTAAGTATCCAAATACCTCAAAACTTGATAGCCACGCATCTTTTTGAAAAAAGTTCATCACAACACGATCAATAATGGCACACTCAAGCTACGTACTTGTAGACGGTAAGTACGTACTATTTCATTTACTTAGCAATGCTGATGTATGATAAATGAATCACGAAGCAATTATTGTAGTGAGCCGCATCTAATTTTTGCTGTATGATGGATTTATATTTACCGATGTTAGGTTTACGTATTTCCTAACCGCAAATAATACATATCGCATTACGACGACAAAAGTGATAATTCTATACATACTGGAAGAATCAGGTTTAAGTTGAATTAATTCGCTCGAAAAATATAGTACCTACTACTGACTCTCGCCATTGGGATCTCGGAAACGGTCAAAGTTGCGTATTCAGGTAACTAATAAAACGACACTTAAAAAGTTCCATAATTCTTAGTATTGCCGGAAAAAGATGAAAAACCGAATTTCCCCAAAATGGTTTATATTTTCTCCTGGTTTAGTAGCTGTCCGTTTTTATCTATAATATAGTTCACTTTATTACTATTTTTTGTTTTATCTTTTTCAACACTTTTTGATTCCCTTAAGGTTTTCCTCCATTTTTTCTCCGAATTTTTTCCATGGGCTTCTTTTAGCATTTAGGACCTTCTGATTTACTGCGTTTTTATATCATCTGTCCACCACGCGGTTTGCTTTCTAAGGTTGTTCTCTACCATTGTTCCACACACTTCTTTTGCGCTCCTCAATATACATGTTTTAACTATGCACGTCCCGTAATTTGTGGATACCGTGATTATTCATATCTTTTAGGTGATGTTCAAGCTTTTTATCTAAAAATTTTGGAATCTTGCTCGTGTGTATGATTTTCCCTTAGTTTGTTTGTACGTTTTAATTTTACACTGGATTTCTTTTCGGTTTTCATGTTCTCGAAATTATTTCATGGCACGATATATATTTTTACTTATGAGAGATAATGATAACTTCCTATTTCAAAACCTCTTTTAACACTTGCATCTTTGATTTTCGACATTAATGTTTTTGAAGCTAATACGTAATCAATGATAGACTTTTTATTTCTACTTGTGAATACTCGGGTATACTTGTGAACATCTTTCTATTGGAATTTGGTGATACTTATTATCCACTCATTCTCCATACAAAATTCTGGTAGTCTTCTTCCATTGTCGTTTGATGTTGTTTCTCCATGTTTTTGTATTGTTGGAGCATATCACTTACATGCACAGCACTGTGCTAGTAAAATAGAATTTTATGATAATAACATACTTGATGAATCGCTGAAATTTGATCTGGTCATGACCACTAAGGAAGATATACGTTCGCATTTATTTAAAATAAAATCTAATGCCTGTGGGCATGATGGTATTACGCCTAATATGATAAAACTATGTCTTCCTGTGATTGGCAAATATTTAACGCATTTGATTAATTCTTGTTTGGAACTTCACTATTTTCCCTCTGCATGGAAGCAAGCAGTAATTGTTCCCTTGGCAAAACTAATAACCCTTCAGCTTATTCCGACTTGCGCCCAATAAGTTTACTTCCGATTCTATCAAAAATATTGGAAAGGATAGTACATGATCAATTGAAAGAGTACTGCTCTGAGAATAATATAATTCCAAAAAACCAGTCTGGCTTCAAAGTAGGGAATAGCACCACCACTGCCCTGCTTAAGGTGACTGATGATATTGTTGAGGCTTTGGATCGGGGTCAAGCAGCGGCTCTTGTACTGCTTGACTTCTCCAAGGCTTTTGACACTATCAATCATTCACTTTTGATCTCAAAATGCAAATATATTGGATTTTCTCAAGCATCTATCAAGTTCATTACTAGTTATCTCATGAATCGTATGCAAAGGGTACATTTGGACAACTCATATTCGACATATAAGAATGTGATATCAGGGGTCCCTCAAAGCTCTGTTTTAGGACCGCTATTGTTCTCCATTTACATATCAGACATGTGTAAACTAATACGCTCCTCTGAAGTAATGATTTTTGTGGATGATACATAAATATGTAAAACTTTTGATCCAGATGACTGTGTAGCAGATGTGGACGAGTTGAATTGTGACTTAGCCACTATTGTAAGTTTTTCCAAGCATAGGTCCTTAACGCTAAATGCCTCTAAATCTAAAGCTGTTCTCTTTGCACCAAAAAACAAAATCATTAATATCAGAAATAACACGACAGTACGCATTAATGACACTTCTTTAGTTTATGAGGATCTTGCAAAAAATTTGGGTGTCTTACTTGACAAGGATTTACGTTTTCGTGAGCATATATCTAAATTAGTAAGAAACTGCTTTGTTGTACTAAAAACATTGTTTGTTAATAGGCATTTCATCAATTTCAAATTGAAAAAACATCTTTGTGAAAGCCTAGTTCTCTCAAAAATCAACTACTGCCTTATAGTTTTCTATCCTTACTTAGATCAAGTCTCAATTCGCAGACTTCAACTGATTCAAAATTCGTGCTGTCGCCTCATCTACGGTTTAAGAAAATATGACCATGTTTCACACTGTATTCGTAGTTTAAAATGGTTAGATATTAATAGTTCTTACAAGTATCTTATCTTGAAGTTCATTCATAATTTGATTACCACGGGAACTCCCGAATACCTCTTCAAAAAAATTGTTTTCAGGCAATCTGTTAGAGATCGCATGCTCAGGTATGGCAAATTATTAGATATTCCACGGCACCGTACGGCTTTATTTACTCGCTCTTTTAGGTATAATTGTGTCAAACTGTATAACGTGCTACCTGATGCATTCAAAAATTTATCTCAAACTAAATTTAAAGTTTGTGTCAAGCAGCATTTGCTATCAAAAATGACTCGTAGTAGTAATTAAGTAGTAGTTTGTAGTTTAGATTAGTAACCGCCAGAAAAATTTTATTTGACGTGTTGCTGAATCTGTTTATATTTTTAGATTATGTCTTACAATATTTTTGTTTTCCTTTGGTTAGCCACTGTATATATATACATGTTAATTACATGTATTTACATTGGTTCACAACCATGAAAATAATAAGGTTAAGTGGAAGAGTAGCTATTTAGCTAAACTTCGCCCGATACTATGTTAATTTATAAATAAAGACGATTTATTATTATTGTTATTATTATTATCTTTCCCAACCCTTGCATTCATGTCCCCTACGATTATTATTTCGTTTGTTGGTCTGTCCACTGTTTCCTGTAACATGGTGTAAAATGTTTCATCATTTTCTTTCCTCGTTGGGGCCACATTTTTAGTATTCTTGAGCTTATTGCTAGCTGTTTCTCTTTCCCTTCCAATCTTTGTGAATCAGTCAAGCTAGTCCTTCCGTAGCCCTTTTTGCGTCTGTTACTCCACTGAATATCAGCAAGTGATCATTTATTACCTAACTTGTCCTTTCATTTTTGTTTCGGTTATTGATAATAATTTAAGCTTTGTTGTTTCGAATTCCATTATTAATTATCCTTCTTTCCCGTGAGACTTCTTGCATTCCATGTTCCTACGCAAATCATTTTCTTATTGCCTTGAGATATATTTTTCTTGATGTTTCCTATACTCATATCTAGTTTCCGTTCTGTATCCGTAGCCTTGCTCCTTGTCGCGCCTTGGTCATCATCTCATCATAGTTACCTATTCTATTGCCTAGTTTTTTTATTTATTAATATTTTTTGCTATTCTGCCTTGCCCTCCATCTTCCTCTGGTCTTACTTGACTGAACGTTCTTGTCCATCTTTTATTTTGCTGAGGCGTTCCGACAGATTTTTGCATCGTCGAGCTCTTCTTTTTTATAGAATTTCCCGTTTATTATTATAAAATATTATATAAACCACAAACTTCTAAAAAAGTAATCTTCATGAGTATAGTTCAGGGGTCGGCAACCTGCGGCTCTTTTGATGTCAAGTTGCGGCTCTCCAGTTCATCGTAAATCCTCTACAATATCAATCCGCACTCTAGACCTTGCCTATACACTTAATTCTATAAAATGCTGTACAAACACGTTATCCATTAAATTATTAGTACTTCATTGTCATCTGAATTTATTACATTCAAAAAAAATAGTTTTAAAAAACAATTTATTCCTGTAGTCGATGCTAGCCTTGTCAGACCCTGAATGTTAATAATAGAATAAGAAAGGTTTCATATCTCCTTCACGAAGTGAGAAAGTATATAAATATAGTTGGTGCCTTAACGGTAAAAATAAAAAGCTAATTATTGTTATCATAGCCAGCAACTACTCATGTCACTAATGAGTTTATTTATAGCACGAAAGGAATTACATTCTCAAAATATTGTTGGCTCATGGCTGGAGTAATGATAACTATAAAATAATGGTGAACAAAGTTTAAACTTACGTTACTTTTGATAATTACTATTTGATACTGCTACGTGCATATTAAGTCCGGCCTTGAACGCACCTGGTCGGCCATATGTGTAGCAACATGTTGCAAGCTGTCAGAACGTTTGGGCCATTTAGCACGTCAATATCTGCAAAATTTTGTTCTTACAAGTTGAGGTACATGTTGCAGGACATGCCCCGACACATGTTGCGAGCCATAGTCACTTGGCGCGCTTTCTGTTTGCAAGTTGTACACAGATCTAGTGTATATAATAATGATAAAAAAATGTTTTTATAATAATAAAATATATTTATTAGAATCACAAAAAATAAGGCGCAGTTAAGCCAGTTGGCTACTCTTACACCCAACCCTATTGTGTGAAGAAATATGTACACACAAGACAAAATAATACACATTCCAACCTAAAAATAAATAAATCGGGTTAATGTTCAACTGAGTAAACTAATAAGAAAGTGAAAAAAACATAGTGTGGCAAATCCACCCTATGTTTACCGAAAGGAACTAGATGAGAACTAGTAATTATTGGATGAAAATACAAAAAAAAGAATAGGTCATAACCTTTAAGCACAACAGATCTAATAGCATACTTTGAACCAGCTTCCAGAATATTACAACACTTTTGTTTCTCCAGGCAGGGTCGGTTGATTTGTACCTCACTAGATTGAAAGTAAAACATTGCGCTGTAGTGCAAAACCATTGTAAGGTTATTATTATGCCTCAGATCTCTGAGTTTAATTATTTCTCTAGTTATCAATTTACTATGGAGATAAATAGACCATTTGCATTCTTTGGATTTTACACCGATCCATCGACAAGACAAGGATAATATGAAATTGAAGCATAGTTAAGGTAGGACATTATCAAAATTGCAAATAGCTTTTTACGGGTTCAAACTCAAAATGAATCTATTAGCATACAGTAGCCTGGCGCATGTTGTGGAGCAAATTTGTTGTAATGGAAACTTGCTTTTAAAATGTAAACATACCAACCCCTGTGGTAGTAGTGGTGCGGAGGCGAAGCCTCGTTGTCAGTTTTGACTCTTTTTGCCGACCTAGTTGTATCAACACTGTGCCACTCCTCATGCTCGACTATAGGTGACAGATTATTGAATAAACCAGTTTCAGCGATGCAATGTATCCGGCTATAAATTGACCCCCTCTAACTTTCTTATATGACCTAGAAAAAAAATTATAGTCCCTTTTCTTCTGATTCAAAATATATATGGTTTATCATACTCATTTTCATTAGTATGGTCAGAAACTTAATGTCTCTGTGTCAGTTTTACTCATGTGTATCCGAGTTGGAACCGTTTGCATATAGCCGCCTATGCAATCTTGTATGGGCAAGGAATACATATGATTAAATGACACAGAAACTTAAAGGTTTTGACTAAGGTAATAGGAGTAAGTTCAAACCTTATATATTTAGAATCAGAAAAAAAGGAACATCATTTTCACTAAAAATATACAGGGAAAGTAGAAAGAAATAAAACTTGTTTCGATAGCACCTTTCTGAGATACCTGGTATAAAAAAATATTAAATGAAAAACCTCGTATTAGACCCTATAACTTGTATATACAACTTTTTCTCTAGGAAGTCATGTAAAGAAGTTAGAGGGGGTCAATTTATATCCGAACACCTCACCCCGTACTTACTGAATATTGCACCGATGTGGAGCGTTACGAGGGATGTCATTTAAGTTTTGTATATGGAAATAAAACAACACGGCAGGTAGTTTTAAATGACTTTATTGTTTTTCGAAGTATTCTCCAGGAAGATTAATACACATCTGCATGCGCTCGAACCAATTTTCGAAGCACTTATTCCACTCGTTTGCTGGCAGATCCAAAACGGCATTTTTGAATGCATCAACTGCTTCTTCTGGTGACTGTAACCTTTGACCACGCAGCCTGTTTTTAATTTTCGGGAAAGTAAAGGAATCGTTAGGACTTAGATCGGGACTATATAATAATTCCACGTTTTCTTCCGTTAAATACTGCCTTGTTTTTTGGGCTGTGTGCGAGCTTGCATTGTCTTGGTGAAGGATGAATCTTCTCTCGGGGTTGATTTTTCGAAGCTCGGTGATGACTTTTGGCAAACAAATGGTGGTATACCAATCCGCAGTAACAGTTCTTTGCTCATTAAGAGGAATTGTTGCAGTATGACCCGCTTTTGACGCAAATGTCGCGACCATCGTTTTCGAAACACTTCGAGAACGGATGACTTTTGATGGCTTTTATTCACCTTGGAACACCCAAACAGCCGACTGTCGTTTATTTTCTGGTTCATAACAGTAAATCCACAATTCATCACCACTAACAATGCTGTACACATTTTTTTAGTTTCCGGAATTGAAACGGTCAAGCGTTTTTTGACACCAATTAACACTGGCTCCTTTCTGCTCTTCAGTCAACGAGAAACTAATTTCCTTACTCCTAATTCTTCATGTAAATTTTTTTGAATTGAGGTCTTTGAGATCTTCAAGGACGCCTAAATCTCGCGATATGTCACATGTCTATCTTCAATGATGAGTTTGTGCACAGCATCGACGTTTTCCTGGGTGTCTGCCGTTTTAGGTGCACCCACCCTGGGATCGTCGCTAAGACTCACCCGTCCACGTTTGAATTCTCCATACCAACGGAAAATTGTCGACTGATGTGGCGCTTCGTTGCCGAAAACAGACAGTAACTCAGCAAGGCATTCGTGTTGCGATAATTGTCTCTGAAAGTTGTAATAAATTATGGCGCGAAAATTTTCTCGGTTGAGTTCCATTTTTCTAGTGACTTGGTGACACTTAAAAATTCACTGTAGTGAGAACACTGCACGTATTGTTGTGAAACTTTGAATTTAAGTTTCCTAAAGAGTGAGGTTAAGATTCGGTACTGACGTTCGATCCGCGCGGCCTACTATGTTTCTATATGCAAAACTTAAAAGACATCCCTCGTATATAGACAACATCCACAACTCAAAATGTAACTTCGGAGGCCTGGATTCGGACCCCCGACCCTTCTAGCCGATGTGCCGTAACCCATCTGGCTACCCAGCCACCTACCATCCCCGGTGCTTGTGCTGTCACATTTTCCAGGCTGTGTCCAGTGCTATAAATATCTGGTGCATGTTGAGTATCATGAGTTTGATGCAATTGCTCTGATATATCTGATAATATTTTGTAGTGGGCGTTTCCATTCCCTGGCACTTTCTAGAACATGTGCCAACACTTGTTGCGCAGAATGTTGCGGGTTTTGCTGTACTGGAAACCTACTTAAGCATGACTCAGGTATTCAAAAATCCCTAGCCGTAACAAATTATGATTACCTGAGATAGCATGTTTGAAATATTTACAAATCTCTTGATAGTGTAAAATGGATCCATTAGAAGTAAGCTGGATAATTATTCCCGCTCGCCTACTTCTTGTGGAATTTTTCCATCGGATTTCCGTGAAACGCCGTTCATAAATGATAAAATGAAGTATAGCATACTATCAGATCAATATCTACCCTAAGGAAACATTTGAACTCGTCGTATTGAGGGTTATGATGAAGGAGTTTAAGAGATAAGATCGGAATTCCACTTTAACCCCAAAGCTCAGCTTAAGCGCTTAGACTTTGCTGTATCTTGTGGGAATAACTGTCATACAAATATCTACGTTCTACTCGTATAATGTGCGATATTTCTGAAAAAGGTACTAGGCTAGAAACCTGGAGGTTATCACTGCTTAGGAACGCAACAATTTGGTACAGTTTACTGCTTTCAGCTGGTCGGAGTCCGGATACCGAGGAGTTGATCTGGCAAGAACACATTTCATCAATAGCGGCAGCTGCTGGGGAAAAGCTAGGCTATTTGTTTAGGTACTCTTCTCTACACAACGGCTTCACTCTGTACCAGGCTTAGATAACCTCCGACTACATTATACATGCTCGATGCTGGAAAGAATGGCTATGGACTGTTAAATGGGCCTCTCTGACTGATTTGATCTGTTCAATTCCTCTGTTGTATATGTTCATAACTTTTTCCTCAGGGGGTCTAAGATGGGCTGAACATAATCCTTTATCCACTGCATTGCGTGGAAAATGCAGAGTCAACCTACTTGATGCAATTATTTTAAACAAAATCAACCGCTACAGCAAATTTACATAACTCATTTTGGAGATATTTTCATGCTCTAGAATTTTCTTTTTAATCAGTTTTACCAACACTTCAAGGTTATTTTTATATATGGGAAAAAGTAATTTTTTCAACTATGACGGTTAATGAAAGAGTGACCCAGCAAAATTTTTAGATGGAGAACGTTTTCATTTACCCTCATGAAGCTATTTCTGTAAGTTGCACCTATACAAGCTAGTTCTAAAATTCTAGATATCCTTGGCTCTATAACTCTTGATGTGTCCATTCGATTCAAATTCACTTCGAAAAGTCAACCTCCCAACCGAATCCCTTACATATGACTATGACGAGTTTTTTTTTCTTCTCAGTGGATTCACTTTGCACTCAGCAGATAATGAATTGTTACACCTGACAGTATTAAATTTCGTTTTTCGTTGCTGTTTTCATCACTTAATCCCAATATCATGTACATTATGTAGTGCAACAACCAGTAGCAAGTTCAACGTAGCGCGGTACATAATATAGATCAATTTATTATTGGAAGGTCAGAGCGTAAAATAAACTGTTATATCATTTAGTTCTACATGTGTTTACATACGCCAAATATTATTAACAAAACAACGTAGCTATTTTTATGGTTTGTTAATTTCAGGGACAACCCGGAACGATTCTACATTTTTTTGACTGAAATATTAGCTCAGTTTCTACACCTAATAAGTAGTAATTGAAATTTCCCCATATTTATACTCTAAATACAAAGCCAGGGTTATTCAAGGACAGAGACTTCCGTGGGCCCCAAAACACGCCTCATGCGGCTGCAGAGCAGAGCCATTTTTTGAGAATCATCATGCTGCATTTTGCATACAAAGTTACTCTACCCAGAAATTTCTTATTTGGAGAACTATCTTGTTGTAATACGATGGTAAAAATGGGTAAAAAATGATTCGTACGCCACGCGCCATTTACAAACGTTGCTCTGCCCCTTATTTACAATTTACAGTAAAAAATGGGTCAGAGCGTCGATTTACAAATACTGTATTGTACCTAGGTGTATAAATACAGGCATATCTGCTAACATGTTTACCTGTGCCAAGACATAGAAGAATTAGAAGGAGGTGGTGCAGGGTAATGAACAACAGGAATGATAAAATTACCTCTTTCGAAAATATTATTGTACTACTCTAAATACCGTTTTGATGTAAGTAGGTATTTAGCTGATAATGGTATTATAAAGGATCATAATAAGTATTGGTGTATGTACCTATTATGGATAAATTGATGTAATCGAGAATGGTTATAAATCTGATTATTGATTTTATCTCGACATAATGTGAATATTGTTATGGCGACCATGTTGTGGCTACAGGATGAATACTCCTTGAACCTCGCGTGCATAGACGTGGTTCACGATCTAAGAAACCTGTCCAAAAGTTCAAAAAAAGTGTATAACCGAATAGTGTCACGTTTTAAAATAATCAGCGGTTTTGAGATGTAGCAAAATGGAGTGCGGAGTCGAAGGTAATGTACAGTTATTATGATATGGCATTCTAGCATTACTCGCCAATCGAGGACATAACACTATACAACAAAATGCAATTGATATTTCTGAAAGTAGCATGTTAATCAGACGTTTGTAAAGTATGGCTGCAGCTGACTGCAATTTTGGCAATTATGCGACATTATACGTAGTCGTGCCATAAGTTCTGTCCCATGATAATCTCATGATAAAAATGAAACAAGATAAGATATATTTATATGAAAGATATTATTTATTCGACAACATTTTTAGAATTCATAATCAAACAGTTTTATTCAAAATGTCCCCCCTTGGCCTTCACACACTGCTTCAATCTCGCGGGCCACTCATCTATCACTGCACGCACAGCTTCCAAAGGAATAGCTGCCGCTGATCGGATCAAATCCGCTTTCAGGGACTCGATATTACGGTGGGCTTTGGAGCAGGCCAACTGCTCTAGCAGGTCCCACAACTTGTAGTCTAAAGGATTGAGGTCCGGACTCCCTGAGGGCCAATCTTCCGCAGCAATGAACTCTGGCACATTGCTTTCCAGCCAGCGCTGCGTACTCTTAGCCTTGTGAGCGGGGGCGGAATCCTGCTGGTAGACCCAGTGTTTGTTGGCAAACAATGTACCACTTAAAGGCTTGACGATAGGATCCAGTATGTCGCTCTGATAGTTTGCCGCTTTTGTTTTCACGCCCTGTTTACAGAAATGGAGCTGAGTGACCCCTTCGTAGGACACCCCCCACCAAACCATGACTGACGCAGGGTGGTGGCCTCTCTCAACTCTCGGAATGATCTCCGAAGCTTCCTGTGAACTCCTTGCATACACTTTGTCATTTTGTCGGTTGAATTTTTCTTCTATGGTGAAGATTTTCTCATCCGTGAACAAAATCTTTCGGAATCCCCCAGCTGCGTACCTCTCCAAGAGCTTCTTGGATCTTGTCGCCCTGATGTGTCGCAAGGTGGCCGTAAGTCGCTGGCCCGTACGTCTCCGGTAAGCCCCTAGCCCTAGGTCTTGTTTAATGATGCGCGACATCGTCCGGACAGGAATCTTCATTTCCCTGGATAGGATCTTCTGCTTCCGGAGTGGATTCCTTTGAATCCTGGCTTTTACGGCTTTGATGGCTGCTGGAGTCCTTACTTGACGAGGTCTTCCGCTTCTTGGCCTGTCATCAACAGAGGACGTCTCATTGTACCGCTGAATGGTCCTAGACACAAATTTACGCGATATTTGAAGGCCGCGTAGGAGTTCAAAAATCTGACTAGCACTGTGATTACACTTATGTAAAGCTATCACTGCAATACGGTTCTCTGCCTTGCCCCACTCCATCGTTATGCTTCGAGAGATCAATACAAACTGAGGTATATGTAATTACCCGAAAAGCGCTTAATCAACTGACACCACAATGTAAACAATCGGACAAGTATTAACAGGTCTACACTTGTTTGAAAACGAGGGACAGAACTTATGGCATGACTACGTAGAATAATACATAAATTATATTCTGAAAACGGTATTATTGCATACATAGCCCTCGTGCTGGATCCGCCATTTCGATTTTTTAAGAATCCTGTTAGAGGTCGTAAATATTCTTGAAACTTAATTTTGAGCGCCATCAAGATATTTTATTCAATCATAACCAACATACTAGAACCGCTATTTCGATTTTGATATCAAATTGTTCATAAGCCACCCTGAAAACATCTAAAACTCAAGTTTTGGCTCAGACAAAACATTTTTTGCAAAGATGTATACCGCCATGTTGATCAAAAATGGATATCATATTCGTTATCGCATTTTTGCTATATTTTAGCAAATTCAGTTCTCAGCAGCCCACAGTATTTGGTTTGGTTTTGATTACCTTATAGTTCTCTAACAAGTAACCCATATCTATTACTTAAATGATTAATCTTCTAGTAGTGAAGCACAACAGAGAGTTTATTGTGCGTAGCAAAGGCTTACAGCAACGAAAACCATCATAAAATAAACGGTGAGTAACTTTTCCGTTAATAGAGCGTAAATAATTTACTCAAATATCATAGAGCTGCTGCAAAAGCGCAATGAGATTAGACTGTAGACTTAAGTATTCCTGTAGTAGCTCCAAATCGGTTTAATATAATGCGAACAGATATGAAAAATAAATCACATTTTAATAGATTAAAAATGCACTAGTGAGAATTCAAAATACAAACAATCGAGTATGTTCAATTTTTTTGCTATAACTGGTTAATCCAGAAATGAGTGGGAATTCAGAGAACGTGGTATAGGGCTGTAGCGCTTTATGTTAGTGACCATGTAACTACGTATCACCAATCGTTTCGAATACGAGCCGAGCCTACTTACCTACTCGTATTACATTATTGGACATGTTACTCAAAATCTTTTTACAAAGGACCAAGTTCAATGTTTTGTAATCTACCAATTAACCATTTTAAATTGCAGTAATTATAGTCCAAAATCGCATACATATTTTTTTTGTCTAGCTATGATGGTGATTGAATTGATTGTTTCAGGAATCATAGTACATATCTGTAGCTATAATAATGTATCATTAAAAATCAGTGGAGAACATTTCTATACCCCAACTGTAAACAAAGAAGCCTGTCATGTACGCTGAATGCCTAGCGATGCAATCTGATGAACATTTTTTCCATTAAAAGTTGAGAAGTGCATTGATGTGTTTTTCAGGGATCAAAGTACATATCTGAAGCTATTATCGGTGGGAAGCACCAAGCGGTATTTGTCTTATTTTGCGTGCAAGTCCATACTATACGTACTATTTCTATCGACATAATATCCACTACTTGTAGAACTTCTTCTTAGTTGTCTAAATATCATTAAAAATCAATCATTTTTAATAGTCGTCAGCTTGTTTATCAAAATGCAACTAAATAGCCATGCCCGTTCAACAATTTTATGGTTACTTCGTTATGGCTTTAATGCGATATTGCTAGAATCCAGATATTTCAAGGTTAATTTAAAATTTGTTGTTTCAATGGCAAAAAAAGGTACACAAAAAGTTCAAAATTACGGTCGAATAAATCAGTTTAGGTAAACTTTAGAAAAAGCGGTAGATCTGATAATAATTTAAGCACTTTGCAATAAATATGAGGGTGCAATGAATAGGCGTCCATCTAAATTTGGCGATAGTTGGAACTGAGATTGGATCATTTTATTTTGTTTTGTTCAAATATGCAAAATCAGTTATTCAACTTCTCTAAAGGTGTCATTTCACGGGGAAACAGCGACAGGGGATCGCGTTGAGGATCGCGACACTGGTGGCAAAGCACTCATACAGAAAATCCGTCATTGTATAAATACTCGAGTTTAAATTTTAAAAGACATATAAAGTACTGATTATTGGATTCTCCAAGATTCTACAACCTCCATCTTCACAGACATTTACCTAGTGTGATCGTAGTAATACCCTTAAAGGTAATAAAAATGGCGTCTATACTTTCCAAGTGTACATTTAAAATTTGCTAATTTCAAAGTAAAGACGGAATCTAACTTTGACTAAGTATGTTCAACTAAGTTCGACATATCCTAAAGTTCTATATATCAAAATGTATAAAATAAATTTATCATATCTCTGTGTACTTATCATGTCTAACTGGTGCATTGTATTACTGGGATCCGCAGATTCGTAATAATAGGAGATCTTCCACTAATATCACACATGCAAAAATCCGCTGCCGTTTCCAACCGGCAATATTCAATCTCTCCAAAACCGTTCTGAAAATCAGCAGGCAGCAGGAAACTACATAAAACATGTTTGTTGGTCAAAGATATTTCCATTACATAAATCCTTGTCACACATTTCCTTTGGTTTGTCAGCCTATATCTATCGGTGTTCTTGTAACCATGTAATTTCAGCACTGCCTACACCCATTTGCAGAAGAGAAGAAGACACAACGTCATCAAGCACTGGATTTATTTTCGAAAACTACAAAGCGGTTTTGTCCTTGTAGATGTCTTACAACATCCAAAAATCATAAAATCTCATTTTCGAAATGTTTCGCTATTTCAATTCTTCCTCCCCAGCCACGTAGTAAGAAATAACAGAGGCTCCATTTTCTTTTAAATTGTTTATTCTTAAAAATTACATCAATCGTCATCAAAGGATTTCCTCTCCAATTCCCTGGTAATTACACCTAAGAATCCATATTCTAAGACTTGCACAACAGCAAAACAGGAAGCCTCACAACCTGCACCGTCCGAGAGGCGGCAATGCTGACACCTAAAGACGGTAGTAGACAAGTACATAGTTGCATAGTTTTTTCACGGCTTTCAATTAGGTTAGGTGTCTTACGAAAGGATTATAAGAGACAACTGTCTAACGCACATACCTCTTACTATCTAAGATACTTTTTTGTATTTGAATATTTCACAGCGACAATGTAATGGACTTTTTGGGTTAGGTGTCTCACGAAAAGGTAATAAGAGGCAACAGTCTAACGCACATACCTCTTATTGTTTAATTAACCTACTTTTTTTAATTTGAATATTTCACAGAGTACAAAATAATGGACTTCTTGCATGAGTGCGATGATACTAGTCTCCCGTTTCAGTATCAGGCTTGGTCGTCGGATTATCGAAATGCAACGTAAACAGTTTATCAATTCTGCTGCAATATCGTTAAATCGATGTTGTTAGGAGATCCTGCAAGGTTTATTTACCACAGGAAGTGAAGGCAGAACACAAAAAATTGCGTCAAGTAGGCTGACCCCGCACTTCTTAGGCAACGATGACATTAGTTCATAAGGGATTATGTCCAGCATAAGTTAGTCCCTCTTAGAAAAACATTGGCTACGAAGATCTATAACGATGAATAGTACCGACCATCCAGTAACGTCGCAATCAAGCACGGGTTTATATTATACACGAAAACACGCAAGATGGCTCGGTCATACCTAGCCATCCAAAGCAGAGAGGCGCGCGCTCAGTTGACTTGTCCGGCATGCGTACATCAAAGATCAAGATATCTGAATAATCTAACATTTCAGGGCAATGTATGGGAAAATCTTTGATTTATGAAATACGAGTATGTCTGACAAGGTGTGAAGAATTACCTGGTTTGGAAAGCTATGAATTGCTAGCACCAAAAAATTGACAAATATCCTTCCCCATCTCCTACAACCTCAACATTAAATTTTTAACCCCTACGAAAACTTTGCTGAAAATCAACAGGAGCCTCTGAAACGTCAAAAAACGGTTGAGCGCTTATTATTTTTCATGTGTTTTTGACCCTGACTCCGCCGCCACTTGACCGATTTTCAAAATCTACAAAGCTTTTACGTCCTTGACATAGTAGTAACCTTGTGTGAGAATGTCATCCTAATCCGAGCAGTACTTTCTAAGATATAGGCGGTCCACGGATTACCGGATAGACAGACACGGTGTAGATGTCATAATATAACATCCAAAGATCGTAATATTTCATTCTCGAAAATTTTTGCGATTTCTTCCTTATCATTTAGATTACGGTATATTTCCGAAAAAGCGGTAGATCTGGTAACGATGTAAGCATATTACAGCAAATATGAGTGCATGAAGGTAATCACAGACCATGCACAGTGTGGGCATCCATCTAGGTTTGACGATGTTATTAATTACAAAATAATGAATGCGCTCTACAACCGTAATTGCCGGTTTTCGTCAAAACAGGAAATGTGCTATCCTATAGAAATGTTGTTATTTCGCAGACTTCCGACCGTAAAGACTCTATTACATGATAGCTAATTGACCTCAACGTCATCTGCTGCATTTCTTTTCATTACATGATAAAGATTAGCTTTCCGCCGGTGACATGCCAGGAATGAACGGTACAAAGGATAGGGAGTTAAAAAGCTCTGCTACGACCCAGGTAGGTGGAATAAAAATCTGTGAAATCTGCTTCGTTATGGAAAATATACTAAGTGACATATAAATCCGAACAGCCAGTTTAAATGGTTTTATTTTAATAAAATTTTGTATAAGTACTTAATGAAGCATAATAAGTAAATGATAAAAATTTCAAAATGATTGCACTGCTTTAAAGCCCTTTGACCTTTAATAATGTGTGGATGCACCCTGATGTGCTACGCATTCTCCAACGCGCCTAGGCATGCTTCTGATCAGGTGGTCAATGTCCTCCTGTGGTATCTCATTCCAGGCAACCACCAACTCCTCTCGAAGTGCTTCTAGAGTCTGAGACGTTGCAAATTGAGCAATCTCCTACCCATCATATCCCACACGTGCTCAATTGGGGATAAGTCGGGAGATCTTGGTGGCCATGGTAACAATGTGACATCATTATGTTGAAAGAAAGTCTATTGTGACTCTTGCAACATGTGGTCGGGCATTATCTTGTTGGAAAGTTGGATCTGCCAGGCTGTCAAGATAGGGTAAAAGAGGGGGTTCTAGAACTTCGTGGATATAACGCTGCGCGTTCATGTTACCTCTGATGAAGATTAAAGGTGACCTGAAACCATAAGCTATAGCACCCCAAACCATAACTCCAACAGTGTGATGAACATCTCTTTCAACAAAAAACTATGGATTCCTCCTTTCACCACGTCGCCTTCTAACCCTGGCACGACCATCGTGCATGCCTAAACAAAATCGAGACTCGTCACTAAAGACAATACTGTTCCATTTCTGATCCCAGAGTGACCGTTGTCTGCACCACTCAAGGCGATTACGTCGGTGTCCTCGAGTTAAAGGGAGGACCCAGTGTGGCCGGTATGAAAACAAGCCAAAACTTCTCATTCGTCGGTAAACACTTCGCATGCCAATAGGTCTTCCGTGTTCTGCAAACCATTCATTTGCAATGGACCTAGTAGTGGAGAAACGGTCCCTTAAGGCCAATAATCTTAGGCAAAGATCTTCATGGTCTGTTGTTCTACTGCGGCGTCCAGTGCCCTCGAAGCCATGCCTGACAACACCTAACCACAGTGTCTACACTTCTTTGCACTCTAACTGCAATTGCCCGAAAAGAAAGTCCAGCTTCCCGAAGTCCCACTATACGGCCCCTATCAAACTCACTAAGTTGACGAAATCGTACAGGTCTCCGTACTCTAGGCATCGTAACCGATCGTAAAGGATGTCAAGAACCAAAATCCGCCAACGTGATTCTTTACTGCGGCTGAAATATTCATTAATTAAAAAAAGCAGTATAAAAACCGGAATGTCCAACTGATAGGCTGAAAATTTTTCACTTGTTATTTACAGTAAGATAAATACATTCACCAACTTTTATTAAATAAAACCATTTAAACTGGGTGTTCGGATTTATATGTCACTTAGTATATTTGTCAAACATCAAAATGACAGATCCAGAATGGCCAGATAATATTTTGTGGGCTCTTCATTGAGGCAGCGTGTGTAAAGTGATGGTAGCGATTCGCCAACCACCTGATCAAGAGATTGTCAATTTGATCCAACTTCTGAATAAGTAGCGCACCATGGTCTAGCTACAGCAACTTTCTAAATAGCTACTGTCATTTCAAGTTTATTGAAACATGAACAAATATTTGGTAGATGACTCCCACTACTATTACCTCAGCAATTTTATTTACGAGCCGCCATGTTTTGAAAAGGTTTTTGAATCTGTTGGATGTTCGCCAGTCAGCGAAATGCAACCTCGGTCGTCACAAACGTAATAATATCAGCGCTCATTTACTACTGTATTCAAAATCTCTCACGATCCGTGAAGCGAGCGAGCGTTTGCTTTTTTGTTAAAATCCAGAATGATATTCCCATCCCATTAATATTATCGACACGATGTCCGAGATTACAGGAAATGAGGTGGACGTAGACGGTCACGCGGTTATGCGATTCAGGTTGACCACTAGCACTGACGGACTTTTCCGAAGCGATTTACTGAACTATGGTCTATCCATCGAAAAAAGAAGCTAAACCCAAACATATTCGCGCATACTTTACGTGATCGGACTCCAGGCGAGGTTGCGTGTACCGTGATTCTGCCCAAAGCAGTTATGCTCCCCGTTTCTTGGAATATATCAACGTGCTGGTCACGAGTTCGCTATGTTTTGGCTTAATATCTTTCGCGGATAGACAGACTTCAAAATATAGAACGTTTCAGCTGTTCGTTTCAGCTGGTCGGAGTCCAGATCACCGAGGACTTGATCTGGCACGAACAGATCTCGTGAATAGCGGCAGCTGCTACGAAAAGCTGGACTATGTGTTTAGGGCTAAGAAATACTTTTCTCCACATAAAATCCTCACTGTGTACAAGGCCCAGATAAGACCCAGCGCCTCGAGTACTGCTTACATGTTTTTTGTCTCCCCGACTGCATTATCCATGCCCAACGCTGTTTAGAGGATGGCTGTCCGATGACTCTTCTCTAGCTGACCTTTTCGCACCGATAGGCCGTCGGCGATCTGGCTCTCTTCTAGCGCTACGACAACAGAGCTCGCGATGTGCCTGCCAGACAGACCCTGACTTTGGCCTCTCTTCCTAACTGGGTCAAATTTCATACATCCAGAACTGACCGATACGACCGCTCTTTTGTCACCTAGGAACAATCTATCTGAGGAGGCTTTTCCCAGTTTTACTAAGCAGTTCAAAAATCGTATAAACAAAGTATTTTCAAGCTCCACATAGCAGAGCGGTGCCCTAGTATTTAAGCTTGTGCCGCGTATCTTGTTCTCCTCACGCTGTCGTTTCATATAAACAAGAGGATGATCTGACATCATCATGAGATAGTGAGTTCACCAGTCATCCCAATCTTAATACCAGAGAATATAATCGTATAATAATAATATGTAATAATAATAATAATAATAATAATAATAATAATAATATAGAATAGAGCATAATCATCCTGATTTAGTCCTTATAGACAAACAGAAACAAACGGGAATCATAATCGATATTGCGGTTCCACTTACGCATAACCTAAAGTCCGTGGAAACTGAAAAATAAATTGAATTAGTTTGGATGTGGAAGTTAAAAGAAGTAATGATTATTCCCATCGTCATATCAGTGGAAGGGGTGGCTACGAACGCTGTGTCGGAGAATTTGAAGGTCTTGAACCTTCCAAAGGGTACATGCATACAACTGCCGAAGGCAGTGATTCTCGACACTTGTCGGATTACAAGAAAGTTTTTATCGATATAGGAAATTGAGGGCGGGTCATGATGAATTTCATTCCCACTCAGAGCCACACTCTATAAACATCATTCTATAGTAGGTGGCCCAGATATTACCAGCTTAAGCTGTGAATAATAATAATAATAATAATAATAATAATAATAATAATAATATTTATTCAAAGAGAACAAACAATATGAGTAAATAAATATAGAATCAAAACAGGCCCAATAGAAGGAATTGCCTGTACATGGACCAATAATTTTAAGTCGCAACTGTAGAATGCAAATTACAAAAAGGAAAAAAACTGGTCACATTAGATTATGTATTTACTTGATGTTCGTATTTATAAGTTTATGAATTTCAGTCTAGATATCGAATTTAGCGACTTTTTAAATTGTTTCTGAAGCAAGTTCCGAAATGTGAATCTTTTAAATTTTGTACCTTGTGTAATAATTATGTTTAAGTTTTTGGTCGGTGATGACAAATTTATGGTAGTGAATGACACTGTGTAAGAAATGAAGATGTCTTATCTCATATATTTCTACATCTGCGTATAATTTGTCAGTGGGATTAAGTTTCGGTTTTTTAAACATCATTTTTAGAATACTTTTTTGAAAAATATCTAAATTATAGATATGTGAGCAACATGCAGCTCCCCATACTAATATACCATATGTGAGTTGAGGCTCAATCAGTGCATGGTATAATGTTCGAAAATATTTCTATGTCAGTCTGTTCGCAAGGTATTTAATTTTGTACGATACAATTATTTATATTCTTCAAAATTTCAGCTACTCCAAAAATTCCTTTTGCTTGGGGAAGGATGGCCTATGAGAGTCAAAAACATCATGTCTCTCATGGTACACTCTCATCCCCTGCAGGAATCCCGCCCTCACAACTGGTCGTCATCCAATCACACAGGGTTAAGCATTTTGAAAGAATCAAATTTTCTCATTTGAAAACAATCGGGTTTCAAGGACAGCAAATAGTACAATCACGCACTAGGCTTAATAAACCCTGGTTTGGAGCAACATCACGCTAAGTCCGTATTACATGACAAAAAATACACAAAAATTACAAAATCAACCCCTATTCAAAAAAAAATATAGAAAATATGATTTGGTTGGAATCATAGGCGTAATTCTCTAATATCACGTCTCAATAGATACAGACGCTTTCTTCAGCTCGAGAAAATCAAAGGAGGTTGATTTAAACCTGTACACTAAAGTCCTAATGTATAAAATCCAATTTTGATGGGTAAACTTGATCTTTTTCTATTTAAACCTTAAAAGACACTAATTCCTTATTCGATGTACTAATTATTTAGATATTATCTAAATTGTTCGTATGTCTTATACGCAAAATTTTCATAATGCCTTAGGCAGATACGCCTCTGGCAAACATTTAAAACGGTAAAACAGTTGCCCGCGGCTGAATTCAGGGCCATGTGGATATAATGTTTTCGCTAATCAAGGCCGAATCTGTTATGAAGTACGGTCACTGGCGAAACTGTATCTATCGCCATAGATCAAGTACAAGGTAATGTGATGGTATGATGGTAATTGGGGTTATTTTATATTGGTGAGTGTACAGCCAAATTGCTTTTTTATGCTGGAAACGTTGACGAAAAGTTTAACGTGCCTGGCAACTAAGTTATAATATCCCGTGTCCAATTAAAAATAATGAGGATATCATGCACTTTGTAGCAGTTTTTTGAATAAAGTTCGTGGCCTCATGTGTCACGATAAGTTAAACAAAACTGTCTACGGCAATGCAGTTCAACTTGATATGAACAAAAAAAGGGTTACCATTTTATTTTCAGGAAAAATGCATCTCTGCTACTTTTCGAACACTACTGTGGAACGAAACTGATATAGATAACGTATTTTCCATAGGATATGTATTCCTTAAACATTATTTTCCATTTACTCTGCCCTAGAAAGGTGGTAGAAGGTAAGGAAAATTTACTGCTTGGCGTTAGGCCATTTTAACTACATAAATCAGTTGAGAATACTCTGCTCTCTCAGATGTCTTCTATCAGTGGAGAAAGTAATAGAGCTTTATGGACAACGGATGTTTTATAGACTGGATGAATCTGATTTTGTTGAGATAACATTGGTCTATGAGCTTTATTTGTGTAAATCAATCCACCACAAAAGTTTATAGATAGCTAACTTTGAAACGAGGTCTGGGATTCTTGACAAACAGAGTGATGAAAGATGATAAATGATCTGTGTAATTGCTACATATGTAAACAAAAGTTCAGACATTGATTCGTTGTACTAATTGGAAGTCTACTTTGTCCTTGGACAATTTTCAGATAGCATTTTCGATTTGAAAATACAACTTAGAAAGATTATTCAAATCCAGCTAGAATGCTAGTATCGGATATCCTTCTCATAAATTGTCAATTTATTTCAAATGCACTGAGGTTATTATTTATTGAGTTTCATATACAAATTATCCAACTTCTCAGATACTCCTCTGGAGTAGTGCGACTTAGTGTCTATAGCCCCACAAAAAAATAATCCAGAAAGAAAGCCGGAGGTCGGGGAGGCCATAATGACGCGAGTTCCTCATCGGCCTTAGTGATGTTGTTGCTGGATGTAGCAATAAGAGAGGATCTATTTATCTTATAACTTTAAATGGTTTTTATTGACTAAGTGGCTCATAGCACTACTTTCAAAACGAATAGATTTTACGAATATCGTTAAATGAAAAAACAGTCTTAAAATAGTCTAAAGAATCACCCGTAGGATCTTTATCTATGTTTAGGTAACAAAATACATTTGGCCGTCTGTTCTAAAATGTTTGCCAACCGTTGTACAAAAATTATGGCCTACCAATGCTCAAGCTATACTTTTAATGTTACAGAAAATAAGAGTGAAACACATCTTCACTCGATCCATCAATTTTGGAATGACGTGATGTTCAAATGCAATCAAGTGACTCAACAAGTAGCATGTTTCCTGTATGCTCAGAATGTTTGCTATAAAGATATGTAAACTAACACTGTTAGCTTAAGGTAATGAACAGTAAGCACACGTATCGACGGCATATTGCAACCTGTTGACCTAAATAATGAAAGTATATTAAAATCGTACGTGATGATTGAATGTACCAAGTGCTAAAACAAACAATTTATGGCACTACTTTATCATTTTTTAATTGGTTAAGTTGTAGCCAGCTCCAAACATACACATACACAAGTTGTTTTGATAAATTTACACTCACACTCAGTTAACACATTCACGTTGAAAGTCAAGTGTTAATCAAGTTGTGAGTCGATATGTCTATTAGATTCAATGTGATATCCAGAATATTACGTCGGCGTTGAAATTGATTTTATTGAGTGCAGGTTCCAGACCTTTGTGTAATACGTATACAAGGAGGGTCGATAAAGCCGGTTTTCGGAATAAATTTAATTTGGATGAAAATGTTTAAAATCAGTTCCTGTAGTATCTAACAAAAAAAAATTCCACCCTAAACGAATCACCCGCCTCCCTCCTAGTATTTGTTACTGCAGTATACTTATTTCAGACAGTCTTCCAGTAAAATTTTCAGAACATTCCACTTAAAGAAAATAAAGTCGAATCAAGGGCGTACCAGCTCAAAGAATTTAAACTTTCTTTGTAGAGAATACAAAATTCTGGCTAACTTTTGTTTGTCAAACTTAAGTATATAGAAGAATTTGGAAATGGATGAAATAGGGTATGTCCAGTTCATTGCAAGAGTTAATGAATTATTGCAAGAAATCGTTTACTTTTTTCCGAGTAAATATGAAATAGTAGCCAAAAGTTAAAGTCTTTGTAGTGATTAACATAAAAAAATACTCAAAAATGCTCAAGCCATCCAGCGACGTAAATGCTTCAACAAATTAGGCATGAGTTTTTACTATGTAATTGAACGATATCCCCATTACTGTAAAACATTATCAAAAATGTTATTTACAAAAGTTGTGGACTATACGCTTCCTACTTGGAATATACCGCTCCCTTCAGTGTGATTCATACCGACATGACAAAAACGATTTTTTTTAATGGATCATCGTACATCTATTAGTATATTCTAATATGTCACTTCAAAGGGAGAAGTTTTGATATAGCCGGCGATATAGTATATCATACTACTTCCGGAAATAATGTCGATTTGTCGATATTCATTCGTTGTTCTTCTACAATTACTTGAAATTTCGTCTTTTAGCCAAAAATAGTTTTATAGAATATGTAGAAGGATTGTTAATGTACTTAGTTTATTCTGAAATGATTTATAAAACAAATTTGTCAAATTTTCACCATTGTGATCTCTGAAACGGTAAGAGATCGGGTCGGGTGAATGGTGGTAAAGTTGCGTATTTACAGTATATATTTAAAAAAATGCTTTCGAAACGTTTTGACGCTTCCGGTATCTCGAGAGATACGCGGAAAAGGAAACGAGTTTTCCCACAATCGTTTCTATATTTTACTGAATTTATTTGAGATAGTATTTCAAAATAAACTGCACATTGGTACTTCTACTTTTTGACCTCTACAAGGTGACATAAATAGAACACTGATATGATTTTTCGTCTCTTATCCCCCATCTCAACTTAGATTTTTTATATACCTGTATGCCATTTTTTGCATAGGCGAATAGCTTTTAATTCTGATTTCAAATATTATAGCATGTCATTCATTATTATAAAAAAAATACTTGGGAAAGCCTTGAAATTATCATATAGTCATTTATTTCATAGAATATCAGAGAAAGTGCCTAACTTCATATAGTTGGTTTAAACTCATCGAATGAGGAACAACATAATATAACACATTTACATCATTTAAGGGTAATCATGAAGGCATCGAAAACGGTATAATTTTAAAAAACTGAGAGCTGAATCGACAGATCGAAATTCTAATTATCTCTTGGTGTAAAAGAGAAAAAGTGGTAATGTTATTGTGTAATTTGTTTGAAATTTGTATACAATGGTCATGTTTGAACATTTTTGTTGCGAACTAAGACAAAAAGATAAAAAAGAGTAAATTCGTTAATACTTTGAATTTCCGAACTGCCATTTTTTTATTTACCTGCGCAACTTGCCTCCTTAAATACTCGGCGTCATATATTTATCATGAGATGTGATATTTATTGACGGTGTAGCCTGGACTTCAGTAATTATTGATGAATAATCCACTGAAGGTACGGACCACATTAAATACTGGTCATGTGACATTCGCTTTACCATTTCCGAGATACCAAAGGCAAGGTTTGAATTTGAAACACACTTAACATATATTTCAAAGTTGTCATTTATTTCAACTGCTTGTAGGACTTGTCAATTTTAGTAAAAAAATATTCTCTCTATTTAATTTTTGCGTCCCCTGGGTACGCTCTCGACTAGAATGGTTCTAAGCTGCCCTTCATCTTGTTTTTGCGCTCCATCCGAAACGCGGAAAAACTGTTATTATCATATCGTTTTCTTTAAATGTGTGCAAGTGAGTACAATAATAACAATATGGGTATAGGTGTTTAAGTATGTGTGGGAAAACTGTGGATATGGTGATCTATCAGCTCAGATTATTCGCTGTATTTTATGAATACTGCATCGTAGCAATATCTGAAGACATATTTGTATTAAAATGAGTAAGTGTCCATTGTCTGGCCTGAATGGAATAAGATAGGTATAATGTTAGGGACCTCGGTTGGCCGCGTGGGTCAGAGTGTCGTGCTACTGATCAGCCGGCCGCGAGTTCAAATCTCGCTCCATGGATGTTGTGACGTCGTGTGTTTGTCCATAAATAGAAATATACATAGATATACAAGACTGGATCTAGCTAATGGTACGCAGTGTCCTAGTGCCAAAAAAAAGGCATAATGTTAAAATTTTTGTTTATTATGAGATATCCACCATCTTTCATCCTCATCGCGTACGATGAAGAAGATAGAAATACCCTTACATACTATAAAGATTTTGCAATGGCTAAAACTAGGCATATTAAATTTAAATTCACAGATTTTAAATAAAAAAAATTAGTTGCATATTATGTAGTTACTGGATATTGTATAACTGTATCCTCATAATTTTTGGTTTTATATGAATGTATGTAGTTATTTGATTGCACAGGGTCCGTCAGAAAGGACGCATGTTTTTCAAATGAGTAGTACAGTTAAAATAAGTATCGAAAAAATATTTTATTATATCAAACTACTCAGAAATACATGCCATTTTTTTGAGTAAAACAAAATTTATGTTCTAACAACTATGTCGGTCATATGGCGCCCTTGAGCCGAAAAGAAGGAATCAAACCTCTCCGGCGATATTTCATGGTCCCCTCGCTCCCGGGACCTGTCAACGTGTGATTTTTTTTATGAGGCTACCTGAAAACAAAAGTTTACCAAAGCAAACCTCGGACCCTCGTCGATTTGAAGGAGGAAATAAGAAGAGAAGTAACCCAACTTCTTGCACGAATGCTAGCCGATGCAATGAGCTCATTTCGGACTTGATTCCTGCATTTCGGCTCAGGGGCGCCATATGGCTGACATAGTTTTTAGAACGTAAATTTTGTTTTATTCAAAAAATGGCATGTATTTCTGAGTATTTTGATATAACAAAGTATTTTCTTCCATACTCATTTTGACTGTGCTACTCATTTAAAAAACATGCATTCTTCCTGACGGACCCTGTATTTCTTTTAATAAAAAATATTTGGATTACGTTTTTTCTTGTGTAGAGGGGAGGACACTTATTGTTTACTTTGCCTCGGAACGCACAAGACTATGAAGCCTAAATATATCAAATCTTCCACAGTCTCCACTAGAGTAGCATCAGCTGGAAGCTTTGGATAGTCCAGTCGATAATAATCTAGGCAAGTAAGATTCTCTAGACCTATCCAACGATTTCCGTATGTTTCAGTTAAAATGTGGCAAGCAATCACATCGAAGTTTCTTAACGTAATGGGAAATGATCCTCATGTATTTGGAAGAGCTTAGCTGTCTATGACTAGGAGATTTGCATTGTAGCTGAAAGTTGTTATTTTGAGCAATTTTGGTTCAAAAGCTTCACATGTGGTATTCGAAAATTCTGCTCGCCCTGTATTTTCGGACTAGAGCGGCTTATAGGAAATAACAGCAGCAAGGAAAAACTAATACTTTTAAGAATTACTGATCTATGTTTAGTGAAAAAAACTGTATTAGATGTAATGTATTTTGAAAGAATGCTGACTTATAATTCTCATGTGGCTATAACTTTGTGTTTTTCTAGGTTGACCTAGTATTTTACTAATTTAAAAAAAAAATAAACCGCACCAGACAGCTCTCAAACTATTTATGTACGTATACATAAGGTAAAATTTCATAAATGAACAGATGTCGTAGGAGATTAGGTGTTCGCTTTGTAAAAATTTATTTTGAGATCGAGCTTTTATTTCTGTCACCGGCCACGCACTTTTTTCTATTATAAAATGTGGAATTTGGGACCGTTTACAAATTTTAGTATATTCAAAAATATATGTTTGTCGGACAAAAATAACAGAACTGTGTTTCGCGTTATACTCACACGTCTCTCTGATTACGTATTTTATGTATTTTGCTAGCCGAATTGGCTACTTTGTTGATCGGAATATCCGATAGCAAACTGTGCTCGAATTCTAAATCGTGTATTTTATGGCATAGATTAACAGGACCCGGCGACCATTTATTATGCCATAGACTACGTAAAAATGGAAATTCGGTGACTTTAATTCGAATTTTTGCAAGTACACATGTTGAACTGCATTAGTGTGCTCAACGTGAGGACGAAGGCCATGACCCCTAAATTGGAAGGTACCGATCAGCGTGTGTAGCGTCGAAGTACTACATCTCGCATTTTGAGTCCATGAAGTTCATGAACAATGAATATCACATGCGTACATTTCAATCTAGTTTTCAACCTGTTTTTCTTCTGCAGAAGCCAGTTCCAGATCACCGACTGAGGTTAAAACTGTTGAGGTTATTAAGGCCATTGGTCCCTTTTATTCAACAGCCTGTTTGAAGGAGTATTTTCAATTATTTTCGTCTGATATCTTCACGCTGTATAAAGATATGATTGATAAGGAATATTAGCAATTTTTTCATCAATAAAATGCATTTCTTTGTTCATTTTTTCTGCAATCGTAGTTTGTGAACGAATAACAGTGTAGCTCTGAAAATGTATGACAATATTCCACATTAATAGTAGATTACCTTGAAACATTATTATTTTGCTTGACATTTTTTTTCTAAAAAACTTTTGTTTTTTCCGAAAAAGCAAACTAAGTTTCCAAAAATAAACTTACTCAAGACTATTTGGTAAATTTTGGAAGAAATCCGCCTCCCGCTGGCCACTCCTACCGCGGCGGATGATTAGCCGTAATCCGAAGTGACTATGCGTATGTCTTCGCCGTGATGCTGATGCCACGTTTCAGCATATTCATTCTGTTCGCTACGGTTGAAAGTGTATTGTATACCTTTTTTGTTGTTAAAAAATGCCTAAAAGTCGTGTTGCATTATCAAAATGGCGTAAGCGCACGCGTGGTAACAAAGAACAAAAAAGGCTAGCAAGGTAACAGTTTCTTTGAGGTCCGTTGTATAGTCCATAAATTCGAGTATTGACTGTAATTGACTTAGTTGGTAGTATAGTTAGATGAAATTTTAAATTTTTTCAAGCTGGGCCACAATACCTCTTTGAAGCTTTTAAATTGAGTTAATCGATGTATGCTAGGCCAAAGACCTGCGCTATTATCACACAAAAGATTGGATCAAACATTTTCCATAGAAGTTCCCATTTTCCCCAGCTTGGTTCAAAAAAGGCATATTCATGTTTTACCTCGTCTCCAGCCTTGCCTCCAGATTTTGATCTCTGCATCTTGCTTTTTTATCCAGGTTGTTGTTAAGAATTGAAGTTGATGAACTATGTGGATAGCCTTTTGTTGACAACAGCAATGAATTATCTGAGGCTTGTCCAGTTGGTGTCAAAAGTTATGTTGGCAAATCCTCGTTCGATAGAGTGTCTTACGATAAGGATTATGCTTTTGAATCAGTGAGGCACCAAAATTACCTAAGCATTGCTGACAGAATTGCAGGCAGGAAGATTGTTAATTTGGGCCATATTTTGTCGTAGTAACGTAAAGTGTGCAATCATTGGAGGAAATGTACACTGGGTAGGATGGAGTTCGTGAAAGAAACAAACAGAGGTCATGTCATAAAGTTACATTTTTTATGAAAATTGTATGAAATCTATGGTTATATAATCAGAGCCAAACAATAACACAAAAAACCGTCAATTCTGCAGCAGTTTGGGGGAGCATATCAACTGACATAGGTCGCCGTCAATATGGGGAATTTATGGCAATTTTAGATGTTCTCTCTTTGACCACTCGAGCTTTTCGGACAGAAACTGAGAATGTCAAGAAGGTATGTTGTATATAGGATAGCTCATGGAGAACAGAAAGAAGTTACACAAAACAATATGTGGTATTAGTTCATATATGATACCTGCAATAGATGTTATGTGTATGCCATGTACAACTGGGCATGTACAAAACTTTTATTATCATTTCGAACCTGTCCTGAGATCTAGCGGATATTCCTGTCACCAGAGCATTGCTCCATGCTTAAGCAAGTGTCAGCAATCATTCGAACCTAGAGCGGATTTAGAGGAGGAGCGAGGGGGTGCCGGCACATGTTTGGGTTTTGTATCGGGCTGTCCTGCTTTGTAGGATTTTTGGACGCAGCCGCGCAAGCAGAAACCTAATGCCAGAACACCGCGACCGCAATGAGATCCCAAGAAATTTTTTTAACTGCATTTTGAACGTAGGTTCGTAGAACTGGAAAAAGACTTCTTGTAGATTGGCCAATCTCGAAACTGGAACAGAATTCGGTGTTCCCCCAAGCTCTGGATGTTTCGAACGGTTAGGATAGAGGCGTAAACAGTGAGAAGATTGAGAGGGACGTCCGAAGTTGAGAACCATTCGTAATGAATTATACATAGATAATTGAGAAATAGCGCTTGAAAATAAAATAAACAATGAAAGCAGTAACAATAATATTTACATTTGTCAAAACAGATCCAGTATAAGTAACCAGAACATATGATTAAAAACAAGCACACAAACAAATGGCAGAATATAAAAAAATACTATCCAGCCATTTAATCTGAATCTTTTTGTTTTAAGCAGAGGAAAATGCTGTTTGAATATATTGAATTTTCAGAAATAAAGCTATAACTTGTTCGTTTTCTCTATTTTATATGAGCATAGTCTATGGGAGACTATAACGTTGTCACTTTGTTGTTCTGGACCGAGGACATAATTCACCGAACTTCCCCTTCAATGAAAGCATGTATTTGATGCAAAAACTGCTATTAAATACTTTTAATGGTGAATTAAGATTGTTTAAGATCCTTCAATGGAAAGTGCAGGAACTTGAATATAATTATACAGGGTAGCCCCTCCATGTATGGACGAATATTACTCATCAACTAATACATTTTGGGAAAATCTATTTATGGCATGTTAAACAGGGTGTCCCAATTTTGACCTACATATCAAAATTGTGTTTTTTTAAATGGAATTTTATTGCATATTTGGATAAACCAATTCAAAAGAAGAAGATTGATATAACATAATATTCTTCGGCAACCCCTCAATCAGCCATTTTGAAATTTGGAGTGCTGAATTTTGTATCAAAAAACCTACACACCTCAGCTTTTATCTTATTTGTTACTTTTACGAATTTTCATTTTTGCTCATACAGGGTGGTCAAAAACGCGAATTGTACTTTTTCTCAAAAATTTCAAATGCATCACCCTGTATATTTGTGCAAGTTTGGATTCAATTTTTTATAAGCTTTTTTTGTATAAGGTTTGATTCAGATAAAATCACTAGATTTTCAGTTATTAATCTTTTAACAACAAACCAAAATTAAGGAAAAAAAATCACATCATCCATGGAAACAAAAGACAAATAGCGGGCTAGTTCTATATTGCCACTAAGAGTACAGATTTGACGTACAAACTAATAATCAGAACAGTATGAATCAGCTTCAAGCGTAATAGAGAAAAACAAATATAACTACAACATAAACAACTATCACTACTCAAGACCTAATCTAGAAAAACTGCTCGAAAATATCTCCACCATGTTGAATAATCTGTTCCCTTATGTTCAGAAAAGCATCCTTAATCCTTTTCTCCATATTTTCCGAGGTAGATGGTGGATATCTATAAACCTCTTGCTAAACGTAGCCTCATAGAACGAAGTCTATCGGTGTCATATCTGGTGATCTAGGAGGCCAAGATATAGACCGCAGTACATATGCATCCAAGTTTGCAGGTTGATATCCTCCAAAGGCAAAGGCTCGATCAAAAAATTCAAGTATTCTGTACCTGTGTCAATCTGTTGTCGAAAAAGAAAGGCCCGATAACTTGTCTGCCAATAACTCCTCCCCAATCATTGAAGCTCCATTTATTTTGGAAATCTATTTGCCTAAACCAGTAAGGGTTTTCCGTCGCATAATAGTGCATGTTATGCCTGTTGACAACACCTATGCTGTTAAAAGTTGCCTCACCGCTAAAAAGAACCTTACCCAGGACAGTAGTGTCTTCACTCACTATTTCTTTGGGCTTCGCCCAACACGAACTCCAGATTCACCATTTCTTCTTTAGAAAAATTTATTTTCGATCACGTTTTTATTATAATTCTCACAAAGCTAATTTTGACAGTTTGTAACTAATCAACAATTTATTTGTTTCCAAGGATGATGCGATATTTTAGGGAATTAAGCCGTTCCATAATAACCGAAAAAATAGCGGTAAAAACCCGTATGTGTCAAAAAAAAGCTTATAAGAAATTGCATCCAAACTTCCACAAATATACAGAGTGATGCATTTTAAATTTCTGAGAAAACCTACAATTTGCGTTTTTGACCACCCTGTATGAGCAACAATTAAAATTCGAAAAAGTAACTAATATGATAAAAGCTGAGGTGTGTACGTTTTTTTGATACTAAATTCAGCACTCCAAATTTCAAAATGGCGGACTGAGGGGTTGCCGAATTGGGGGTTTTTCTAGACAAAACAGCTTATATCTCAGTAGCTAATTACCAAAACTATATAGTATGTTATGTCAATTTTCTTCTTTTGAACTGGTTTATCCAAATATTTAATAAAATTTGAAGCATTCCATTTGAAAAATCACAACTTTGATATGTAGGTCGAAATTGGGACACCCTGTATATTGGCCAATATTTTAGGAATGTGCCCTAAAATGTCATGTATAACATCCCATAAATAGATTTTCCCAAAATGTATTTGTGTATGAGTAATATTCCGAGCACACAAGGATGGGCCACCCTGTATATTTTTGTTTTTCAGCTTTCAGACTGCTTTGAGATTTTATACTATACCAACTAAAAGTGCAGTACAAAAAAGAGATACCGTTATTATATTTTGATATCCCAATTTTGGGCGTTTAGACGATACTTTAGCCCAAATTGGTACTTCTTTGTTGTTAACAGCATTACACGCATGCTTACTTACTTTCTTTAATGTAAAGCATAGATGCAATGTCTACATTTATAGAAAGATCAGCAGTTATGTCCAGACAGGGTGGACTCAACTTGCAGCATCCATGTTGGAATTTAATTTGCATCCGATTCTTATGGTCCATTTTCAAGATTAATAACGCTGTATTACAAAAGAGCCTTGAACCAACGCATAGGCGCACACTTGTCAACTTATTTTAATGACCAAGGTATATGTGTAGCATGGCAAAGTCTCAAAAGTTAACTTTTCCTATAAACATCGAAGAAGTCAGGCATGGAATATGTTTATTCGAATCTATAACTGTTGTATATTCACACTCAATTTGCCATTGTATACGTAGATATTGCATATTTTGTCTCAATATCGATGCATATCATCTTTTAAATGCCAGTTTAATGACCAAGACCCGTTCATGCTCAGTCAAGGTTGGCCGTACTCCCCGGAAACTGCTTTAAAATTAATTCACCATGCAGGGAAACCACCGCAACAATGTTTCATAATGATCCTACATTAAGAGATATGAATCGGTGTTCATGCTTGTTGATTATTATATGATGGGATTATCTTCACTGCACATCAGTTATTAAAATGGAATATAGATGTTATTTCTCCTAAACACTCGTCCTCTCCGGGTATATCAAAATATATTCAATTTTTCGTAACTATCTCTTGGTCTGATGTAATCAATGCAGAACATGTTTGATCCATTGAAACCTATTTCCACTCTTTACGGCTTACAGGTCCTCTTTGATGGCCACCAATTCATAGTTAATTTACTTGGCTCCTGATGGAATTCTCACATTATCGCGATAATTACTGGTTTCCAACGACTTAGGTTTTCCATCGGTAATGAAATAATAAGTCAACAAAATAACTCTGCTGATGAGAAAAGCAACGTATAATCACATACACCTTAGGTTAACCAGCATAGGTTGTTTTGCCATCCATCAAATAATAGTTGTGCGAGGGACTGAGTCAATGTACATACCTGACGACATTTCCTTCTCGTTATTACGCCTGTGAAAATGTTATTATCTACGAAGCCACACAGCCATATTTACAAACGTTGTTTTGCTATGTTTAGAATAGTAGCACGTTTATCAAACACCCAGTTAAGAAGTATGTCAATTTCGGCTGCAGCTGCTAGCAAATTTGGCAATTTATTTTATTTATTATTTTTTATACAATACATAAAATATACCTTGAAGACATTTAAAACTGTAATTTGAGCGTAATCGACAATTTTTTTTAGACTTGAATTTAAAATTAATCAAAACGTAGAAATTCATTTATTTGGTAAACTTTAGAGAATATTTCTAATTACGTTCATATTTCAGGACTTCTGAATCACGTAGTGTCGTTTGCGTCAGAGCTTAAGCATAAATGTTAATGCGTGCTCATGTATAGTATATTTAACCATTAACATTGATCTCCTCCTTTGGAAGATTAGTGGAGTCGGCACGCAGAACACCTTCTTACATTGTATTTATTGTATATCTATAATATCCCTTAACAGTATATGCCAAGCCGAGATACTGTGCCTAAAAAAACATTTTACAGTCCAAAGTATAATTTATTACTCTACACTAATTTCTAACAAATTATAACCATTTTGACTGGACTACGGCTGCCGCCTCCTTTGGTGAGTCATTGCCCGATGTCGACTGCTCGACTGTCGACTAACTGTGACTGGCTGCTTTAGCTATCTGGTTGGGTATTTATTCCCCTATCGACGAGTCGAGAAGCATTCCAGCGTTTTCGCGCATATTCATTTCGAGGTGCATCTAAGATCCGCAATGGCGTAGCGAACCGTCCAAAAACACGACCACGCTCCATATATACCTAAGCATCGATTGGCCACCTGTTGAATCTTCTAGTTTATGTACGAGGGTATCTCTCGCTGGTACCCAGAGTCCCAGTCATACGAGGGACTTACAATACAAACAATATATTGCGACTGGTCAGCTTGAGCGCTAAGAATGAAAATGATACGGAAAGGCCGTCGCGTCGCCCGGTTGCGTCAGTCGGCTACGGTACCCAAAACTGAAAATGTCACAACTTTCTTAAATTTCAAGTTATCGGAATGATCCGGATTTATCAAAGATATTAGTTTTACTATGGTATGCAAGTGGATCTAGCAATATGTTCTACTTTAGGAAACTTATAATAATTGTTTAAGAAGATGCGCTTAACCCTCCTCAACAACCTTTAGCGGGTAATTTTCAGTTTTGTACACCCAAATTGGTGGCGCAGAAAGAACCAGGCAGTTTCCTTTAGCAAAATGGCTTCCGGCTAATTTGTTGAAATTTCGCATAGACAGTTTTCAACAAGGCGATTAAAAGTCCCAATGTGGCAAGCCCCCTGACACCCCTCCCTTACCCCCTACGAAGCCCAGAAACCTCCAAGTAGGGGTTATTCATAGATATATGGGAGGACAACGTAAGCCGTACATCCTACTTTTCACCAGGAACATGGTCAAAGCGAAATATCCACTTTCATGTAGTTCTTGAGCATTTCGAAAGCGCCACATTTGCAGGTAATCATCAGAAATCCTTCCCCACCTCCCATAGTTCACAGAAGAGAGGGTATTGACAGATGTTTATTGTAACATGTAGTATTGACCGAGAAGACGACACGAACTATTGTTAAGATTTATTCCGGACTGGCTAATGGCGAACATGGATTTGACCGTGTCTGTGACCTTGAATGTTATGGTGAAGGTCAAGACAATGTCACAGTCAGTGATACATCCTATTTGGTAGTGACGTAGCTTATTTTGACTGATTGACTGACTGAGCAGTAATGAGTTTTGCTTTAACTGGTCAGACAGATCTTTTAGGCCCCGAAATTACACAGCTTCATATGTCTATGTACTATGCACAGACAGAAGACCGAAAGTCGTCTCGCATTGATAACAATTCCCCATATCCCCCATTCCCGGTAACTTAAAAGCCCCCACCACCCTACCTATTAGCCCATATTACAACAATATTTTCTTTGCAAACCCTATTATTACTTTACAAATCCTTATAAGTAACAGCTCCAAATTTGCAATGATGAATGCAGATAATGTTCTGATTGTGTACAAACAGAACATCAGAATATTGGAATATCAGCTTGACTATCGTAAGGACAATATTTAAAGACCTAAGTTTATTAGAGTGGTAAGTGATAATGATAAAATGAAAGCGTATAATAAGCCATATCTCTCTATCAAGGTTCAAGAAGATTCATCTATGGAAACATTAAAAATACATAATTTCAGTATTCATTTGACGATGAGCGTTTAGATGCTGGTCCGTTCTTATCCTCCGTACCTATAAATATGCTTCTGGCTTCTATACCTGTACGGGATATTCCGCTTTGTCAATTTTCCTCTTGAAAAGTAGGATATACGATTTTTAAAAATTGACCTGACCTGACCTTCAAGATCACAGTCAAGGTCAAGTCAATGATCACTTGCCCAGTCAGGGAGAAACCTTTGCTACAATATGTTTTACTCCTTCTCCGATAATATTATTTTAAGACTTACGTAGTCCTCCCATATCTATTAATAACACTTCTTGGGGGTTTCTGGGTTTGGTTAGGGGTAAAGGAGACGTGTCAAAGTGTTGGCGCCATTGAGACTTTTGACCGCCATGTTGAAAACTACCAATACGCAAAATTTCAACAAATTCTACCGAAAGTCATTTTCCATAAGGAAACTGCCTGGTTCTTTGAAACTTCACTTTTGCACGAGATTTTTTGCTACCTGGCTGAAAAGTGTTGTTTCGTTCACAATTAGCCTAATCTTTGGGTTATAGTTTAACCCATCTCTTTGCTCATTGGCCTATAACGAGATCCTTGTCGCCACCTGTCATGCTATTCAGAATCAAAAAGCATTAACACGGAGAGATATCGATGATGATCCGGACACAATGGAGTTGTCAACGCATCGTTATCTGGTGAACAGTTCACATAACGCATTGTATTGAAATCCTGAAATCGTTTATGCAATTCTCGCCCGGATGGGAATCACCGCTCGTTTGCCCGTTTCACAAACAATTGCATTTTATCGGACGGCTCGGATGGTATGCAAATCGAGAAAAATTCAACGAAATGAAGGACGAGGTTATTGAAGCTTGAACGGCGAATTGGAAAATTGGAGCGATGGCAATTTAGTCCTGTCACCCGTTATATGAGTTCAAGAATTCAAATTAAATTATGACGGATCTCATAGATACTTTAAAAGGAAATAAGTAAATGTCAGTTTGGGGAAATAAATTATGGATCCCAGCATAGCAGAAGTCAGAGATTTCTATAAGTCTCGAATACCAGCTAATCTAATAAATAATGCTCTGTTATATTACTTCAATATTTTTGGAATTATAAAGTGTGTTTAGAAAGATACTATCTAAGGAATGTCTTATAAAATCTTCTATTTTTGTGGAAAATCTGGTTGTTTGAAATAAATAATTTTGTCCAACTACTAACTTTTTTAAAGCTCAGAAGAAAAGATACACAGTTTGTACGGAAAGTAATAGGACTGAGTCGATTTAAAAAAATTTATTGAGCCAATCGTTACAATTCTTTAAAAACTTGCAAAATAGGCTCCTTCTGCGTCGACGCAGCGCTGCCAGCGCGATTTCCAAGCATTGAAGGCGTCACGGAAGGCATTCTCCGGAATAGCCTTGAGAGCCGCGGTGCATGCTGCTTGGATCTCCTCTGTCGTCTTAAAATGCTTGCCTTTCATCGGCCTTTTCAGGCGAGGAAACAAAAAAAGTCCGGGGGGCTCATCTGGGCTGTAGGGCGGCTGCGGAAGCGTTGGGATGCCGGCCTTGGTCAGGTAGCTGTTCACAAGAAAGACGGTGTGAGCCGGGGCGTTGTCGTGGTGCAACTTCCAGTCGGCTGCGATGTCTTGTCGGACCCGACTGACCCTTCGTTTGAGTCTCCTGAGCACTTCCACGTAAAACTTGGCATTGACGGTTTGTCTAGGAGGAACAAATTCATGGTGGACGATGCCTTTGATGTCAAAAAGGACAATGAGCATCGTTTTCACTTGGAATTTGCTGATTCTTCCCTTTTTTGGGCGAGGAGACGCCGTCGTGTGAAACTCGGAAGATTGCCTCTTTGTCTCGGGATCATACTCAAAGATCCACGCACTTTTAGGACCATCTTCGCGCACACTTTGCGCATGTTCAAAGGCTGTGTCACAATGTCATGAAACACAGATTTTGGTAAATTTAACATCTGGGCAATTAAACGAATACTTAGTCGACCGTCTGAGTTCAAAACTTTGCTCACACGAGTCATATTATCGGTGTTTGTCGAAGTCGAAGGTCTTGCAGCACGGTCTTCATCAGCGACCTCTTCCCGGTCCTCCAAAAGGCCTGGTGCCACCGAAACACACCACTTCTTGCTAAAGCAACACCTGGGTAAGCCTGCTTATCATATCAAAGGTCTCTGTTGCAGATTTACCGAGTTTCACACAGAATTTAATCGCGTACCTCTGCTCTAACGAACGCTGCATTTTCGGCTTGCACCAGTCACAGAAACACGTCGCGCGAAAATGCCTGTCATGACTCTCCAAATGCTCGGAGACAACTGACCAGCGGCTCATTCGTTAGTTGGGAACGCTCTCTACCGAATCCAGTCATGGCGGAAGAAAATGAGTCCTATTACATTCCGGACAAACCCTGTATAACCCTATATATCGCTTATGCTCTAGGCAATTTTGCTGAACCACGGTGCGTTACTTACATTAGATCAACAGTTTGATGTATGAAATCAATTAACTCTGCAACGGTTAAAAAAAAGTTACATTGAATAACCATCTAATTTGTATTGCACTGTTTCTAAAACATTTTTATTAATTTCTGATAAAAGTCTTTATTCGAGAAATTTTGGGACAAACTTTACCGCGATTTTATTGTGATGATTGTACACATTACCAGTGTATATGTATACAAGGAAAGCAATAGTTATCTGACGGCTTGAGCTCAATGTGTACGAGAGAGAGAGAAGCGCGAGGAGTGTGTATCGACACCTATTAAAAATAGATAGCCGGCTGAAGAACGAAGGTCACTACTACACTGCCTAGCAACGGTGACGCAGAAGGTCGTGCAATCTGCCGCGTGGACAATATGTTACACCACAAAATGTTTGCACAGTCTTCTACAATAGGTTAGGTTACTGTCAAACAAAAGAAGGTCTGTTCGAACAGTTAATTTAATATTTTGTTTTGATTTTGATTAGAATTATTTCAATTTTGATGCGACTTAGTGTTTTAATTTACTTCAGAATTATCTTTGATTTACACCGATGGTGATAAAATCAACACATCCTAAGTTATTGTTACAGTTTACGACAGCGAGCGATCGAAGAGGATGTCTTTTTGGTTCAACCATAACTTGGTCAGAAATCTCACCAAATCAAGCTGAATCAATGTAAATTGAATTGTGACAAAACTATCACATATATTATCACATACCCTGTCACATACAACGTATGTCTATTATTATAATTTCTATGAAACACTTTTACAGTATACGTATATTCTTTTATTCCGAAGTTCGAAACAACTAGTTTTATCACAAAAGCATGCACTTATCTTCCGAACATACTTTGTATGTATTTATCGTTTTCCATTGTTTACATTATAGCCAAAGCGTTTACCTTAATGTTCTCATCGATATGCCTTCGGGGTACTTGGGAATTTTTGAATACGAAATGTTCCAACAGTTTTATGCTAGGCAGTCGATAAAGGCAATATCAAATGATTGTAAGACGATTGTGATAAGAACACAATGGAGTTAATAGTTTCTCGTTTAGGGTTATTCAGATTACTTCACTTTATTGTCTATACAGCTACACATCTAGGTAAGAGCCTGAATACTGATCTTTGATCAATCTTTAAACTTTAGAGTTTAAGAACGTAGTCCTTTATGAACTGATAACAGCGTTGTATGGGATCTACATAGTCAACCTACTTGACGCCATTTTTTTAATATGTTTTTTGAATGTCACGTCTGCTGTTTTCAGCATTTTTGATCGGCGAAGCATTTTGTCTTCGACTCTTCTGCCTCGGATGAAGTATATATGTAGTTCATGCACTAAAGCTAGTTTGGGGCCTGTTAACTATGATAGAAACCATTTGTATAATGGAGATCTTTTTGCATATTAGCCTAATGGAAGACAAATTTAGTGATGAAGTTGGCGAGGTTCGAACCCACATCCTCACTAACAGGTGGAATGCCATGGCGGTCGCATACGACCGCCTGCAAATAACCCCATCATGCCATGACGGTCGTAAGCGACGGCTCCACACTTGCCTCCAAAATTCATTTATGCTGTGCCAGGGTCGTTGATAGGCACATAATTATTATGACAGAAGACCGCTGTGGCATACATGCCTAGCTTAAGTTAGCGGTTTTCGGTGTAGCTTACAAGAGAAAGTGAAAATATTAATGACAGAATAGCAACTGTTGCAAAAAGCTTCACTTTTTTCAACTTGGCACCAGAGACATTTACTACGATTTTTCATAGCAGTCAACCTGTTAATCAGTACTGTTAGGTTTTTGGTGACTCAGTGATACACTCAACTAAATATGATTGTATCGGTACGCGACAAGAGCGATTCCGTACTTCAGATTCAACTTTATTTTGCATTTGACTGTACAACACTATAGGAAATAATCATACAAAAAAAAGAACAAAACGATGAAATAGCAAAAGCACAGATCAACAAACAAATAGGATAAAATAAGATGCATAAAAGAAACAGTCATAGTGAAAAGAGCCTATACTTATGAACGTGTCTGTAATGTGTCCTGAAAAAAATTATCTAGGGTATAATACGGATGAGAAACCAAAAAATGCTTAAGGCAACTCCCGAAAAGTTGTGTTGTCATGCTATCTGCTCTAGCTGAAGTTGGTCGGTGATTATAAACCCTTACTCCCGTTTGATTTCATAAATATAGAGGAATACAACAGTAAGAATGTTGACGTTCATAAACACCATCCTACACGATGTTGTGTTTGAGATGCAAACACCCGAATCATCTTTTTTTGTGAGACAAAAACAGAATTTACATGAGTCGATGTTCCCCAAAGACAGATTCCATACCTACCTTAGTCTGCTAGTCTGCTATCAATTAATGCATAATACAGGCTAATGAATTGACGGCTATCAAAAACAGTTTTCAAGTTACGAGACACATCAAAGAGAAGACCGAGTAACTTAATAGCTTTATTTGCTCTTTTGATATTTGCATTACAATTAATTAAAAGGTCATTAAGATGGCGTTGGCGAGTTTTGTATTTAATTATTTCAGTTTTTTCTTGATTTAGATATAAGTAGCTACTAAGAAAAGTGTATTAACGAAATCAAAAACTGAACATTTTTCCACAATCGGCGTGTCTGTGTTAATCGATATAGGTAAAGGAAACGTCATCCGCGTAATCCACGTAAAATTTGTCAAAAATTTGTATTTTGTAACATTGACATGTAGTTTGAAAAGTATGGGACCTAAGATAGATCCTTGAAAAACACCCATATTTACCTCTAAGCAAGCAGATTTTACCTAACTAAAATTATGGTTTCCGGCATGTTTTATGGAAAAATTGGCATCGGCTACGCTAGGTGAAACCTAATTAGATAATACGTCGGCACAGGATGTCGCAAATAATCTTGAATCATGTCTAAATCATCATTATGAATTTGCAATCAGACTTTGTCCAATATTTGTATTAGAAGATGCGCAATAACCTGTCAGGGCTGAAAAAATAAAATCAACGTACTGCGATGATTTCTTATAACTAGACCTGAAAGAAATCATTGCGTTTCCCTCCAATCCATCTACTCAAATGTTGATACTCTTAAATGCTACTAAACAACCTTGTAAAACAAGTATAACCCTAGGATGGAGATGAACCCAAGAAGTATATACACAGCTTTACTGTGAACAGATCTGTTATAATAAATCCGAAATCTTCGTTCTCTTTTACGACAATTCGGAGCCATCACAGCTCATAATGGGAACATAAATAAAAGATTCCACCCGAAAAGCATTCCCCGTTGATTTTGTGCTGTCGTAAAAAGGGCGACGAGCTTTTCAAACCCTACACGTGGGTTTCCGCTTTTTCTGACCATCCTTTAGATAGTATGTCATCCCGCATTCCATTATAGGCCTCGATCTGCTTTCAGATTACATAATAACGCCTATTATTATGCTGGATGACCTCACTAGCCTCATAGCCAACATTGATGAGATGCGGCCGGCAATGCAAATTTTATGTGATGGGATAGTGCATCAAAATCTATCAGATAACAGAAAGAAGATGCATATCTAAAACATTTATCTATCATTCTAAGTTTCAGCGACAAATGTATGGGGAAACGTGTGATATGTGAAATATAGCTAATAGAATTATCGGGGCTGGGAGCGTATAACTATACTAATATCAAAAAATTGAGATATACCCTCCCACACACCGCTACCTCCTAATTTTTTAGCCCCTAAATTTGTTGTCAATAATGATCACTATCCTCTGAAACGTCAAAGAGCGAAGTTTGAGCTATTTTTATTTTTTCGTTTTTTACTTTTTTGTCCGCCGCCACTGGACTAATTTTCAAAAACTACAAGGTGTTTTCCTCCTTGGCATAGTAATAGCCTTATGTCAAAATGTTATCCCTATATGAGCATTACTCTCCAAGTTAAAGACGAGCCAATGATTAGCGGACAGACAGACCGACGGAAATGAGTGACATGATGTCATATAACATCCAAAAAACTTAATATCTCATTTTCGAAATTTTTCGCGATAATAATACTTCCTCACGCAGTGCCGTAGGAAGTAAAATGTCACCCATATTACAGTTATTCAAAGACTTAATGGTGATCAAAAATGAGTTCATCCAAGATCCAAGTTACCGCTACTGCGTTATTTGTATGGTAATAGTCACTATAGATCAATTATTTATTAAATATAAATTTTTTTGTGTGACAGTGTACCTACTTATTTGATAAACATTAAACAACACGATGTAACGAAACAGTTATATTTCTTCGGATTAGGTTGACGATTATTATTCATTGCTCAATAACGTTTTTAATAACATACTGTATTGTATGACGAATGGTATATATAGTGTCCAGTAGCATAAAATAACCAATGAGTGGTGGTCCCAACGTCACAGTTACTGTTTTTTTTTTTTTACCTTTTTTACTCTCAAAATAATTTGTATACTAGGAACGAATGAAGACTGCGAGACTGCAATAAAAAAGTATACATACTATTCGCATAGAAGCAAATTATAAGTTTATTTCACAATAATTTTCTGCTCTACCTTATCCTCCAACCGAGCGGAATGCATGGTACACCCCGAAACCACCTGCTTCTCCAATGGATTCTCAAAAAACACCAGCAAAAACCAGAACAAATACAACCCCCGATTATCGTATCGCACGTGTCGGTTATGGGACGTAACGTCAAACCGCGTGTATTTCGTAGTCTGTAGACGCGTGCCGCTAGTCCCACCTTATCGCGACGGCTCGCCCGCAATCACTGACGACGCGACGCCTGCCGCCGCCGGCAGATCAGCGTCGCGGCGGGTGTACGTGGCGGTAGGCGTGCGCCGCAACGCTGGACAGTCGAACGCGGCCGCCCGACGTCGCGGCGGACTGATAACAAAACACTCGTGGCGACACACTTTGAACTCTACGATGAAGTCTGTCCGTCTGTCGTATGTCGTACAGCGATGTAACTTATAGCAGATACAAGTATCTGGATACAAAGTACGTATTTTCACGTTGTATCTAAAATATGTTTAAATATGTATTATAAAAGCGAACATTTTCAAAAATGAGAACGTTTTTGGATGTTCACGAAAAACTATATCATTATTTCCGACTATCTGTATGTCCGCTAATCCTTGGCCCGTCTATAGTTTTGATAGTACGGCACCCGTATTACGTAACTTAAAAATGGCGTCAAGTAGGTTGACTCTGCACTTCGCACGCAACGACCTTATCAGTTCATTAAGGTTATATTCAGCACAAAAAAGTCAGTCAAACTGGTTCATACAATAAGTCCAGAAACATTATTTCCCTGCCCTACTGGTCGTGCATCTGGAAACGCCTCTCCCCGATACTTAACGTGATCAGAGGTGGCAGCGCGGTCACAACATAGGAAACACTATGTTCTGTCACGACGGAAATACGTGTTATACCATACTAGAACAACATCACACTCCGCAGCCACGGCCGGTAGGTCCGCGACTGCCGAGTATATTTTTCAACGGCTTATCTACAGAGAATTTTTTTTTCTATACTCCAACTACCACGAAGGCCTAAGGCCTAAGCACCCATTGGGTACCGTGGGGCTATAGGGGGATACATGGAAAGGGGGGACGCCACACGGACTCTGGCGAGGGAACACGTGTGCATGCAACATGCACACATTCTGGCTCCGCCTACGAGATCCGCCGGGTGGTACCTCCGCGTTCGACAGTCAGAGACCATCTACCACCTACGGACAATCACAACATTCATAGCCAAGAGAAAAATTTCTCCTGGGACAGGACTCGAACCCGCACAGCGCACGGCGACTGATCAGGAGACCGAAGAGTCTACTGCTGCGGCCACCGCTGCTGCCTGTCTATGATCTATGAAATATACCAAGGTTGCGAGCGTATAAATGTACTAGCAACAAAAGATCGAGATTAGCCCTCCCCCCCTCGCTACAACCCCCACCCCCAAGCTTTTTGCCTCTAATTTTTCAGGATCCTCTGAAACGTCAAAAAAACGAAATTTGAACAATTTTTACTTTTTCGTTTTAGGCCTTTTTCTCTGCCGTCACTGGTCCGATTTTCAAAAACTGTAAAGCTTTTGCATCCTTGGCGTAGTAGCAACATTATTTAAAAATTTTGTCGAAACCAAGCGGTACTTCTCTAATTAGAAGCGGTTATAAGTAGCGGACAGATCGTCGAACAGACCGACGGAAATTGACTTGGTTTTTCGTTATGTTCGCCAGTAGGCGTGGGAAGTAAAAAGAGGCATTACGACATTTTGCAGGTTTTTTGAAATTATATAGATTTTCCAATAAAATATCACCTTTGAACTAGCGGAGATTCACAAGTTGACATTTTACCGATTTTTTTGGTCAGATTTGGATGAAATTTTCACACATTTTACTACTAAGTCATAAAATAAAAAGAGCTTCTGATCCGCACTTGATTCCTGTCTTTGTACTGAAGACGTGTGCAGCGAAGCTTGGTTCAGTTCTTTCGCGTGTCTTCCAGATATCTTATGAATCCGGTACCTTCCCAGAAAAGTGGAAATTTGCTCATATCCAACCTATCCCAAAAAAAGGATCTTTGACCGACCCTTACAACTTTAGACATATAACTCTACTTTCTATTAGAAGTAAGGTGATGGAGAGGTGCATAAATTGCGAACTTCTGGACTACCTCGAACGTAACGATCTTATTAGAGACAGGCAGTACGGTTTCCGCTACCCGCGATCCACAGGGGACCTCCTAGCTTACGTCACGCAATTGTGGAGTAAACTCATCCAGCCTTATGGTGAGGCTCATGTCTTTGATCTTGATATCACGAAAGCGTTCGATCAGCTATGGCACGCTGCCCTCATGCAAACGTCCATCCTATGGCGTCCCAGAGAAGCTTTGCAGATAGGTGGCTGCCATTCTATCTGACCCGCAAGTTATCGGTCGTAATTGACAGGTTCTCCAATTCATCCCACGTCAACGCGGGTCTTCCTCAGGAATCGGTCTTGGCTCCGACACTGTTCCTTTTAAATATCAATGACCTCCTTTCCTGTACGATCAACCCAATCCACAGCTTTGGTGATGACAACACTTTGCATGCAGGAATTCACAGCCATAAGCCGATCTCTGCCGCTGAGCTGGAAAAAAGAAGACTAGTGACTGACTCTGACGAGAAACCTGGAGGTTGTCACTGCTTGGGGACGCAACAATCTTGTACAGTTTAAACACAGTACTGTACCTTGACGAACAAAAACGCTCATTCGGTTTTGGCTGGACCTAGTCCAGATCATCGGGGACTTGATCTGGTACGAACATATCTCGTCAATAGCTGCACTGCTAGTCCAGATCATCGGGGACTTGTCCTAGTACGAACGCAGCTCGTCAATAGCTGCAGCTGCTGGGAAAAAGATAGGCTATTTATTTAGGGCTAAGCAGTACTTTTCTCCACATTACCTCACTCTATGCAAGGCCCAGCTAAGGTCTAGCCTCGAGTATTGCTATTATTTATGCTTGATGTTGTCCAGAGGAGGGCTGTTAGACTAATCGATGACTCTCCTCTAACAGACAGTCTCGGGACCCTTTCGCACCAGCGGGCCCTCGGCGATCTAGCTCTCTTCTACCGACACACCAGCGGGCTTGGCTCCTCAGGGCTCTGCTCCATGATGCCGCCACGCGATGTGCCTACCAGACAGACCCGGCTGACTTTGGCCTCCCATCCTAAACGTGTCGAACTTCGTACATCCAGAACTGGCCGATACGACGGCTCCTTTGACCCGAGGGTGTCGAGATTGTGGAACAATATACTAGAGGAAGCTTTTCTCAGTTCTACTAACCTTAGGCAATTCCTTTGGGATCCTCATAGCAGCCGCTGTCTCCTAGCATTTAGGTTTCTGCCTGCGCGGCTGCTTCGATATATATAAAAAAGTACAGCTAGGAAAGCACAGCCGCATTCTGGAATTCTGAAGTTGACCGCATTAACCACAGTAGCAGCCGACATTTGAAAGAAATACATAATCTTAAAAAACTGAATGCCAATGATGTGTGTTGTACAATGAAGATAACCCAACATACGAGTAGTTGGTTTTTTTGTGGGAGTGTCTAAACCAGGCTCGGAAGGCCTGAAGGCAAATAGAGTAATAGTGATTGCAAGTCTAGGACCAAATAGAATGAAACTACTCGTACTGTGTAACGCCAAAAAAGCAGAATGAGAGCATTAAGCACAGGGATGGAACGATTGTAACCAAACCCGCCAGCCGAAAGCAGTTGTTTCCAAGGGTTCCATACACTGTGCGGGAAGTAACCTTCCGGCAACATCAACAAAGCTTCTTTAGTATCTCTTGCACATATCTTACGAATTCGGTACTTTCCCAGATGATTAGAAATTTGCTCATGTTCAGACACTCTACAACTTCATGCCTATATATGCTTTCTATGAACAGCAAGGTGAAGGAGAAGAGTTTGGATCGGGAGCTTCTGGAATATCTCAAGAACCACGGATTGATTAGCTATGGGCAGTATGATTACCAGCGATCAACGGGAGCCCTCCTAGGTTACGTCACTCAACTGTGGCGTAAACTTATCCAGTCATATGGAGAGGCTCATGTCATTGCTCTTGATATTACGAAAGCTTTCAATCAGTATGACCTCTTATCCGAACTTGCATCCTATGGACTCCAGGAGAAGCTTTGCAGGTCTTTCTCTCCTAATATATTCGTTGTAATTGAAGGGTTCTCCTCTTCATCCGAAAATGTCAATGCAGTTTTTCCCCAAGGATCGGTCTTGGTTACAACATGTTTGTTAGTGGCAACTTAATCTTTGACGAGAGTTTTGGAAGTTATCACTGCTTGAGGATGCAACAATCTGGCACAGTTTAAGGCTTCCATAACAAAGCATTGTACAATGGTTAACAAGAAGCGCCCTGGCGTAGATCCGGTTTAGACGGATGGTCAAGATCTGTCACGGAGCGATTCGTTTCGGCACGAAGACATCTCGTCAATCGTAACAGGTACTGTAAAAAAGTTGGTTCATTTGTGTAGGGTTAAGAAGCAGATACGTTTCTCCACATAACCTCACTCACCTATTCCGTCTCAGGGCCCCGGATTGATTGGAGGACCCAAAAATCAAAAGAATTTAAAAAACATTTGTTTGATTTCTAATCATTTGAGCCGAAAAATAGTGTAATGCCCTCATAAGTGAAGACTACATATAGAGTCCAGAAAATCAGAACTGTGTAAACCACGAAGCAGATGCTCTAAGCTATGTTCTACGCCAACTAGATTGACGATAACAATACCATCCTTGACAACTCCTACCTTTAGTCTTAGTGGATAAGACGCACTCGCATATTGACGTTTAGGCAACCACCGCCATGTATCAAGAGCGGCAAGCTTGCAGCCAGAATACGCGAAACGTTCGCGACGGCATCGAGCTGCCGTCACCCATCGCGTGCCATCGAGAAGCATAGATCAACATCTAGAAAGCGCGGGATTCTCCGGAATTCATCGATTGAAGTTAAATATCTGACCAGAACGTGGTAGTCTAGTCGACATGGTCATAAATTAGTTGCAAGTGTTGTTACAAAATTAGTGTAAGAGTAATAAATTAGACTTTGCGCAACAAAAACGATGTTTTCGTTACAAAAGGTTGTCAAAGTTTCGCTCTCGAAAATAGATGCTAGACTCTTCTTTGAAACACCCGTTAGTATGCTTGACCCCAACGACGTCTTCATGCCGGTAACTAAATACACCTTGAAGTTGGAACAGGTAGCTTTTTGATAAGATGGCAATTAAAATCTTGTCGAATTATTCCCAAAAATCTGCCTTCGAAATAAAGTTGGACGCATTTGAGGCAAGCTGGGAATAGACAATTCCAGTTTAGCCAGTTTTCCTGTAACGAACTCGGATTACATTTGAAATATAAGTTCGCTGAGATATTAAAAGTGCCATGACTGTATTACTGTGCCAGCTCATATTCAAGATGAATAATTCAATAATTTTAGAAAAGCTGAATTATGTAGCAAAAACTTTCGTTCTGGTAATCATTCAACTCAAAGATGTACAAAAATAACGAGGCATTTACAAAATACTTTCAAATATATTTATCTCATATTACAATAATATACAAATAAACCTATCATTACACCACAAAAAATGTATCACTAATAAATAGTACAGTAGCGTTAACATTAATCAAAATCAAATATTTACACATAATAAGAGTATTTCTTTATTATACTTTGTCAACAAGGACAAAGAAAAATGTATCGTTTTGGAACTTAAAACTTATGTGGATGCTTATATCAAAGTTAACATTGGCAACAACAATTAGATATGACAAAATTGGTTCTTCAATGCCAAGAATTTTTCATACGACTTGCCAGAATTTACAAAACAAGCACAATGATTCTGTAAAAGAACATGTACAGAAGTAAAGGGTTCAAATATGGTATAAATATTCTCTGAGGGATTAATATTTGATAAACATTGGAAAATTATTGCAAATAGATTTTCTGATGCATTGAATGATTTCACTATGCTGTGATAATACAAACTTTGCAAAAGTGATGTGCTCGTGTTCTTTTCCTCGAATAAAAAATGGCTTCGTATTCCACTGAAGGAAATTTAACACAACCATGAAATATAAGAACAGTTACATTGTAAACAGTGGCGTATATTTTCAACTTGTAAAGCGAAAAGCATAGAAGTTATATGAATATTTTTAAGCTTCTTGATGTGGTGAATTTTAATAAATAGCGCAGAAAACGTTGTTTACCCGTTGAAGAGCTTGAAAATACCATAACCGTGATTTTATGAAGAAAGTACATAAAGTTTCACCTTCGTGAAAATAATTTCTTGTAGTTATCAATATATTTGAGGTGCACGTTGATTAGAAAAATTGGCGGAGAGTTGATAAAAATTAAACATGATCTCAAAAGACTTTTTTTTGTTTTAAAGAAAAGTATGTTTCGTTCCACATATTTTATTCGTATTACAAGTACCGTACTCTCAGGAAGGGCCCCTACTTATTTCTTCAATGAGTAAAGTTAGCAAGCTGAAAGTAGAGTAGCGAAATTGACGCATGACTGTATTTTAACAGTGGAAAATTTCAGAATGACTGCTTGGCGCCATCTTGTAACATTTTTCAAACAACGTCATAGGCAGAAAATTAGGGATTCGAACCAGCATTTCCTTCATTCCAGGATCGACTGTTAAAGGCAGATTCAATCCTACAAGCGCTAGTGCTGCTGTGTTTTATCAAGCTGCCTGGTGCCCCCAGCGATCAAGTGAAACACCTGCACCAGTAAGATGTCTCCAATCGTTTTCTGGTTGCACCACGCTGCCTCGTGGGCACACACCGTGCGAAGACAGTAACCTGTATCCGATTTTTCGAACGAGCGTATCCCGCAACAGCATGTTTAGTAAACAATAACTTGAGAGGCAGCTGTGACTATTAAAGCTTTAAAAACAGGTTTAAAATATTTGGGGCTACCATCTACAAGTTTCAAAACCCACACACAACTTTTGTCACACATATCGAAGTTTAGTACTAAAGCAAGAAAAAACGACAAAAACGGTAGTGTTTCTAGGTCCGTAGCGGGAATTAATGTCTGGACCTAGAAGCCCCTCCCCGAACATACCTATATACGCCACTGATTATAGAAGAAAGAGCAATCCGGACAAATCGCATACGAATATGATTCGATTTTTGCATTTACAATGTATTGCAGATGCTTTTTAGTGTGATGTAAACAAGATATAAGATGTAAAAACACTGATGGGAAAAAATGAAGGGTCAAAAAAATTTACATCAAAATTGGGTGGTATTATTTTGGCAAAAGGTTTTAACCCTCTATTGCATATGGTTCCCAAACGGGAACATTATATTTTTAGCTTGTCTAGTGTCGTCATCTAACGTTTAGATCCCCATTTAATGCGTAAGATCCAAACTTGAGGCATTGGGCACTGTTCCGTATAGTTTTTCAACCGATAGATGTTGCTAGGAGCACCTCATGGTTTGCATTTGATTTGACAGCGTCGCAAGCGGCCGTTCCAGATTTTTATCTCACTTTTATTACAAGAAATAGCTCTTTTGCTGCATTTAGGTGAGTGTTTTATTTTTTTATTACTAATTATTATTGTTTGAATAATACTGTACAAAATGAAATTAATTTTGATGATATTTGTTGCCACGAGGTAACATAACCCTAATGTTCCCGCTCGGGAACATTATGCATCCAAGGTCAATAACGGAAATTGTTTGTCTTCCATTCTTTACTAAATAGCATTTTCTATTATAGATCCAAACGACAATGGATTTCCCTGAAATAAAACCAGGTGCATTTTATGGGCGTAAAAAGGGTTGAAGTTCAGTTTATTCGCGGTATTCCATCTGACAGCGAGGATTCGGAACTATCAGATGACGAGGATCAAGGTGAGATAAAAAATGCTTCTCGGGCAACATTAGTTTATATTCATTTTATTTACAATGGAAATACCAATATCAACGAATGATTTGGGCACGGAAGACTTGCAAGATGCAGATTCAGACCCAGATGATATTCCCCTAGCACAACTATTTCGCCTTCCACCTAATACCAGGTTTTTCTTCTCAAAAACCGACGATAATATATCTTGGAAGCAGTCAACAACTATGAGAGATCCTCAAGAAAATACATTTCTTGGTCAAAGTGATCTTCCAGAAGACATCTTACAGATACATGGTGCATACAGTTTCTTCAAATTTTTCTTCACGGATGAATTTCTTGCACAAGTTGTAGAACAAACGTGCTTGTATAGTGCACAGAAAAGGCCTAACAAACCAATAACCACAGATATAAAAGAAATAGAGCAGT